>OZ020604.1:69308701-69761773 GCA_963971545.1 Philophylla caesio | reverse complement strand
ATAGGCTTATGATAGCTAAAATAAGAAACGTACACCTTTGATTCAATACTGGTAAGTAGTCTGGAAAAAACGGCCAGCAGGCATAGCTTTAAGGTCGTTTTTAAACCACAATCTATCACACACAGCGCATGCGTATCCAAAGTCGTTGTCGATCATTTTTAATTTAAATTGTTTATGGGCATTAACATGGTTAAGATAATGCTCATATTGCAATTCAATGTTTTGGTAATTTGGTTGTTGTTGCTGTTGTAAATGTTGTTGTTGCTGTTGTTGTTGCTGCTGTAAATGTCCACGTAGCCTATTAATTTCTTTTTGGCGTTGACGTTCTCGGTAGGCACGTTGATATCCAGCGTTTCTGGATCTTCTTAATGATTGCGATGTTCTCTACAATAATAATTAATATTAGTATTTGACCTGTAATTTATTTAGAAACATGAATATTACCTGCATTTCGGTTATATACCTCCAGTTTAAACGTTTAATTTATTGTTTTAAAGAACACCAATCAGCTGAGTTGTAGAAACACAAAGCGATCAGCTGTTCAAAAGTAGTACCAACGCAAAGCAAATAAGGGAATTTCAATCAAAATTTAGAGAACACGCTGTGCTCTAATTCACTCAGCAAAGAACGTAGATAAGAACGTAGATAATGCATGTACGTTCTTTGCACACAGTTTGTAAAAATTTCCGCCTAATTGTAAAGTATTATATAGGGGTTAATATTTCTAAATACTGCAAATTTAACAGTTTACACATCTACCTTGAGTTCAAACACTCACATCTTTTTTGTGTCAATACCAAAGAACGTAGATAATACCCAAGACAGACATGGGAGCTTATCTGCATTAACAGCCTTTATTGGCATTAACTCGTGCATTATTCTCTTCACTGCATTTCTATCTGGCAAAGCTGTCAAGTGGACAGGTGTATGTTCGGACAAATCAAACTGGTTTTTTGTTCCATCAAACCAAGAATGATAGAATACAAGATTGCGCAATCCCGTTGCGGATGAAATATCTTGAGTAATAATAAACAAAGAATAGGGGGAGAATAGTGGGAAGAGAATAATGAGCAATTTGCATGTTTTCAAGGAGAAATGAATTTTTTTGGTGCTTAAGTATGAAACTATGAATAATAGAAAGAATGCATCAAACAAAAATTTATTGAATGGTACCGCTTCTGTTTCCGCGAAATTAAAATTAAAATCTCCACCCAAGATAAGTGAATGCTACTGAAAATTGTTTCCTAATTCCCGTGCACCAGCAAAGCGAGTAAACTGTGTCAATCTAAATTTAGAGAACACCCTATGCTTTAAGCCGCATAGTTTATACAAATTATGCGCCTAATTGCATGCAACACAAAGTTAATTGATTTTGCTTTCTGGGTCAATATAATACTAACACATACGTCAGATGGCACACGCATTTTCACACAGAGTCGTTCTTGACCAATCAAAAACGTCTTACTTTTTTTTATATGGAGGTTTTATGGTAGTATTAGCGTAAGAGATTTGCCCTACCGCGGCTATAGATGTTTACACATCAAAAAGCAAAATTAATTATATTTAATCGGGAGCACCCTGTACCTTTGAGTTGCATGCAATTAGGCGGAAATTTTTACAAACTGTGTGCAAAGAACGTACATGCATTATCTACGTTCTTATCTACGTTCTTTGCTGAGTGAATTAGAGCACAGCGTGTTCTCTAAATTTTGATTGAAATTCCCTTATTCGCTTTGCGTTGGTACTACTTTTGAACAGCTGATCGCTTTGTGTTTCTACAACTCAGCTGATTGGTGTTCTTTAAAACAATAAATTAAACGTTTAAACTGGAGGTATATAACCGAAATGCAGGTAATATTCATGTTTCTAAATAAATTACAGGTCAAATACTAATATTAATTATTATTGTAGAGAACATCGCAATCATTAAGAAGATCCAGAAACGCTGGATATCAACGTGCCTACCGAGAACGTCAACGCCAAAAAGAAATTAATAGGCTACGTGGACATTTACAGCAGCAACAACAACATTTACAACAGCAACAACAACCAAATTACCAAAACATTGAATTGCAATATGAGCATTATCTTAACCATGTTATTGCCCATAAACAATTTAAATTAAAAATGATCGACAACGACTTTGGATACGCATGCGCTGTGTGTGATAGATTGTGGTTTAAAAACGACCTTAAAGCTATGCCTGCTGGCCGTTTTTTCCAGACTACTTACCAGTATTGAATCAAAGGTGTACATTTCTTATTTTAGCTATCATAAGCTTATTTTAACTATTGCAACATAAATAATAAAATAAATTAAATTTTAAAAATTAAACAAGATAAATATGTATGATTGACTTAACCCTTGAATGCCCATGATACCTTTAAAGATACAACCATTATTAACGAGATTGTAAAGTATTATATAGGGGTTAATATTTCTAAATACTGCAAATTTAACAGTTTACACATCTACCTTGAGTTCAAACACTCACATCTTTTTTTTTTTTGCTTGATACTTTTGTGTTTGTGTCAGTGAAAAATACTTTGAAAATAATTGGAGAGGGTTATTTTCGATCTTTGACAAAAACTATAAAATAAATACTTATTTTACGTATTTTGCATTTTAAGCTTTCATTGCTTATATGTATCGCTAAACATAAGTAAAAAAGTACTTTAAAAGTAAATTTAATTAAAATAAATTGCGAAATTCCATTTTGTTGAAAAAAAACAGTATTTTATCTTTTGTCTTAAAATTAAATGGGCTACGAAATCGTTTAAAAATTCTGAAAAAACAAGAAAATTCTAATTAAATTTGTTGCTTTTTTAATTTGTTAAAAAATTTAGACATACATATACGATTTTTGTTAAACAAAATTCTATACTTAAAAAAAACAAACAAGTAAGAAATGCTAAATTCGGGCGAAACCTATTTTTATATACCCTCGCGATGTATTTTTGGGTGTTTAAAATCGCTGCTAGGATTCAACTTTACTCAATTTGTTTCAATAAATTCTGAAAAATAAATTTTTTTGCATTTTTCAAAATTTCTTATATGAAAGTTGGGCGTGCTTATGGTCCGATTTAAAAAATTATTGACAGTGATGCTAGTGATATCAAGGTCAATATGTTCACCAAGTTTTGTGACGATACCATACATCGTGGTAACGCCCATTTTTCAAAATTTCATAAAAATCAAGTTTCTTAATTAACTATCTCTCTAAATTTTAAATTTTAATTAATATGTTAAAATATATTAAAATAAAGAAAAAACGAAATTTTTGCATTTTTCAAAAATTTTCCGTTATATGGGAGATGGGCGTGGTAATAATAGCGGTATCAAGGAAAATATGTCCACCAAATTTTGTGACTATAACTAATACTGTTATTGAGATAAGAAAAATTTTCCATAAGTGAGCGTGGCAACGCCCATTTTTCAAAATATCATAAATACCTAATTTCTTTGTTTAAAATCACTCTAAATACCAAATTTAACTCAATTTGATGTAATAGATACCGAAAAAACTGAGTTTTTGCATTTTTCAAAAACTTCCGTTATATGGGAGGTGGGTAAGTTATTAATGGTCAACTTTTGTTTTCACTAGACTTTTTTGATGGTTTTGTTTGACCATAAAGGTATCTCAAGTTACAATAAAAACCTGACAGAGTTGCAATCTCTCTAATGCGGTAACCTGTTAGATCTGCCCTGACTAATTCGGTAACCAGGTCTAAGTAATGTTGTTTTGAACAAAAACCAGATTTCGAAAATAACCCTCTCCATTTGAAAATGTTCCAAAATAACTCTTGATAACGCACAAGACAGAACAAGTGTTTTATTTTTTGTAGCTAAGTGCTTTTGCTCAGTGATAAACATTATTATGTTACTGGTATAATGTTTATGCTTTAGTGCTTGTTATTATTGTAAGCTCTTAGTAAACGTATAATTTTAGATCATCCAAATGATATAATTGAAGTGACAAGTAGTGAAAGTGCAAATAAATTTTTTGGCTTGTTAATAACTATTATTATTTATACTTATCTTTTCTGACAGACAAGCTGCACTGAAAGCAATAGACTCCTGTATAGACAATACAAAGTCTCTCACTGAATGCCGCAGATCTCTAAACGAGATGGCTCAGCATTATAGAATTCAACTCATATGGGTGCCTGGGCATCGTGATATTGAGGGCAACTGCAAAGCGGATGAACAGGCAAGGAAAGGTACGACCACCCCGATCCTTCCGAGGAGGAACAGGATAGGTATACCACTTGCCACTTTTAAACTATAAGTTAAGCACAACACCACAAAGGTGGCGAATGAACGTTGGGGTACTCTCCCACACTGCGAAATCTCCAACTCAAGTGGCCGTCCTACGATAAAAGGCGCACATTAACCCTTCTGGGGCTAAAAAGAAGCGAAATCTCTACCTTAACACGAACCCTCACAGGGCACTGTCTAATCGGTACTCATGCGAAAAGACTAGGAGTAAATGCTCCGGAGCACTGTCGCACTTGCGACGAAGAAGAAGAGAACGTGGAACACCTACTTTGCCAATTTCCAGTTTTAAGTAGAAGAACACTTCGCACGCTTGGCAGACCAACTCTACAAAGCCTCGCGGAGATAGCGCTAATTAACCCAAAATCAGTGTCAAAATTTATCAAGTCAACAAAATGGTTTGAGCCCGATGTGCAGGAGAATTGAGGAGCGAATTCGCATATGGCAGTACAATGGGCCACGCCAGGCCTAAGTGCAAGGGAGGGTTCTCTTCCCAGCCATTCCAACCTAACCTAACCTAATAACTATTATAATGGGCAGAAATTGTGACTACGAGGTTAGAAGTTTCTACAAGTTTGATGCTGAAAAAAAGAAGTCTGTGTGCAACGTGTGCGATACCTATTTATCAGGGAAGCATATAACCAACCTAAGACCACACTTGAAACAAAAACATAGTGAAAGTTTTGAAAAAGCGGTAAAAATTAACCCAGAATGTTGAGAAGTGATTCAAACCAGAAAAAATAAGATTTCATACGAAGATGACAAAGATGACTTTATTTTTTCAATTCTAAAAATAGCAACAAAAGATGGCAGGCCATTTCTTCATTTAGACTCCGAAGGGTTTCGAGAAATTGTTGAACCAATTTATAATGCGCTATCGATGTCGCCCAATTCGTTTCATAACATTATGGACTATATTCGTGTTCGGCAACAGTCTATTATCGAAGAAATTAAACGATTGGTCGAAGGTCAGTTAGTGGCCTTGAAAATTGATGTAGCCACTCGAATGGAGCGGTCAGTTTTAGGTGTAAATTTACAATTTATGTTCAATATCTTTAAAAAATATTTAGTTCGTTTCGTGAGTCATTACACATTATCGTTCATTTGTATGTACATATGTACTTATACGTAAACATGAAGAGATTTTTTTTTATTTTTTGACTAAAACTTACTCGAAAATGTACTAGAATATAATAACTCCCATTTCAAAATTCAAATTTCTTATACTATTGTATACATAAAATGTCAAATATAGGAAAAAAGTACTTATTTTTCAGTACCGAAAAATCTGAATTTTTGCATTTTTCAAAAACTTCCGTTATATGGGAGGTGGGCGTGGTTATTACTCGATCTTGACCATTTTCAATACCAACCTACCCTGTTCAAAGAGCAATCTATGTACCAAATTTCCTTGAGAAATCTCAATTTTTACTCAAGTTATTGTAACCACGGACAGACGGACGGACGGACTGACAGACAGTAAGCTAAATCGATTCCTCTTTTCATTCTGATAATTTTGGTATATACATACATACATGTCTATATCTATCTCGATTATTTTTTGCTGTTAGAAACAACCGTTATGCGAACAAAGTTGTAATACCCTTGTGTACGCTCGGGTTTAAAAAGTGTTTGGACGGAATAGTAAAAAAAACTAAATTTAACAAAGTGTGTGGAGCGTACAATAAAATTCGAAAGGTTATATTTTGTTATACGGAAATCATTAAAGCATAAGAATAAAGTGGTAAATTCAAATTTCGCAAGTTATTTGAAAAATAATAAAAAATTCAAATAAGGTGGCATTTACAATAACCACAAGATATAAAAAACGGTTTCTATGTGCTTATGTACACGCGCGTGAACGGAAGTTTTGTACATATGTATGTACAGTGTGCGAGTAGCGAAAAATAAAGTTTCTGAATAATTAAAAAAAAACCTCACTGTACATACATGGAGACAGCTGTGCTCAGTGAAAAGTGAGCGCAAGCCAGAAATAAAATAAACAGTTCTTACATCGTATAACGAAAAATTAACATACATATGTACTTAATTACATACAACTTAACGAGTCCACACAGGTGGGCTCGAAAAAATTAAAGTTGGGGGCCGCCCCGCGGCCCCAGGATATTCCTATGAAAATAAAACGATCTAAATTGGTTAGTTATTTGTATATTTACCATTCCAGCTCAAAATATTCTTAAAGCTAACACTTAGTATCTAAATGACATGAATTAAATAAATAATTGCTGACGCTGCGCTTCCCACGAATTGCATTTTGCATTTCGCCTAAATATCAATTACGTTGCAGGTCGATTACCTGCATTGGCTATGCGCGTGTTTGGGGAAGTGCGGCTTCAGCACTTTTACAGTAGTTTGTGTGCTGGCCCCCTTGTTAACTACCCCCCCCTTCAAACATCTGCGTCCCACAGATGAGTCAATTTTTGAGGAAGATCCTGGGTGTGGGTCGTTGGCTGGTCCTGATGTGCTGCTTCGTTTAATCTAGGAAAGTTGATTGTAGTCGTAAGTTTCTTCCAAAGTATATAGCATATGGCTGCCAGGACTGTCAGGGCAACAGCGTAACAAATTAAGGAGAAGTGAAAATTATTGCCAAGCTGCTTTTGATGGTGAATATTCTCTACACTGAGCTCGTGGATGTAGTCCAAATTTAATTTCAACCCATCGCTTGTAACGTTGACCAGAGCGGGTGGCAAAGCTTGGACTGCGCGTACTGATCTGCTGGTGAACGTTTGATTTCCCAAAGTGATTGTTTCGTTATTTAGTAAAATTACATAGGTTCCGTTGAGGTGCGTGGAGTAGTTTCCCCCTCGCAGTTCTTCTTGAAAGTTTGTTGCAAATATTGTTGCGTCTGCGATCATCTCGAAGCTTCTGCGGTTGTCCGTACTCTATAGCTTCAATGGTATTTTGATATGGTAGCGAATCTTCTTCTGTAATAAGCTTTTGGATTTCATCTCGGTCGAGTAGGTTTGTATTTATGACGCCAGATTTTGCCATTTGGCAGGCTTGTATGACTTCTGAGACTTGTTCTTTTAGGACAAGAACCTTGCCCAAGTCCAGAAGCTCCAGATTTCCTTCTTCAATATTTTTGCTTACAGCGTTGATATGCAGCATCATTTCATTCGCTCTCTCGATCGCCTCTCGGGGACCCGGCGATCCACTTCCATGCCGAACCAATCCAGTCAATGGAACGGGTTTTTCTCGACCTACTCATTTGAAGCTCGTCGAGTCGCAGCTTCGTTTGGTTTAGGTGGAATTGCAGTACAGTACGCACAGCTTTGCTTTGGATATCGTGCTGTGCTGCCTCGATCAATTTCCTTACAGCCACGTTGAAGTAGTTAAGGTCGACTACATGGACTAGACTAAAGTGTCCGTTCAGGATCCAACCACGCCCATGTTCAATGGTGACCAGTGGGGAGTCGTAGTTGTAAATGTTGAGGCCGCAAACGCCAGATATTAAAAGTAAGCTGTCTTACCATCAAGATTGAAAAATAAGTAAAAATAACAATTTTTTTTAAAATTTGTATTAGAATTTTTTGCCGCCTATCTCGCTAGCTTCATTACTAATATTATAAAAAAATTTTGTGCAGGGACGGTGAGAAGAAAAAAAGGAAAACATTTTACAAAAACAAAGTATGAGATGATTATATACAATTATTTTCTTAAATAATATTATTTTCTTAAATTAATTCACATTTTTTCTTTGTTTGTTTTTTAATCATATCAAAAATTAGTTACTAGTATTTATTACAACAAAACCAAAAAAATGGAAAAGGATGATTGAAAATGGTTTTTGTTTGTTTTTTTTACAATATATTAATTTGTTGGACTCTAGGGTTAGAGCTATATTCTTGTATTATACTATCCTACCGTCCCCAGTTCTCTTAAACTAGTGATTAGAAAATCCACAGGATCCGAGAATATTAATTTTTTTGTATAGTTTTACATTTGAGATATTTAGTTATAATTCAAAATCCTAGGGTCCTGTGGTAAATTCTGCAAAATATGGGCCATTCGTGCCTTCTTTAAAAAATTTTATTTTTTTTTTCTTGATGGGCAATTTATTGCCTCTTTTTGTAAGCGTTATTTGGTCTCGCTTTTATGATTTGTAATGGGCCAATTTTGTGGCCGCTGTGGTCGAGTTGGTACCGGTGCGTGCTATAACTTGATATGCCGGTGAGTTCGAAGTTCGAATCTCAGTCAGGGCAAGCAAAATCTTAATAATAGAAAGTTTTTTTCTAATAGCGGTCGCCCCCCGGCAGGCAATGGCAAACCTTCGAGGGTATTTCTGCCATGAAAAAGCTTCTCATTAAATACATTTGCCGTTCGGAGTCGGCACAAAACTGTAGATCCCTCCATTTGTGGTATAATACAAAAGACGCACACCACAAATGGTAGGAGAAGCTCGGTCAAACACTGAGCTATATAGTGTACGCGCCAAAATTATATATATATATATATTATATAATGGGACAATTTTGCCTCTTTAATTAAGTGCTTTTTGTGTCGTATGTGCTATAGTAATTTTTACTCTTGGATATATTCTCTTTTTTTTGATTGGTGCCTTTCCCTAAATGCCATTGATAAATTAATTAAAATTTTGAGTTTCTGTTCTTTGTACATTGTTTATTGGTTTTTTTATTTTTTATTATTATTAGTTGTTTTATTTTGAAATTGTTTTTATTTGTGCCTCATGAATCTTCCTGCCATTGTTTGTGACTAAAGTCACTCTATTATTTTTACCAACAATTTCTTTTTTATAAAGTGCCTTCTGCTTTGCCTTTATTTGTTTATCCCTAACAAAAACCGCGTCTCCTGGCTTAAAATTTTGTGGTCTTTTCCGATTCTTATTCAATCGGAGATTCCTTAGCTCCTGATTCTTCCTAATTTGTTCCCTGATCTCTTTGTGAGCCCTCTCTTTGAAGTTGGTCAATCCCTGGTAGTTTATTCTTTCGGTCCTATTGAAAAAAATGTCGCTGGGTTTCTGTTTCGTTACAGAGTGTATTGTTGTGTTGTAACGATCAACTGCGATATACACTAATTCCTTTGGTCTGACGTTTTTTATCTCTTTCGGAAGGCATCTATAGATCTCAATGATGGTAGAATGCAGTTTTTCAACCTGACCGTTTACCTCACTTCTTTGAACCGGAGTATGATACAGTTCAATTCCTAAACCTCTTATATAATTGCATACTAGAGGCGTAATGAATCCCCTCTCGTTGTCTGTTACTATTATTTTAGGAGTTGTGAAGTAGTGTATTAATTTCGCTAGCTTGGCGCGAAGAGTTAGAGAAGCTCGGTTTTTAATGTGGAAAAGCTTGGCAAATTTAGAAAATTTGTCTATGCAGGATACAAATTTTTCCCCTTGAATTTCGAAGATGTTAACATGTACTATTTCAGATGGGTATTTCGGCACAGGAGTGTCTTTTATCGGCGGTACCGCAGGATGTCTATCATATTTGTTTGCGAGACAAGTTTCACAAATGGAAGTAAACTTCCTTATTCTGCTCGCCATTTAAGGAAAATAGTACCTTTCCAGTATTTGTTCCTTGTTTTCCCTCGAGTTCCTATGATCCCGCCTATGTTCATCTTTTATTATCTTACAAATTCTATCTTCGTTGGCTACATCTTCGACCACTCTCTCTCTGTGTTATCCTGATTTTATACAAAAGAAAATGTTCTAGGTATACTTCTTGTAGAAGCTGCAAATGATTTTCTGAAATTTGTATAGCGTTTATAAGTGATGGATTCAGACGTTCTTTCAAGGTTGCGGTCAACTTGGATTTTTCAATGATAGGTAAACTGACATAGTGACGGGTGAAACCGGAATGAGGATTTTCATCACAAATCATTGCGTTCCCTTCCGTAAAAATTATTTGGTTTCGAAAAACGTTTAACGGACTTTCTACATGTGGAATGAGGTCTGACGCATCCTGATCTGCGCTGTGAACTGTCCCTTCTTCGCTTCTAGCTTCTGCTGGTAAATTGTTTGGTTCTAAAGGTTCTGTTACATGGTTTGCCTGGCATGGACTTCTGGAGAGAGCATCTGCCACGACGTTTGATTTACCGGGAGTGTAAATCAATTCGTGGTTATACTCTTCAATTCTAGCCTTCCACCTCTTCAACTTTGCGTTGTAGTTTCTACTTCCCAACGCAAACGTGAGAGGTTGGTGGTCAGTGAAAATCCTAATTTTTTTCGCCCCATAGAGATAAGATCTCAAATTATCTAGAGCCCAAACTATTGCCAACATTTCCTTCTCGTTCGTGGCGTAGTTTTCCTCTGTTTTATTTAAGGATCTTGAAATATAGGCAATGGGCCGATCTTTTCCTGGCTCTTCTTGTGATAGCACCCCACCAATGGCATAGTTAGAAGCGTCGGTCGTGAGGTTAAAAGATTTTGTGAAATCGGGAAAAGCGAGAATATCGGAGGAAATAAGCAGTTTCTTCAAATTATTGATTTTATTCCGTCAGATGTGATTACATATCCCAGAAATTCTACTTCCGTCCGCATGAATTTCGTTTTTTCCAAATTCACCCTTAAGTTAGCCTCCGCAAGCCTAGCAAATATTATTTCCATATTTTTTAAATCTTCGTCAGTATCTTTCCCAAAGACAATAATGTCATCGATATATACGTAGCATATTCGCGCAATATACTATTTAAGGACATCATCTATCATACGTTGGAATATAGCCGGCACATTCTTCAACCCAAAAGGTAGCCTCAAAAATTCATACTTCCCATTCATGGTTGAAAAAGCGGTTTTAGGTATATCTGCCTCCTTCATTGCAATTTGATGAGAGCCTGAAGTAAGGTCAATTGTTGTAAAATATTTAGCGTTTCCTAGACTAGCAAGTGTCACATTAATATCCGGAATAGGATAAGCGTCTGACACGGTAACCGCGTTCAAACGTTTGAAATCTACAACCATCCTGTACTGCTTTCCACTGGAGGGTTTAGGCTTCTTCGGGACTACCCAAATGGGATAATTATACGGGCTTTTCGATGGCCGTATGATGCTCTCTTCGAGCAGTTCGCTAATTTGTTTTTCTACTTCTTCCCTCATGTTTGCGGGATAAGGATAGCTTTTTGTATATATAGGCTCATCCGTAGTTGTCTTTATTTCAGCACGAACTGAAGTTTTGATGTTTGATTTAATATTAAGTGGACCGAATAAATTGGAATACTTTTCTACCAGAGACTTCACAACTGGAACTTTTGCCATAGGGATTTCAGATAACTCAGAAAAATTAATGCTCCCAACGGGTTTGTTTCTCAACGGAATTTTGATATTTGGTTCGTTTGTGAGAATATGGTTTTTTCTATGTATCACTGTACCGAGTGCCTTAAGCGTATTGTCCCCCATAATTCCATCAAAAGTTTGGAGTCCTGATAATAGATAAAATGTTGTTCTAGTGTCGTTTCCTACTTTGTGGAAAAATTTCCCACAAATTTTTCTGTTTATTGTAATTGGTCCTGCTACTGTCTGTACCGAGAATGGTGGATCGATTGGTGTGGAATCAGTGGCTAGACTAGGTTTAATAAAGTTTTTGTTTGCCCCTCCGTCTATAAGAAATTTTAAGACATTGCTGCCTTTGGTTAGGCACGTCAGGTAGGGTATGCTTGAAAAAGAAGCACTGTTTTTCATATGAAATAGGCTGGTGGACCGGTCAATAAAAAATGTACTTGCTGTTCATCGTTGTATGTGGGTTCACAATGGTTAGAGGAGTTATATGCTTGTTCAGGACTACAGGTTTCGATGTTATATAGTTTCTGTTGTTTTGGAAAGCCACCCTTTGACGATGTAGGCCCTCTCTTAAGCGCGTTTGTGCTTGATGGTCTGTTCATGTAGTTGACATTTCTTGTTTGCGCACTGCCATCAACTTCCATTTTCTGAATGTCTAGGCAAGCTGAGTAAGCTTCTGGCAAAGTTTTTGGTTTTTGTACGATGAGCATTCTAGATAACTCAGGGCTCAACGTATGAACACATCTAGCGCCCTGTTGCGGTAAGTCTCTACAAGAACGGAAACTGTTTCCTGTGAGTAATCGTCGCACTTTACTTTGTTGACTATTAGCGACAGTTGGTGGTTTACCGTCGCATAGAATTCGTCCAGGTTAGAAGCTCCTTGAGAAAGTTGATTCAACTGATGCTCGAGCGTTCGAATGTCCCTCTTATCCGCGTAGTGAAGCGATAAGACTCGCTTGATCTCTGCCCAATCGCTCTCAAAAACGTTGTACGCCACCAACGCCGCATCAGCTCCACCCCGGATGTTTTGCCTGATATGCTGCAGGATGGCGCGATATAGAGGCTTCTCTTTGACCACTTCGTAGTCAGCGAGTATGCCCTCGACGTTATGAACCCACGATATGTACTGGGAGGGGCTACCCTCAAAAATTTGCAGCTCTTTTACGCAGTCGGGGAGCCTGCCAAAGTCCTTTAGATCCTGTTCCGATAGGGGTGGTCGCACCGCTACCGGCACCCCTTGCGGCCTTAGGCTAGCCTGCTCTACGTTACCTAACCGCCCATCAATTGTAGTCAGATTTTGGTCAATAATTACATTATTTGACTCAATCCTCCCCATAGCCTAGCATCTAGAGATGCACCATTGCTCTCAAGTCGTCCCTCAAGTCTCCTTATCTGCTCGAGAAGAGCATTAATACCCCCATTGAGTTCACTGACTTTGGAAGTTAAGGAGTCCATTTCACGAAAATTGAAAAATTTATAATTTTAATCAACAGTTTCTTATACGTAACAGATTCAAGGCACGGGATTTTTTTTTTTTTTTTTTACTTTATAGCACAGTACGATAATAATAATAAAATCAATTGTTTTCTAGTTTGGCACACAGTGGCTCTTTATAAAATTTTAGGTATGCGTTTTCTGTTTCTTTTTTTGTTTAATATATTTGTTGTTGTTGATCGGAGTTACTGGGCTTTTCTTACACTTTGACAGTTTCCTGCAAAAGAACAAGAAAATAACCGTAAATTGGTTTGTGAAACTTTTACCGTGTTTTGATGGAAACGGCGACATGTACCCAGTTGGCGTTTCACATACATTAGTCTTTAAATAAGGTAAGTTGGGCCATGGAAGGGATGTGTTATCCTTTTTAGTCGTCAACAATCAGATTGAAGGCAACTTACTAAGGCACAGCTTGCTTCACAACATAATTTTGGACCTATCGCCATCTCCAGTGTGTTCTAATGTGTACGCTGGAAGTGCCATCTTAGTTAGGGGCAGATATGGTATTCTTATGTGAACGACAGCTTTTTAACTCTGGAGTGCCCCGTGGGGATTGCAGAGCTAAGCTAATATTATAAGCAGCAGGGTTCACACTTTGTCTTAACCACTTTATCACTTAGCAATTTCGAGCACTTTCTACAATCACACGGGAAGGAATCCCACAATTAAGGGGATCCATCCCGGAGGAGCTCTACAGCTAAGTAGGATCCTCACAAGGACCCACTTTACAGTGGCTCCCTGCCCGGGCGCCACTTAACGAGTCCACACAGGTGGGCTCGAAAAAATTAAAGTTGGGGGATGTTCCTGTGAAAATAAAACGATCTAAATTGGTTAGTTATTTGTATATTTACCATTCCAGCTCTCTTGGAAGAATGCCAGCCAAAATATTCTTAAAGCTAACACTTAGTATCTAAATGACATGAATTAAATAAATAATTGCTGACGCTGTGCCTCCCACGAATTGCATTTTGCATTTCGCCTAAATATCAATTACGTTGCAGATCGATTACCTGCATTGGCTATGCGCGTGTTTGGGGAAGTGCGACATCAGCACTTTTACAGTAGTTTGTGTGATGGCCCCCTTGTTAACTTACATATATGTATAATATATACTTACCGAAAATAAGTGCCCACTTACAGAACGGTCCATATCTGAAAAACATTTATTTACATACACACATACAGTTCTTACCAAAAACAAAAACTTACTTATCTGTGGTGCAGTGATTGGGGTGCCTTAGTACGTAATAACTAAAAAATTGTTGGACCCCTTATATTTTCAAAACAAAACATATCTTTTGTGAATAAATAAAACGTTTGCTTTGTTTAATATAAACGAAAAATTACCAACGAAATTTAAAAAAAACAAGTAAAGAAGTGGCTGGTTCTTATAGTGGATTTTGATAAATATCGGTTAAATAGGCATAGTGTAATACGTATACCAAATTTTGAACAAAATCGAGTGCGTGGTTCCAGAGATATACATATAAACTCATAAGTGGGCGTTGCCACACCCCCTGTAGAAAAGTTTAATACAGTCGGATTTCCTGCTCGAATACAACAATACATACCAAATTTGAGCATATTAGCTTCCATAGCTACTGAAATATATCAATTTTTGCATTTTCGACAATTACCGTAATATGGGAAGTAAGCGTGGTTACTATCCGATTTTGCCCATTTTCAATACCAACCTGCTCTGGGCCAAAGACAATCTACCTACCGAGTTTTATTGAGATACCTCAATTTTATCTCAAGCTATTGTCTGCACCGTCGGACAGACGGACGGACAGACAGACAGACATCGCTAAATCTACTTCCCTTTTCATTCTGAGCATTTTGATATATATGTATATGTCTATATCTATCTTGATTCCGTTATGCTGTTACAAGCAACCGTTATGTGAACAAAGTTATAATACCCTTGTACACAAGTGCGCGGGTATAAAAATAATAATAACAAATATCCAGACACCAACTGCAGAAGCAGACGAACACCAACAAGAAACGGTATATGAAAAGCTCGATCACATACCACAAAGGAAATATAAATACATATGTAAATGCATGCAAATTTTCCCGCTCATTTACTTACATAAAATCATACGCAGAATCCGCTTAACTAAACACGTATATACCCTAGTAAATACGCATATGTACATTCACATTATTTCCGATATATAAGTGTGGTGATAAAGTGATAAGTGGTGTTTTCTTGTGGTCTGCTAAAATTGGCAAAAAATTCGCACAATAGGGCAGCGGAAGTTGGCCAATATAGCTAAAAGTTGAACGCCCACACTGGGAACAGATCGGCTTTGTCTATTTGACATTAGCAAAGCTACGCTGCGTATAATATATTCACACCACCCACAAGAGTCTAATACAGGGTGCGTCATATAAAAAAAAAACATTAGCTATCATTCAAACAATTATTAACTAATTAAATAATATTATAATCTAATTAATCTAATTTTTTTTTAAATTTAAAAATAAATAAAAACCAAACTTAATAAAATACCTACAAAATAAAATAAATTTTTATAATAAATAAATAATAATATAATAAATATAAAATTAAAGTCAAAAACAAAATAGTATACATATATTCTTAAGATAATTTAATTAATGAAATTATAATACACTAAACAATAAACCAGCTAATAGTCGAATTTATCTTAATATATATTAAATAAGTTAAAACTAACTTTAAAATAATATCAAGCCAAGCCCTGGCTGATATTGGCAAAAAAACAGCGGTGCGAAATCTCAAATCGTAGTTCGGTGGGAGAAGAGCTTCCAGTGGATAAGCTCGCGTTCACCACGGTGCGGGAAGCTGCGCGCTGAACGAAGTGTAATGAGAAGGTAAGTCCATTTGCACGCAACTCCAAAGTGGCAAGATCGCTAGAGAGGACAACTTCTCCGAATGTTGTCAGTGCGGTTGCTGATAACTCAGGAGCCTCCGAGTCCAGGAGCGATCCTAGCGCTGCAGAGTTTGTAACCATCAGCTGCTCTCCAGCAGGACAAAGTGAAATGGGGAACGCTGCCTCTCCCTTGAATGATACCGACGCTTTAAGCCTGCTCGGTTCCAGGATTGATGAGCTGGCTAAAATGATGGTACTCCAAAGGCACGTAAATTAGCAAATGAGAAACATGGTCTCAACACTGGCTGACTTACAGAAAATGGCGAAGTCGGTGAGCGTGACACCGGCAACAAAAACATACTCAGGGGAAAAAATAGATATGGCTTCCCAAACTGATAAATCCCGCATTGGTTGTGGGAAGAGGTCTAGATCCCGTAATGATGCGGGTTCTGCTAAGGAGAACTCCCCACCGCAATCAGGGAAGCGGACCAGAATAATGTCTTCACGAGGACCGGAATCTCACCCTAAAGGCGATGCTAAGAAACGCAATTTACCCAAGAACACTACCAAGAGAATGAGGTTTGGACTGAGGTGCGTAGATCCAGGCGACGCCTTGTTTCAGAAACGAGGAAAAATAAAACTCCGAACTTTTCGGAAAATGTGCGTGAGGATACCCCAAACCCAGATGCAAAAGGAAAACCTCATGCTTTTATAATCTCCAAGAAAGTTGAAACGTATGCCGATATCCTTCGGAAAATTAAATCTGAGCCTAGCTTATCCGAGTTCAGAAATCGCGTCTCCCGTATCCGCAAAACTCAAAAAGGAGAGATGCTGCTACAGCTTAATACCAGGGGGGGCGCAGGTAGGTCCCAATATAAAGACCTGGTTAAAAAAGTGCTGAACGACGAAGCTGACGAAATATCTACCAGAGAAGACGTTTTGCAAGCCACTAACGAGCAATTTGGGTCCATAAGTGTCTATTATGTCAGCGCGCCAAAGAAGAACCATCGAACCATCTCTCGGGAGCTAACAGGTGCCCATAATACAAATGAACAATCTCCAAAATGCCAATTTGAAGCTTATGCAAATAAACTTAAACCATTGCCAAGCGGCTCAGAACCTACTGAAGCAAACGGTGGCAGAGACGAAGACGGAGGTGGCCATTATATCAGCGCCATACAAATTCCCCACAGCTTATGCGTGGGTTGCCGACGCAACCAAAATATGCTCAGGTGTAAAAATAGACATGGCTTCGCAAACTGATAGGGCCAGCTTTGGTTGTGGGAAGAGGTCTAGATTCCGTAACGATGCGGGTTCTGCTAAGAAGAACTCCCCACCGCAATCAGGAAAGCGGACCAGAATATTATATCCACGAGTAGCGGAATCTCACCCTAAAGGCGATGCTAAGAAAGGCAATTTACCTAAGCCCACTGCCAAGTCAAATGAGAACGAGGCTTGGACTGAGGTGCGCAAAACCAGGTGACCCCTTATTTCCGAAACGTGCAAAAATAAAACTCCGACCTTTTGGGAAATTGTGCGTAGGGATACCCCAAAATCAGTTGCAAAAGAAAAACCTGACGCTTTTATAATTTCCAAGAAAGGTGAAACGTCCTATGCCGATATCCTTCGGAGAATTAAATCTGAGCCTAGCTTATCCGAGTTCGGAAATCTCGTCACTCGTATCCGCAAAACACAAAAAGGAGAGATGTTACTACAGCTTAATACCAGGGGGGAGGCAGGTGGGTCCCAATACAAAGAGCTGGTTAAAAAAGTGCTGAACGACGAAGCTGAAGTGAGAGCCCTCACACACGAGATAACCGTTGAGTGCAAAGACCTGGAGGAAATATCTACCAGAGACGACGTTGTTCAGGCAATTAACGAGCAATTTGCGTCCATAAATGTAGATGTCTCGGCAGTGAAAAGTCTTCGCAAGGCATATGGCAGCACACAAATCGCCACGCTAAGTGTGCCTTCGAATACCGCAAGTACCCTTCTGTCGAAAGGTAAGGTGAAAGTAGGATGGGTTGTGTGCCGTTTACGAAAGGTGTTGCAGCCAACACGCTGCTTCCGATGCTGGTCGTTTGGCCACATTTCAAACGAATGTACAAATTGCGATAGATCCGAGCTGTTCAAAAGATGCGGTGGCGCAGGGCACGTAGCGAAGGACTGCGCAAATACACCTAAGTGCCTGCTATGCCAGCACGGAAAAGAAGAACCGTCGGAACATGTCTCGGGAGGTAACAGATGCCCGTCATACAAACGAGCAATAGCCAAAATGCTAAAATGAAGCTTATACAAATAAACTTAAATCATTGCCAAGCTGCTCAGGACCTACTGAAGCAAACGGTGGCAGAGACGAAGACGGACGTGGCTCTTATATCAGAGCCATACAAAATCCCCACAGCTTATGGGTGGGTTGCCGATGCAACCAAAGGAAGAGCAATATGGGCATGCGGAAACTTTTCCATACAAAGTGCGCATCCTGAGTTTGCAGGTAAGGGGTTTGTTTGGGCGGTTATCAAAGGTTACCGCATTTGCAGTTGTTATGCACCACCAAGCTGAACGCAGCAGGACTTTCAGGAGTTACTGAACAAAATAGTTGAGACAGCATCCGGGCGACATCCTTTAATAATCGTTGGTGACTTTAATGACTGTGCTACAGAATGGGGTAGCAGAAGAACAAATAGAAGGGGTGCTGCCTGTTAAAAACCTTCGCTCCTCTATAGCTCGCATTGGCGAATCGCGGAAATATCAGCACATTCCGGAGAGATAACAGAGAGTCTATCATGGACATAACATAAACGAGTGGCTCACTAGCTGCATGCACTAAGTGGATGGTCAGCGAGCATTATACTTACAGCGACCATCAAGCAATCCTGCCAGACATCTCTAGAGACAACCGCAGCGACCAAAGCGGCCTCGGTAATAAACACCATCATCGCTCATTGTAGGCGACAACCCTTGACAAGGACCTGTTTATTCTTGTCTTAAGAGAGGCATTCAACAGGATGAACGCAGAACAAGAAGCAGTAAAGGCAGTCTGCGAGCTGGTTTGCGACTTCACAATGGCATGCGACGCAGCGATGTCACGTAAAATGTTCAATACAACCCGTAAACAGGTGTACTGGTGGAACGATACCATCAGGAATCTAAGAGCGAGTTGTGTTAGAGAAAGAAGAAGTTGTCAGAGGCAAATAGCGATGCCAGGGAATGAAAGCAGACGGGAAAGGTTCCAAATTTTAAGTAAGAAATTGAAAGATGAAATTCGGCGTAGCAAAAAAGCATCATCAACCCACTAGGGAACGGCTTATAAGGTTGTAATGTCAAGAATTTCTAAGGCACCTCACTAAAAATGCCCACTGCTGTTAGACACAATTCTAAAATCCTTGTTTCCTTATCGTGATACGGCGAGCTTACAACGCGCTCCCGCTTCCGTTAGCGGAATTGCAACTAGCCCTGATAACATCCCGAATAAGGCTCTGAAAAACGTCATTGCGAAAGACCCGCAGTTATATGCCAGGGTGATGGAGTCCTGTCTTCAGCATGGAGTGTTTCCGCAGGTGTGGAAAAAGCAGAAACTGCTGCTTCTTCCGGAACCAGACAAACCGCCGGGTTTACCATCATCCTATCGACCGATCTGCCTACTCGACACCTTGGGTAAAGTTCTGAAGAAAGTGATATATAACCGATTGTTACGGTACACATTCCGCAAGCGTTAGGGTGATCATAGATGCAATACAGGAAGTAGTCTCTATTGCCACAAATGCAATCGCAAAAAACCTAAGGTGGCGGTTTTTAAAGTATATAGCCACACTATTCGAACCTCGCGCCAGTTAAAGTACCTTGGTGTTATGTTTCGGACCTCACCCAGATTATGTAACACATAAGGCGTCGAAAACTTAGGGTGCTATATCAAGAATGCGCCCAAACACAGGCGGACCTAGAAGCACCAAACGTGCCATTTTAGCTACAGTAATCAGCTCAGCCTTGCTGTATGCCCACCGGAAGCCTTACGAGACTGTGTATAGGCTATGCGCTCTGCGATTGACGTGTGCGAATAAAACTATTTCGGTATGACTCCTTCGATATACTGATACAGAAAATTCCTTAACCACTTCGGGCAGGACGATTCCGCCCTCTGTCCTACGTGCATGGTAGACGAAGACGCGAGGCACGTCTTATTTTCTTGCCCACGATTTTCAGCAGTTACGATTAACATAAGTACTCTATCGGCAGTTCCGCTCAGTCCGGATAATATAATCGATACAATGCTTAGCTCTATCCGAGCTTGTGAAGCAATCAGTTGGAACCGAACGCAATCCGTTAGGTGTCGTTTGGAACCTCGTCCGTTCCGACAGCTACGATCGGAAACATGCTCTGCGAACTACATCCGAGTCCCTCTGCCTGTTGCGCCAATGCTGCCGTAGAAATTGCCCACCAGGATCTTCGGCTGCACAGTGTATAACATAATGGCGGCGCTTGGAACCAAGTCCGTTCCAACGGTTTCTCCAGCTTGTGGACGGTAATGTCGCTCGGAATCTCGTTCATTCCGACAAATATGACTGGAGACAAGCTCTACGTTTGAGTAGTTATTTTAAGCGTCAAAGTGAGGAGATTATGACGGCTGGAACCAAACGCTCTTCAGCTGCAGTTTAGTGTGACTCTTGGTATTTGTTTGCTTGACCACCTCGGTCATTCTACTCACTGAGTCTGCGCAACAAAGGAACTTGTCCATCCGACTCGATTTGGCTGCAGAGTACATAGCCGGGCCAGAAGCCGCTCGGAGCCAAATCCGTTCCGACGGCCTCGGCATACTATTGCGCTCTTTATAGTATCAGTAATACTAAGTTGCGGAAATCAACTAACCTGTGAAATTGGCTGCTCGGATTCCTGTCCATTAAATTAATTCAGTTTGGCGGATTACACTTTTCAAATTCTTCAAACAAAATATACAAACATATTCAAAATTTTTTTTTGGGAATCAGGCACGAAACGAGGCGTGCAGAAAACAATATTCAGACTACATGCCGTCCATTGTACTGTTTTCATGTTTCTTTTAATCTGTTTTAAATCTTAGCAGATTTTGGGGTGTCAAAGAGCTCAGGTATTCGTCCGTTTACTCGTCGCGACCAAATGCCTCATACCTAGTTCTTGCAAAGGCGGGGCAGAAGCACAGAAAGTTTTCCGCCGTCTCTTCATCTTCAAAACAGGATGGGCATATGGAGTTGTCATGTACGCCTATAATTGCAGGTGTCTATGAAACGTGAAATGACCGGTCAACAGTCCAACAAGTTGCCTGCAGTCTCGCCTGTTAAGTGATAGCAAGTGTTTTGATAGTCCTTCTGAGATTAAAGGTAACATGAGTTTTGCCCATCTGCAACCTCTCGACGCCTCGCAGTCATTGCTGAGCGAAGTATTCACCCAGTTTTTGATGGTGGCATCGATGGCCGAAGTTGGGAGTGTTATAGCTGGTTGCGGGCCGAGGAACATCTGATCCGAGCCTGTTGTGGCCAAATGGTCAGATGTCTCATTACCAGGTACTCCCGAGTGACCACGCAGCCAGAGGAAAGCCAATTCATTATGATTACCAACATAGTTTAGTCGAGACTTGCATTCCCGAACTAGTTTGGAAGTAGTTAGAGGGCTTGCCAATGCCTTGAGAACAGCTAGCCTGCAACGTATACTCCTCCCCCTCCACCTACTTTCCACTACGTAGTCCATGGTCTTGAGAATTGCAAATACTTCGTTCTGGAAGACCGAGGCATATTTCCCAAGAGAAAAGTGAAGCTTATCCCCATCATCTTCTATTATAACTGCAGATCTTGATCCAGAGTCAATTTCGGAGCCATCAGTAAAGATTCGACAACGTGTTAGACCGGGCTCAGTGTTGGAATTGAACCAGCATTCAGGCTCAGGGAACTCAACGTTATAGAGTCTCATCAACAAAGGAAACGTTGGCGTACTATCCTGTGGCATTGAGAAGACGCAAGTGTCTACATCTCTGCCGTCAGCAATTTCCTCCTCGCCCCGCACATATTTGCAATAATAGCCACGTATGGATGAGAACTCCCATTAAAAACGCTGCAGATGAGTACCAGAGGTACGTTTGAAAAAAAAAAAATCGGTACCGCGAAATTTTTGCGCGCAAAGCAAAATATGTAAATACAGTACAGTTTCCCACGTATGTATGTACGTAACTCTCTCCACATTTATATATATACGGACATATATAAAACATTTATATAATACAGCGTTTACATTCCCGTTTGCACAAAAAAATGTTTGTCTCACCCTAGTAGTTATAGACTGTTGATATTCGCATATACATATGTACATACATATAAATACTCGCTCTTTTGGCCAACTATATCACTCGCTAGTATGGCTAACGAGAATAGCCTTTAACCCTGAGGTCCATAACCGGGTACCCGGGTAACAATTTGAACTTTAAAGTGGTGCTGTTCCCATAATATAGAAGATATCAACATGAAACTCCGGATCATCAGACATTTCGGCTAAACTTAGAGACTAGAAAAAGGTTGATAAAATTTTGTTAAATATATTAACCAAAAAATGAGTTTAAAGTTTTTGCATACAGGGGTCCATGACCAGGGTACCTGGGTACCTTAATGCAATTTACCTTATATTTCAAAGAAAAAACGAGATATACATAGAACTCATAAGTAAGCTGTGCCACGCCCCCTGTACAACATTTTTATACATTCGGATTTCCTGCTCGAAAAAAAAGTTTATCAAATTTGGTTAAATATATTAACCAAAAAATTAGTTTAATGTTTTTGCATACAGGGGTCCATGACCAGGGTACCTGGGTACCTTAATGCAAATTACCTTATATTTCAAAGAAAAAACAGAGATATACATAGAACTCATAAGTGGGCTGTGCCACGCCCCCTGTACAACATTTTTATACATTCGGATTTCCTGCTCGAATACAATACTACATACCAAATTTGAGCAAATTAGCTTCCATAGCTACTGAAATATAGCAATTTTTACATTTTCGACAATTGCCGTTATATAGGCGCTATATGTTTTATTTCCTTTGATCAATATGACTTTAACTGCTTCTATAGGGCTCATAAGAGCGAACCTTTTTGCCAAATTTCAAGTCTTGAGCTACTTAAATGGACAATCGGCTGCCATATACGCTATAGTTGTCCGATCATGCCGATTCCGACAAATGTCCAATGAATTATAAAATGCGAAGTTTCATCCAAATAGCTCTAAAATTAAGAGACTAGTTTGCGTTCAAACAGACGGACAGGCAGACAGACCGACAGACAAAGGGACATGACTAACTAAACTTAGGTCGTCATCCTGATAATTTTGGTATACTTTTTCATGGGTCTTACTCTTATCCATCTGATACTTACAAACATCGGCCCAAACTTAATATGCCATTTCTATGAAAGCTGCATTGAGGAAAATGTCACTTATGTTTTAAGTATGTATGTATTATGCATTATTTATTTTATTATTTTAATGTTGCGTAAATATACATTTATACATACATATATACATCTTAATTATGGTCACATTGGTCAAGTATGTAGCGGTCAGGTCAAGTAAAAAATATAAAAATTTAACCGTGTTTTCAGTTTCACATTAAAAACTTCAGTGTGAAATCGGTTTTAAATCAAATTGGTTTCTTTCGGCTTACCCACCGTATATCTGTTTATTTTTAAGTGCGAGCTATAGTTTTTTATTTTTACAATAAATCTACGACTTAAAACGAATTTGCATCACAAATTTAATAATTGTCAATTTTATTGAGCTCGAGGCCAGTTTATGAAAGATTTTTATTTGGAAAACAACAACAACAGTTTTGGTGGTGGAAGTTATAGTCGCTATTTCGGAAATCACAACATCTCCTCGTCATACTTCCTTAAATTTAATTTAATTTATTCTTCATCACCGCATCCCAGGTTTGAACCGAGGAACTTCGGTTGCAGAGGCAACACGCTAGATGCTGTGCTACGCTTGCCGAATGGACTTTTGTGTTTTTCCATCTTCATTAAACAAACCAACCACAAACAAGCTAAATAAAATTTAAAATTATTAATAATTATATTTAAGGCCGCTAAAAAGCTTAACAAAAATGCATATGCAAGGATGAGCACGCCTAAATTCATTATAAAATTAGTAAAATATTTAAAATAAATAGAATTGCTGAAAAAACCCAAACAACCACAAAAGACAGTTTAAATATTTTTTTTTATATAACTCGTATACATGAAATATAAAATTCACTGGTCATTTCACACTAAGTGTGTATTTTTACAACCATTTTCGAGCCGAGTTCTTATGTGCAGGTGTGAAAGCTGCTTTGGTGCAAAAGCTTTGATGATTGAATCATATGTGCAAAATTTATTTTATACAGGCATAGCAAAATTGCAGCCTAATAAGTTACGATATTTGCTTCAAATCATTTAATTTCTCGCTGGGCTGTTGGTGAGGAGCCATTCGCTTGTGTTCACTAACACAGTCACCGACCATTGATTTAATATTTGGCACGGATGACACTGCCTTACGTACTTCCTTATGTACCTTAACAAAGGATTCATTATAACGTTAAATTTCACGTCAACGAAGTGTTTTCAATTATTTCGAATAAAACATTTTAATATATTATTGTTAAAACAATTATCATAATACATTTCATTACGTTTTAAACCGCCACCTTAATAAAAACGTTAAACGTTTATTTTTAAGTATGATGGCAATGCCATTTATATCCAGAACCTACGGGTTTCGTTAACTTTTTTTGTAATGTTTCTATATTAACGATTTCATTTTTATAACATGGCGCCGAAATGTAACAAACTCATTTTGTTAAGCTAATTTTGCTCGTTAATGAAACGAAGACTGGGTCCATACACGGAAACTTTTGTTCTTGTTTTCGGGAACTTTTCTTTTGGTGTTGCCCATCGCGTTCACACAGATAAACTTTGTCTATGCAATTTTCTGTCATTTCATTTAATATTATTTTCGCAAATTTCTGTAAGCTTCGCTTAAGCATTTATATTGATGTATGCATGTACATATACATATGTCATATTTAAGTTCAAAAAATTCAAATTCTATTTGCAATTTACCTATTTGCTGTGAATTCATACATAACTGCAACCACTGAAAGAAGTTGTAAATGAAAAGGAATGTCAAATTTCCAAGCAGCCTAAGCAACTGAGACGAATAAGAACACAAAGCGTGTTGCCCGAGCACGAGCAACTCGGTGCCATTCCCCTTTGCTCATCGATCTCTCTTCAACAAACTTCGAGTTGCCGCAACAAAAGTTTCCGTGGGTAGCAGTCACAAAACAGACAAAGAAATGCTAGACCAATTGTGGACCAAAACCACTAGTTAGCGATTAAAAAGGGGAGTTAATTCATGAATTATACTTATTAGAATTATACTTAAATAATTTAAAATATTTTACATTTTTATTTAGTAGATTTAGATTTGATAACAATTAGTTTATATATACAAATCATTTATGTATACATGTCAATATTATCAAATATAATAAGGCATGAATAAATCGTTATGTATTAGAAAAATACTTTTTGTATGATTAAGATTTTACATGCCCTGGCTGAGATTCAAACTCGACCACAGCGGCCACATTGTGTGCGGCGGGAATATTTTGCGCCTTAATTAAATGCTTGTTATTGATTTTATATAAAATAAACAGATTTTTATATACCCTCGCGATATAATTTTGTATGGTCTGTGGCCATGATGTCATAAAATTCCCGTTTGTTTGTTTCAAATCGCAGCTAGTATTGAACTTTATTCAAATTCTTCCAATAAATACTGAAAAACGAACTTTTTTGCATTTTCCAAATTTTCCGTTATATGGAAGTGTGGCGTGCTTTTGGTCCGATTTCAAAAGTTTTTGACGGTGATGCTAGTGATATCAAGCACAATATCTTCACCAAATTTTGTGACGATATCTTACATCGTTATTGAGATACGTACAGCCTTTTGTTTATAAGTGGGCGTGGTATCCAAATTTTAATTAATATGTTCCAATAGATAAAGAAAAAACGAAATTTTTGGATTTTTCAAAATTTATGGTCCGATTTCAAAAATTTGTAACAGTGATACCAGCAATATTAAGGAAAATTTGTTCACCAAATTTTGTGACGATACCTTACACCGTTATTGAGATACATAAATTTTTTCCTAAGTAGGCGGGGCAACGCTCATTTTTCAAAATTTCATAAATATATGCATTTTTGTTGTTTTCGGCCTTATAAATTTTAATAATTGACAATTTTGTTGAGCTCGAGGCCAGTTTACAGAAGATTTTATTTGGAAAAACAACAACAGTTTTTAAAATGGAAAATAGAAGTTATATTACTATTTCGAGAATCACCACATTTCCTTATTAGACTTTTTAATTTTATTAGTTATATTTATTTATTTTTTCTTCATAACCACTTCTCCAAGGCTATGAACCAAGGAGCTCGGAGTTGCAAAGCCAACACGCTAAATGCTGAGCTACGCTAGCCGAGTGGACTGCTGCGGTTTTTCCATATCCTTAAACAAACCAACTGCCAACAAGAGCAACTGATCTGCTGCTATTTGAACCGGTTTGTGTAGTTGTTGTTTGGGTGTTTGCAACTCTGTGTGAAAATTTCATTGGTTTTTACTTGTAATTCCTAGAATGCATTACAGGTGTGCTCATCCTTGAATATATGAATTTTTGTTGTTTTCGGCCTTATAAAATTTAATGATTGACAATTTTATTGAACGCGAGGCCAGTTTACAGGAGATTTTATTTTCAAAAACAACAACAGTTTTTTAAAGAGTAGAAGTTATAGTACTACTTCGGAAATCATCACATTTCTTCATCAGACTTCTTAATTTTATTAGTCATATTTTTTTCTTATGAACCACTTCTCCACTGTTGTTGTTTTTCCAAATAAAATCTTCTGTAAACTGGCATCGAGCTCAATAAAATTGTCAATTTCATAAATACTTAATTTCTTAGTTCAAAATCGCTCCAAATACTGAATTTCGCTCAATTCGTTTTAATAGATACCGAAAAAATTAAGTTTAATAAAATTGTCAATTTCATACCTAAATAGTTAATTTCTTAGTTCAAATTCGCTCCAAATCCGAATTTCACTCAATTTGCTGTAGTAGATACCGAAATAACGGAGTTTATGCATTCCGTTATATGGGAGGTGGGCGTGGTTATTGACCGATTTTGACCATTTTCAATACCAACCTACCCTGTTCAAAGAGCAATCTATGTTCCAAATTTCATTGAGATATCTTAATATTTACTCAAGTTATTGTAACCACGGACAGACGGACGGACAGAGAGACGGACAGAGAGTCAGGACTAAATCGATTCCTCTTTTCATTCTGTTCATTTTAGTATATATATGTATATATCTATCTCGATTATTTTTTACTGTTACAAACAACCGTTGTGCGAACCAAGTTATAATACCCTTGTGTAAGTTAACGTCACTAACATTTAAAATTCTCACGAATTCTTTCCTACGCTAATGCAGTGCACCTGCATTCGAAAATTACATATTTGCACGCGCATCCGCCGAATTCGCCGAATTCGCAGACTACAAGTCTGGACACCCGACACCCTCAATCAAGGCCAGTACATGGCACCTGTCGTTGCAACGTGACATTGAAGGTTTGAGAGGTATAGACTTAAGTTAAATGAAAACTTGTAGTTAGTCCTAATTTGAAGTTTAAATAAAGTACACGGTTTGCAGCCGTAAAAAATTATTTTTTTAATAAACTTAACCTTGTTGAGTTTAACTGGCGCCCAACGGCCCAGTCGCGTTCGTCCGAATAAGTAGGCCCTGAAGTAGTGCCGCGCGCTTCCTATAAAAAAGGAAACCGGGTTTTTTCCGTGTTAAAGTGCAATCTTTGGAAGACCAGGCCCTCAAGTAGTGCCGGAACGAGACTGGTAGGACTCAGTGGAGAGCTTCGGTAGAAGACAGCCACGCACCCACGCAGAGTGCGCAACGGTGGACCCCAGTAGCTAAACAATGCAAAAAGGAGCAGCCCCGTACGCCGTGGGATTAGCTAAGTAAGAGACTAAATATAAGAAATAGAATTAAGAGTGAGAAAGAGTGTAATAAAATTAAAAAAATTTTAAAGTTTCAATTAGAATTAAAATTTTTTAAGAAAAGAAAAGTGAAATAAATATTATAAATTAAAAATTTTAAAGTTTCAATTAGAATTAAAATTTTTTAAGAAAAGAAAAGTGAAATAAATATTATAAATTAAAAATTTTAAAGTTTCAATTAGAATTAAAATTTTTAAGAAAAGAAAAGTGAAATAAATATTATAAATTTAAAATTTATAGTTTAATTAAAATTAAATTTTTAAAGATAAGTGAAGTTGAGTTAAGAAATTTTTAGATATTATATATATATTACTTATTTGAATATTAAAATTTCTTCTTTTATTACAAAAGAAATGATTCCACGTACATCACAATTTTTTTTAAGTGCTAAATTCAAAAATATATAATATAAAAGGCTTGTACATCCTTGAAATAAATACAACTAAAAGCTTCCAGCTTTATAAAATAATCATATCTCTGCGATTCACTCCGAAAGGGGGACCCTCCAGAGAATATTAAATTAAATTAATAAAACAAAAAAAAGAGTTTCCAAAAGAAAATGGCACAAAATAATATAATCCGACCTTCCCTGCTTACAGGCGGTGGTGCACCTATACAAGGTGCAGCAGCACCCCAACAGCCTCCCATCCCCTCCACCTCCCAAACGGCAAATGCCACTCCTGAATTTAGGAGTATAATTAGGGACTTAATGTCGGAAATATTAATTGCCGACGATAGCAACTTCCTTAGGGGCATCCTTCAGCCCGCACAGCAAGTAGTTTCCGACCAAACCATTGACGATCTCTATAGAAATAACCTATCCGACATGGACAAAGTTCCGGACGTTGTTAGGTCCTTACGTGAATTTAGTGGTAATCCAGCAGAATTCAGCAGCTGGAAAAAAAGTGTTGAGAGAATCCTTAAAATCTATGAACCTAGCGTAGGTTCACCTAAATATTTCGGTATTTTAAACGTAATCCGTAATAAAATTGTGGGCAGTGCAGATGCTGCATTGGAGTCTTATAACACTCCTCTAAATTGGAAAGCAATTTCCCGCTGTCTCACTATGCATTATGCAGACAAAAGAGACTTGAGCACGTTGGAATACCAAATGACTTGTTTAATACAAGGCAGGAAAACTGTGCATGAATTCTATGCGGAGGTATATTCCCACCTTTCTCTCATTCTGAACAAAATATCTTGCATGGATATAAGCGAGGAAGCTATGCGTGTTATTACGCATACGTACCGCGATAAAGCCCTTGATACTTTTGTTACGGGACTATCTGGTGATCTTTCTAGGCTCCTTGGCATGAAGGAACCAGCTGACTTACCCGAAGCCTTGCACTTGTGTGTAAAACTGGAGAATCAGAACTTCAGAGCTGTGCATGCAAATAATCAGTACGGCTTACCAAGAAAATTAAATCATCCTTCTGCACCATTTGGAATGCAATTACAGCAAAAACCTCCACTTCCACCAAAAAAATTCCCATATCCTGACCAAACGTTTTATCCGCAGCTTGCACATATACCGCAATCGTTTTCTCCAATCAATCGATTTACCCAGCAACCCCTATACTTCCAACCTCAATACCAGCATCAGAATAACATACAACCACAATATCAATCGCGTCAATACCAACCGGCTCAAAATTCCTATACGCCAAATTTGCAAACTAATAAACAATTTTATAGCAATCCTCCACCAAGGCCAGCTCAGCCAAAACCGCCCACTCCTATGGACGTAGACCAATACTTACGGACGAGGAATATTAACTATATGAATAGGCCAAATTATAATAATGCAACTTCAAAACGACCACCACCAACCCAGCCTACTCAATTAAGCAAAAATATTCCTAACAAAATTCAGAGAATAAATTATATTTCACAAACACCTGACGATACTGAAACTGAGGCAAACCAATACGAAGATAACGAATATGGATACGACACCCGCACCGATGACTCCGAACAAACCCAATCCTGGGACGACTACTACGAACAATATTCCAAATACGACCAAGAAGACCAAAAGAATTGTGAAGAATTCTGCGACGTTCATTTTTTAGGCTAACGCACTCTACGTTACCATATATTCAGTGTAAAACTGGTAACGGAGAGATATTAAAATTTCTAATAGACACTGGCTCCAATAAAAATTACATACAACCTTCACTTGCTAGAAATCCCTTGCCAAATGCAAATACTTTTTACGCCAACTCAGTCGGAGGAAAAATTAAAATATGCCACCATATATTCTTAAATCTTTTTGGATTAAATGACGAAAACTTGAAATTTTTCATTCTTCCCTCACTAAAATCATTTCATGGTATTCTTGGAAATGATAGTCTTAAGCAGTTAAACGCAGTAATTCACACTTCAAGAGATTATCTGACCATTAGAAATGGAAAGAAAATTAGAATCAAGCAACAAATATCCAGATCTGTAAATAGTTTAGAAATCAGGACAGAACATTTGACAGAAGATCAAAAAGAAAAGTTGCATGACCTTTGTGCACAGCACTCCAAACTTTTTTCAGAACCTGATGAAAAGCTAACTTATACCACTGCAGTGAAAGCAGAAATCAGGACAATAACTGACAACCCAATTTATTCCCGATGCTATCCATATCCAATGTCTCTAAAATCAGAAGTAGAAAGGCAAATCGGTAAGCTTTTAGACGATGGAATCATTAGACCATCCCGCTCACCTTATAATTCACCCGTTTGGATAGTGGACAAAAAACCAGACTCTTTAGGCAACAAACAATATAGACTAGTTATCGATTATCGAAAACTAAATTCAGTAACAATCGCAGACCGTTACCCCATTCCCGAAATAAATGAAGTCCTTTCCCAGCTAGGAAGCAATAATTTTTTTTCAGTGCTCGACCTTAAAAGTGGTTTCCACCAAATTCCATTAAAAAATTCAGACGTCGAAAAGACTGCTTTTTCCATCAACAATGGAAAGTACGAATTCACCAGGTTACCATTCGGCTTAAAAAACGCCCCTTCAATTTTCCAAAGAACATTAGATGACATTTTACGAGACCATATAGGACAATGCTGTTACGTATACATAGACGATATTATTATATTTAGCAAATCCGAGAACGAACACGCAGCTCATTTACAAAACATTTTCAGGACTCTCGAGAAAGCGAACATGAAGGTGCAATTAGATAAATGTAAATTCTTTGAAAAAGAAGTAGAATTTCTAGGTTTTATTGTTACGCCTGAAGGAATAAAAACAAATCCTTCAAAAATCGCGACTATTCAAAATTTCCCACTTCCAAGGAATCTCAAGGAACTCAGATCCTTTTTAGGTCTATCAGGCTATTATCGCCGCTTCGTTAAAGACTATGCGAAGCTCGCTAAACCCCTGACAGCCCTTTTAAGAGGGGAAGAGGGACGTGTGTCCAAAACTCAATCCGCAAAAAAACAGATTACACTTGACAGTGGAGCACTCGCTGCATTTAAAAAAATTAAAAATGTTTTGATCTCAAGAGAAGTTATGCTAACCTACCCCAATTTAAATAAAGACTTCGAGCTCACAACTGATGCATCCAATTACGCAATAGGCGCAGTTCTGTCTCAAGAAGATAGACCAATCACTTTCATTTCTAGGACTCTTTCAAAAACAGAAGAAAATTATGCTGCTAACGAGAAAGAAATGCTCGCCATCATATGGGCATTGAAATCTCTACGAAATTACCTTTACGGTTCAGCAAAAGTCAAAATATATACAGACCATCAACCACTTACATACGCGCTTAGTAATAAAAACAACAACAATAAAATGAAACGCTGGAAAGCGATTCTTGAAGAGTATAATTATGAATTGAAATATAAACCCGGCAAAACAAATGTAGTAGCAGACGGACTATCCCGACCTCCACAGCAAGAGCAAATAAATTCTTTATCTGCAACTCAACATAGTGACGAGAGTTCACCCCAAAACCTAATTTAGTATACGGACGCCCCTATTAACGTTTTCAAAAACCAGTTATTTCTAAGGACTGCAGACACCCCATCATACCAGTTTAAAATACCTTTCCCAACCTATCACAGACATATTATCGAAGAGCCCGAATATACAGAGGAAATATTAATTAACTACCTAAAACGCTACCTGAACCCTTCAGTCACAAATGCAATAGTTACAGAAGATTCTATCCTAGGCAAAATACAAACTATTTATCCAATACACTTTAGCAGGTACAAGATACGATACACACGGAAAATAGTAAAAGATTTAGTGCACGAATCAGAACAGGAAACGGAAATAATTAAAGAACATAAAAGAGCACACAGGAATCCCATAGAAAATAAAGCCCAAATTCTAGAGAAATTTTATTTTCCCCAAATGTCTTCTAAAGTCAAGAGAATAACCAAACAGTGCAAGATATGTCAAGAAAATAAATATGAAAGACATCCTCCAAAAATAATTCTAAAAGCCACACCTATTCCAAATTATCCTGGGCATATTGTCCACATCGACCTCTATCACACTAATAACAGGGTAATCCTTACCGCCATAGACAAATTTTCTAAGTACGCACAAGCTAAAATTGTAAAGTCAAGGGCGACTGAAGACATTAAGGAACCCTTGCAGGACTTGCTTACTTCCTTCGGAATTCCAGAAAAAATTGTTATTGATAACGAAAAATCTTTGAGCTCATCTCCCATAACTTATATGTTAGAAAACCAGTACGGAATCGAAATTTTCAAAACTCCTCCTTACACCAGCTCCGTAAACGGTCAAGTAGAGCGATTTCATTCAACTCTTTCCGAAATAATGCGCTGCATAAGAGCAGAAAATACCCACAGTAGCTTCGAGGAATTACTGAACAAATCAATTTGCAAGTATAACTACTCTATTCACTCCACGACAAAGAGAAAACCTATAGAAACCTTTTTTGGCAGAAGCGTTTACAGTGACCCGACACTAGGCGAGAAAGACAGACTAGCTAACATCGAAAATATAGTTAATAAACAGGAAAAGGACCTTACATTTCACAACAAAAAAAGAGCGGAAATGAAGACTTATTCGTGTAATGACATCATATACGTAAAAATCAATAGAAGAATAGGTAATAAACTCACTCCAAGGTACAAGAAGGAAGTAGTTCTCGAAGACAAAGGAAACGTTGTTACAACTAAATCTGGAAGATCGGTGCATAAAAGCCATATCAAGGCTCAATAACAAGAACCAAAAACAAAAAAAAAAAAAAAAAAAAAAAAAAAAAAAAATGAAATAAATAATAAATATAAAAACAAAATATGTTTAATTAGACAATAGGATAACAAGTTTAGGACTAAAGTAAATCGATCAATATGCCATAGGCGTACGATTTTAAAATAAGGTAAATCGACCAATATGCCATAGGCATACGATTTTAGATATTAGCCAGAAATTTTGCAAATAATAAATAATTACGATGAAATAAAATTTTTCAGTCTCATCGGTTTTATTGTATACGCACACATCCACATCCACGATTATTCCTCATCCCACCTAATAACCATAGATAACGGATATTCCAAAATCAAGGACGGTACCCTTAATTTCATCCACATCATTGATACCAAAGCCTACCGTGACATTTTAGAAAATATTACCAAAAAAATGGATAAAAGCTTACCACCGGAAAATCCCATATATCCCACCTTACAACACGAAACCCAACAAGCAATAGAAATGTTAAGAATCGTTGAACCTATCCAAAATCCTAGGTCAAGAAGATCCTTAGACATCCTCGGCACTGCGTGGAAATACCTAGCAGGAAGCCCTGATCACGACGATTTGAACATGATCAATAATAACCTAGAGAAACTGATAACTAATAATAACAAACAAATTTTTGTAAATAATGCTCTAACACAGCAAATAAATAAATTAACTGAAGTAACCAACGACATATTAAGCTCTATTAAAAATGACAATACTATCGCGAATGAGATAGCTTTAAATTTCCAAAATAAAATACGATTAATAAAAGAAGAAATTGTTAATATAAAATATGCCATTCAATGGGCAAGAATAGGAATTGTTAATTCCATTATTTTAAATAAAAAAGAAATTGAAATAAGTGTAAAAGAATTGAATAAAGAAAATATGCCCTTCAATACGGTAGAAGAGGCTCTAGAATTAGCTGAAATTAGTGTATTAAGTAATTCAACAACAATTTTATACATTTTAAAGATACCCTTAACTACCAAGGAAATTTATAATAATTACATCATTAAATCGGTAATAAAAAATAATGTTTTGATAAATTTGAAATTTAACAATGTACTAAGAAACCAACAAGAAATATTTGGAATAAAAAATCAATGTAAAAAATACAATCAAATTAGCATATGTAAGCAAGACGAATTGTTAGATTTAAGAAATGATTCATGTATCCCAAATTTAATAAAAAGCCTCAAATCTTCATGCCACATGATCAACTGTCACCATATTCCAAGATATGAACTTATTGCTCCCGGAATCATCTTCCTGAACGACTATCACGGCAACATTAAAACAGAAAACGGCATGCGAACTATGAACGGAACTTATATTATAAATTTCAAGAATTCATCAATATCTATCGATGATCGAACTTACAAAAATTTCGAATTACCAGCAGTAAAAGTGATGCCGGCTATTGCCCAACCAACTCCTATTGACGAAAGTCTAACAAAACTACTTTCACTAGAAGCACTTAGTGAACTTCATATAAATAACACCGCAGAAATTCAGTCCCTGCAAATGGAAAGATCTGTGAACCGCATATCCGCAGGAATTATCATTGTAATGGTAATCGTACTTTTAGCAAGCGCAAAGTATCGTTTTTGTAAAAGATTTAAATCAACGAACCTGGTTGAAGAAACCCCGGAAATGACTAGCGCTGAGAACCAGCACCAAGAAGCCGTTTCCCAAGTCCCTACACCTGAAACGGGGACTCTCCAAATTTTCCAGACGCTCGAGGACAAGCGTTTTTAAGGAGGGAGGAGTTAACGTCACTAACATTTAAAATTCTCACGAATTCTTTCCCACGCTAATGCAGTGCACCTGCATTCGAAAATTACATATTTGCACGCGCATCCGCCGAATTCGCCGAATTCGCAGACTACAAGTCTGGACACCCGACACCCTCAATCAAGGCCAGTACATGGCACCTGTCGTTGCAACGTGACATTGAAGGTTTGAGAGGTATAGACTTAAGTTAAATGAAAACTTGTAGTTAGTCCTAATTTGAAGTTTAAATAAAGTGCACGGTTTGCAGCCGTAACAAATTATTTTTTTAATAAACTTAACCTTGTTGAGTTTAACTTGTACAAGTACGCTCGGGTATAATAATAAGTAAATTTAATTTGAAACAAATAAATACATATGTATATTAAATAAATTAGAAATCAAAAGAAAAAACTCTTCGATTGTATTATTTTATCGCCGGGAATATATCGTTACGTAAAGTAAATTTAATAATAATTTTACTCTATATAAATTGTGGCTTTGCTCCAAAATAATAGGTATTATAAAGCGTTAACGATGTGCAAAATAACAAAATTGCCAAAAATCAACGGTATTTTGCCGGCACTTGAAAACTTGTATCTACTTAAATTTTATAAGCAATATTAGAGTCTAAAAAAAGAAAAATAATCAATTTCAAAAACTCGTCACCTGGAGCATATCGTTTAATAACCACAGCGGGGGCTTAAAATTAAGTAAACAAATTTAAATTCATGTTGCTTCTAACCCCTTACTAGTAAAATGATTTAAAATAAGATTTAGTTTTTTGTCGGAATTCGATAATTATATCGATTATAATTGCGGTTATTTTGAAAGCATCGAAAACTATCTATATTTAGAGTATCGGTAGTTTTCCAGCTCTATCTATCATTCTTGTCTTTACATCACATCAATTATCGTTGTTCGCTTCACTTAAATGAATGTGTAACGTCACGCGAATATTTTTCCTCTCCCGATGGCGCAATCTCTAAAATCTATAATTCTTGGGTATTACTGTTTTTTGTCGTTTCGTGTTGTTCTAACTTTTGCGCATTGTACAACTCTACAAGGGAGACATCTCGTTCCATCCCTCTCTAATTTCCGCCCTGTCTCTTTCTGTTTTGACAGTGTAATTTAAATGAATTCCAGCGGTTTGACAGTGTAATTTTAATGGCTGACCTGTACGAACGACATTAGAATGAAATAAATAACCAGGGATATGTAAGGAAATTCCGAAGGCATTTCCTGCGCGGTGTTGCCGTGTTATCTCATGTTCATTCATACATTTTTTTAAATTTAGATATTTATCTTGCGGTATTTTATTGAATAATTATTACTGAAAACGTTTTTAGCAATACTCAACTATCAAGCAAAACATGCATTTTATGTTTTTGGAGTGAAAATTATAAAATATTAAGAACGTAAATTGATCATTGCCTACTAAAAGCCTAATTCCCTACATGTATTTCCATGCAAACCTACATGTATTGCCATGCCAACCCTGCTTTAACATCTATCGGTTTGTTTATTCAAAAACAATTTTGACGTTTTTCGTGAAAATTATTTTTGAGCTTTTATCTACAGTATGCAAAATTCGTATTAGTACACCTTCTCATAAGAACAAGCATCAATATTTTTTTCAAATGTATCTTAAAATAATCAGTTAAATTTACTTCGCAGGAAAATCAATAATAGTAAGGTTCAGTAACTAAAAAGTAGAAAATAATGCATTGTGATAGACAAAATAAGCAAATTAACTAGACGCAAAATTCGTATTAGTATATTTACATTTAATTGCTTTTTTTAAGTAAATAAATAACTGTTCGAGATTTGACTTTAATAGAAAAATAATTTTCTAATTCAAAAGCATGGATAGCGATCGAAAATACACAACGTTGGATACTAGAACTAGAATGGAGTAAAATTTAACCGCAAAGAGTATCTGCTGTTTAAAACAAGGATATGTCATAAATTAATAAAAATTGGAAAGTTTTCTTATTCTTCACAAATAATCCATAAATATATGTGTACTAATACGAATTTTGACTTAATAAATGGAATTAATTTGGTTATTTTGTTAAGTGCAATGCATTGTTTTTTACGTTTTTGTTATTAAACCTTACTATTATTGATTTTTTGCGAAATAAATTGATTTTAACGGATTGTTTTCATATACATTTGAAAAAATTATTGATGCTTGTTCTTAAATTTTGCATACTGTACATATGTTATAAAGCAATTTGTAACACTGTGTTAAAGCATAGGACTTAGGCGGTTATCGGTTGTGACCACAGATATACACCTTCTCTTAAGAAAAAGCATCAATAACACTGTGTTAAAGCATAGGACTTAGGCGGTTATCGCCACAGATATGTACATATGGATGCAAGTTAACGGCAGTCCACACATAACGGCTCAATAGCAATTGTAAACAATAATGCTCTTATCTAAGAATTGCAGTGCAAAGCAAGAAATGTAACTTATAAATATTTTCCTCTTCTTATGGAAACTTTTGGTAATAGATACTTTTGGATATTCCTTTGTTCTTCAAAAAGAATTTCATCACTGACTGATGCAATGATCAAGCGTCATTGTGAAATAGTTTTTAAGTAAACAATTGTAAGTAGATAAATAAGACAGGCTTTGGTAAATAAAGTTCAGTTATTGATTTTGACTCAACAAGTCTGCTGTTTGACTTAAACACCCGCAATCTACGGAGTGTAAAGTAATTTTTTAAAAAGACTTTTCCAGTAAGGAAAAGCATAATTGGCGCCCAACGTGGGGCACATGCTAATAAAAAAAAAAACCGCGAGTGTTAAAGAATATCCTAAATTTAAAGGATTCTTTTCGTGGTGCGTGTGCATAAAGACAGCAGCAGGTAAACAAATAAGAACATCTTTACAATCAACTACTGCCAGCATAAAGACAGCAACAGGTAAACAACATTAACAACAACATCTTTACAATCAACTACTGCCAGCATAAGGACAGCAGCAGGTAAACAAATAAGAACATATCTACAATCAACTACCGCCAGCATAAAGACAACAGCAGGCTGTTTAATCCAAAAATCTACCTTAAGGTAATTTATATATGGGAAATACCCCATCTTAGTTAAAATAAACTAAGTTATATTACATATATTTATATTGTTGTAATAACTGTGGCACAGACCACAATAGTAACAAGTGAACGAAATTAAAAGTAAATAAAAAAAATATAATGGCGAACAGTGACGTGTTAACAGTAGAACTAATCACCAGACTGATAGCTGACAGCAATTTAGGTCTGAAGCAGGAACTTGAGAGACTTAAATCTCAAGTAGAAGTAGGAAGTCGTAGGGCAACTGACTACGGGGCAGAAACAATAAGTGAAAATATAGCGTGCCAGGAGTCCCTAGACGTAATAAAGTCGTTACCAGAGTTTCCCGGTAAATTAAATGCATATGTGAGTTGGAGAGAGGCGGCTCACAACGCCATGAGTTTGTATACTAGGAGGAGTAGGAGATACTTCGCCGCCTTAACTATCCTTAGAAATAAGGTAACGCAGGACGCGAATGACATTTTAACGAATCACGGTACGGTTCTAAATTTTGATGCGATAGTCGCTCGGCTCGACTTCGCGTACTCTGACAAACGTCCCATTCATATAATTGAACAGGAACTTAGCGTTTTGAGGCAGGGTTCGATGTCAGTAATCGAATACTATAACGTTGTCAACAGGAAGTTGACTTTGTTAATAAACAAAACTATTATGACACACAATAGTACATCGGATTTAACCAAAGAGTTAAATAAAAAGAATAGGGATCATGCCCTTAGGATTTTTATAACGGGACTAAACGCGCCGTTGAGAGATATAATATTCTCTCTGAATCCGCAGGATTTACCTGATGCTTTGGCTAAAGCGCAGGAACTTGAGTCAAACAACCAGAGAGCGTTGTTTGCTCAAAATTTCGCTACCGAAAAAATGAAGGCTAAACCGACAAATTATTCAAATAATAACTTGAGGTTTCCCCAAAAAACAAACATACCAAAACCCGAGGCGATGGATATAGATCCATCCATTTCGAGATTTAGGAGAAACGCCAATACTAAATCTCAACAAAACAATGGATTTTATAACCAAACTGCGCGAATGGCTAGCACTAGTGCTCAAGCAAATAAGGGGCAACAAAATTATGGGGCTCAAGCCCAAGATTTACATGGAATAAAGAGGCAACGTGAGAGCAACAATAGCTTCAGGCCTCAGGAAAAGGCGCAACGAATAAATAATTTAAACGAAAACCATTTTTTAGGGGAAGAGGGGACGAACTCCCCTACATCAACCTCTACGACAGAAAATTAAAAAGAAACCTAAAAGCTCTTGTCGACACGGGAGCAACCTCTTGCTATATAAAGGAGGGGATATACGATAATAGAAATGAATTATCAATTCACAAAAGGGTAAAAACCATAAATGGTTATTCCATCATCAAGTTTTACCATTTGATAACTTTATTTGGAGTACAACAAATTTTCTACGAAATAGAAAAGTTAGAATCCGATCTCCTATTAGGGTATAATTTATTAAAAAAAGTCGAAGCACGTATTGACGTGTGTAATGGGAAAATTTTTTATAAAAATATAAGTGACAATGAAATGATTGAAAAAAGCATGAGCATCAAAGTTCATGAAGAGAATAAACAAATATTTTTAAACCCCTTGGAACAAAAAGTTTCTAAGGCTCCCGCCGATGAATTTACCGGCACGTTAAAAAATAAAGATGGTAAGAAAATTACTGTCAAAAACAAAACTGTGGAACAAAAAGTTTCTACAGAGCCCGCCGATGAATTTACCGGCAAGTTAAAAAAAAAAATGGTAAGAAAATTACTGTTAAAAACAATACTGTGGAACAAAAAGTTTCTACAAAGCCCGCCGATGAATTTACGGGCAATTTAATGATAAAAAAATATTTTGCTTTGGGACACGAAGATCCTAAAGTGCCAGCCGATGACTTTACCGGCAATATCGATAACTGTTCAATACTGGGCGAAAGAGGTTCGGAAATAACAGATGATAAAAACATGAAAACATATAGTTTGGGTACATATCCTGAACATGAAAATTATGAGTTATTAGAATCAAAAGAATACATAAAAAACAATATCAGAAAAATACATCCTGAGGTCGATACGAGTTTTCCATTCAGAACAGACGTAAAAGCAGTAATAAGAACGGAGGGCAAAGATCCTATTTGGAGTAGGCAATATCCCTATCCCCTTTCTGTAAATTCGTTTGTGAATAAGGAAATCGACAGGATGTTGAACGAAGAAATCATAAGGCCAAGTAGAAGTCCTTATAACTCGCCCATTTGGGTAGTACCGAAAAAAGGTACACACGATGATGGTTCACCGAAGTTCAGATTGGTTATAGATTACAAAAAACTTAACGAGCAAACCATTCCCGATCGTTATCCTATCCCGGATACCAACATAATTCTGTCAAATTTAGGGAAAGCAAAATACTTTTCCAGCATTGACTTGGAGTCCGGCTTTCACCAAATTTTAATGTTTGAAGGCGACATAGAAAAGACGGCATTTTCCATTAATAATGGAAAGTATGAGTTCTTGCGAATGCCCTTCGGCCTTAAAAACGCTCCTAGAATTTTTCAAAGAGCAATGGATGATATATTGCGCGATTATATTGGAAAAATATGTCACGTGTACATGGATGACATCATTATTTTTTTTGAAAGCAAGGAACAACACATGAAAGACTTGGAATTAATAATTGGAATTCTAAGCAGAGCTAATATGAAGATTTCTCTTGAAAAATCGAAATTTTTTGAAATTCAAATAGAATTTTTGGGTTACATTATAGCCCAAGATACTATCAAAACCGATCCACATAAAATTGAGTTAATGCTTAATTATCCCTTACGGGAATTAAGAGGTTTTATGGGCATTACGGGATATTATCGCAAATTCGTTAAGGATTACGCGGCGATTGCAAAGCCTTTGACAAAGTATTTGTCAGCAGAAAATGGTAGAGTCTCAAAAAATATCTCGAAAAAAGTTATGATTGAAATTGATGAAGCAGGAATATCTGCATTCAATAAGCTAAAGAAACATTTAGCGTCAGAAATGGAATTGACGCAACCCGATTATTCAAAGAAATTTGTACTGACTACCGACGCTTCTAATGTTGCAATAGGCGCGGTAATTTCACAAGAAAATAAACCAATTACGTTTATCTCTAGAACTCTTAATAAAACAGAGAGAAATTATGCTACTAATGAAAAAGAATTATACGCTATAGTATGGGCATTAAAAAATCTTCGGAATTATCTTTATGGGGTGACAAATCTTGAAATCCATACGGATCATCAACCATTGACCTTTGCATTGTCCACCCGTAACCCCAACTCCAAAATGAAAAGATGGCATGCGTTTATCGAGGAATTTTCTCCAAAATTTGTCTATCAGCCAGGAAAAACAAATATTGTAGCTGATGCGCTATCACGCCTCGAAGTGAACAATTTGTCAAATGATTCAACAGATGACGAATCACAACATTCTGCAGAAAGTAGCGACAATGTTTGCATACAGGAAACAAAAAAACCTTTAAACCAATTTAAACAACAAATTATATTATGCAAAAACAGGTTCACCATTCATGAACTAATCACAAGTTTTGGCAATAAAAGGCATTTAATTGAATATGATACCGTTGAAAATTTGCTCACCATTTTGAAAGAGTATATTGAACCAAAATTGGTGACTGCCATTCATTGTACAGTAGAGGATCTGTACGAAATACAACGTCCTCTAAGGGAAACATTCCATAACAAATTTGTACACACTAGACTATTTCCAATGGACATTCCTAACAGAGAAGACCAAGCAGGCATAATTGAACAGACTCATAATAGAGCTCATCGCAATTATGTCGAAAATACAAAACAAATAGAAAAACTCTATTATTGGCCAGAGATGCGAAAACAACTAAAACAATATGGGCAAAACTGTATAACTTGCAAAAAAAATAAGTATGATCGTCATCCTAAAAAAATTCCGATAGGTAAAGCTCCTATTCCGGATAAAGAAAGCGAACAATTGCATCTTGACATTTTTTACGCTCAAAAATTAAAATTTATAACATGTATAGACGCTTACTCTAAGTTCCTAATATTAAAACACATAGAAGACAAAACAAACATAGAGGAAAAAGTTTTGGAATTGTTCCAGACATTCCCAGATGTAAAACGAATCACATTAGACAATGAGCCTAGCTTCACAACACCCCAATTTAAATCATTAATGCAAAGATTGAATGTAGAAATTTATTTTTGCGATCCACGCCATAGTACAAGTAATGGACAAATAGAAAGGGTCCATTCAACACTAATAGAAATCGCAAGATGCATAAAAGAAGAATGTAATATAGTTAGCGATTTAGAAACAGTTTTTAGAGCCGGTCAACAATACAATTTAACAATCCATTCGGTCACAAACTTGAAACCGAAAGATGTTTTTCATAATACAATAAATCATGAAATGTTAGCCGAAACTCTAAAACAAGCGCAAGAAAAAATGCTTGCATCCCATAATAAAAACAGAGTAGAAAAGCAATTCCACCCAGGTGAAATTGTATATGAAAAAATTGTAGGCGAAAGGAATAAGCTGAAACCCAGATATAAAAGACTACAAGTAAAGGAAAATTTGGGGAATAAAATAATAATAAGTAATAGGTACAGAGTTATACATAAAGATAATATAAAAACATAATTTGTGTTTTATACATATACAGATCTTCAATATGCTACTTCTAATGCTTGCGACAATAATTGGCTCAGCGGCAGCTGATATTATTGACTACACTCGACAGGATTACGTACTTATTGAAAACGGAGATGTCTCAATTTACGAACATTATGGGGACATTTTTCACATTACGAATTTAACATATTTCGAAAATATTATAGAAAAGGAAAAACAAAATTTTTATGACAGTGTTCGCTATAACAAAGATAATAATGATGAGATAGTAGTCAGAAATTCCGAAACCGAATCAGAAATTATAGTAATTGAAACGTTATTAGGACAATTAAAACAAAATCACATTAGGCATAGGAGAGGCATTGATGAACTGGGAACACTCTGGAAATGGATAGCAGGAACTCCTGATCATGACGATTTTGTGAGAATTAATGATAAATTAGAGGAATTAGTTGCAAATAACAATAAACAGTTTACAACGAATTCAGAAATTTTTAAAATTATAACAGAATTAACAGATACAGTACAAAATCTTAAAGGTGACAAAATAGCTAAGACGATAAGGAAAAAAAGAAATCAATTTATTATGCATGAACTTGAAAACCTGATAAATACAATTACATTTGGAAAAATAGGAATTTTAAATCCGACTATTTTGCACTTTGACGAAATAAAAAACATCACATACTACCAGCACGGTACAATGACAGTGACAGACTTAATGGACATTTCAGAATTTAAAATTGTTCAAAAAAATGATATAATTGTACTTTATATAAAATATCCAAAAATTGATTTAACATGTAGTTATTACGAAGTAAGAGCAGTAGCTCAACTAGACGGTAAGCTATTAATTGAACAAAATATAACTAAGTGTAAAGATAAGTTTCTAAATGTTAAAAATTGTAAAACGGAAATCACAAATACGTATTGTAAATTAAGCAAACAGACTTCATGTTTATCGGAAATTTTAAACAGAAAACAGGGAAAATGGAAATAAAAGAAAGAAATTCACCAATTGAAATTATAAAACAAGGGGCAATATTGATTTCAGGAGAAAATATTGTCGAAAATCAAACATTATCTGGAGCATATTTAATCACATTTGGAAATCAAACCATTATAAATAATATCACGTACGAAAATACGGAAGCCAAAATTTGGAATTATTTAAAGTATGACTATGTAAATAACTTTGAAATTTTAAAATATATAGAAACAACCAATAAACAGTTGAGATTGGAAAATATAAATATTTTAGGCGAAGGAAATAAAAATATTAAAACACATTTATCCTTTTGGTATATTGTCATAATTGTATGCATAATTTTAGAAATTTACATTTATATGAAATTCCAAAGATTACATACAACTGCCGAACAAAACGAAAATGTAGAAATTCAAGAAAATACTTACAAAATCATTTTGAATCAAATAGAGAAATTAACAGAAAATAATGTAGAATCGGGGACGATTCATCTTAGAGAGGGGGGAGTTAACGGCAGTCCACACATAACGGCTCAATAGCAATTGTAAACAATAATGCTCTTATCTAAGAATTGCAGTGCAAAGCAAGAAATGTAACTTATAAATATTTTCCTCTTCTTATGGAAACTTTTGGTAATAGATACTTTTGGATATTCCTTTGTTCTTCAAAAAGAATTTCATCACTGACTGATGCAATGATCAAGCGTCATTGTGAAATAGTTTTTAAGTAAACAATTGTAAGTAGATAAATAAGACAGGCTTTGGTAAATAAAGTTCAGTTATTGATTTTGACTCAACAAGTCTGCTGTTTGACTTAAACACCCGCAATCTACGGAGTGTAAAGTAATTTTTTAAAAAGACTTTTCCAGTAAGGAAAAGCATAATTTGCATATTGTTTTTTTATTATGTATGTTTATACATACGTATGTATGTATGTATATACATATGTATGCTTATGATTGTTTATTTGGTTAAATACAATGGGCAGTATTCTAAGTCAGGACACTTGATTGCCACTGCACCTGTCCACCTTTGAAAGGATTATATGTATCAAAACAATTCGGTTTTAGAAAATCCCGTAGCCGCAATGAAGATCAAAATTTGACTCAAATCAATGCACGTAACGCTGGCCGATCACAAGACTGAAGGGGTTTTGATAATCAGTAGAAAGGCCATGAAGTCTCTGAGTATTCACTCCCAACTAAATTTTAAGGCCAAGGCATCAAGAGTGCAGTCCAGCCAAATATCGTGTCATCAATGCACAGCAAACGACTTCTTTACCATGGGGTTATCATACTGCTTGCGGAAATTATTTAATTAAAATCATAACGAAATTACGGGAAATTGTACAAGCGGTCGCGTTTTCTGCACAATTTCAGAAATAAAATTCAAAATTTTTGTAGTTACAAATAGGCTATTTGATCTAACGTTATTGAGTGCAAAAGAAATAAAAAAAATTTTCTTTTCACTTTCTGCCCAACTTTTCGCTAACTCCCTTAGCTTCCTCAGGGTCGACAACATTTATTAAAACAAAAACGGGAGCATTTTTACACATATTAATAATGATTAAGACATAAAATAACAATCACAGCTGTTGTAAAACATTAGTAAACATTAATCAACAAACACTTACATGAAACATATAAATAAAAATAAAACTAAGCTTAATCACTAAACATCAGTACCAACTGTAGGTGGTACACTTGTCGAACTAAATTTGTTTTGTAAACAAAGTAAATAGCTAGCTGCAATGTCGTGAGTGTCTTCTTTTTTGTTAACTGTCCTGTCTCTAGTTTGCATAATGCGAAGGCTTTCTATGGTGTTCCGTATTTTTTCTCTCTTCTCTATGTCTAATATCTTATCTCGTGCCTAGTGAACGCTTTGTTGTTCCTATGTATATTTTGTTGCGGTTTTCGTTCTGATTACCTTTGCATGTGATTTGGTATACAACATTGCTTTGTTGCTGTGGTTGAATTGGATTTTTCGTATTTGTAAAAACAGAGGACAAAGTGCAATTTAATTTATATGCCGGAATTCTGAGTTGTTTATTGACACTTGCATGACATTAAAATATTATAGTAAAATAACACAACTAATTTAATTTTTTCAGAGGAAGTAAAATGGCTTCTCTCCCTTGGAAGAAAGTTTGCGCTGCCTACCACAAGAACCACTCTAGATCCAATCAAAGTGATTGCTGAGATGGAGCAAATGATTGAGCAGATAGACGACGAAAGAGACAAAGAAATTGAAAGAAATAAACCAAGCCCCAGAATAATACAACTCAGAAGAAATATCAAAAGCAATACGATGGAAAAAATTATTTTGGCAACATTCAATAGAACTAAAGCAATTTTAAATAAACATAAAGACGAAATTATTATCACAGATTCGGATAAGGGTAACAAAACTGTCGTAATTTACAAAGCATATTACATGGCAAAAATAAACAAACTAGTGTAAGATAAAAACACCTACAGGACAATGAGAAAGATCCACCAAACGCATTGCAGAAAAAGAACAACAACTTTGTGGACCAACTTTACAAAAGCACGGTAATAAGTTGGAGGGAAAAACAAAACATTAACTGCAGCTCAGCCAACGCTCCCCGACTCAACTACTTACCAAAGATACACAAGCCAAACATGCCGTTACGACCGATAGCATCATCGTTCCACGTCCCGTGCTATGGCCTTTCCAAATTGATTGGCAATTTTCTAAGCTGCTTGACTTCGGAAGACTACAACATAAAAAACGCATTTAACCTTAAAAATAGGCTTACCAATGTACGCATAAGCGATGAAGAATTGTTGGTGTCGTTTGATGTGGAGTCTCTCTTCACAAACATACCAACCCATGTAGCAACAAAAATTATTATGAATAGCTTTGACGAAATACAACAAAAAATTTACATACCCAGAAATATCTTCCACAATATACTGAACGTATGCTTAAAATATAACAATTACTTCATACGAGTATATGACAATAAAGTTTACACACAAAGATTTGGAATGCCAATGGTAACCCTCTATCTCCAACTATCGCTGACATAATCATGGATGACCTGCTTCACAAAACTATATCGGATTTAAAAAAGCTGCATAACATCGAAATTAAATTTATAGTTAAGTTTGTTGACGATATCTTTGCTATTATTAGACGAAACGAACTTGACACAATTTTACAGAGGCTTAACCAGTATCATGAAAAATTAAAATTCACAACAGAAAGAGAGAACAACTTATGTATACCGTGTTTGGACGTTATGATACATAGAGAAAATTACGAATTATTACTTGACTGGTATTCGAAATCTATTTCATCTGGGCGCCTGATAAATTTTCTATCAACTCAACCACATAAATATAAAATTAACACCGCGAAGAATTTAATCTCAAAGATATTAACTTTAAGCCACCACAAATTTAGAACAGAAAATATAAAAAGGATAGATAAGATACTGAAAAGTAACAATTATCCGACTCACTTGACAAATAATATAAGCGACCAAGCACTCATGAAAATAAACAACCAGCACCATAATCATATCACCGCGGAAGCAGGAACAAAAATAGAAAAGGAAACAAAACGCTTCTATGGTTCTAGTGTTGGTACACATCTTAATGGGAAATTCTCCCGCTTCACAACTAACAATAAACAACTCATAATTCCGGCATATATGTAAATCAAATTGCACTGTTTTTACAAATACGAGAAATCCAATCCAACCACAGCAACAAAGCAACGTTGTATACCAAATCACATGCAAAGGTAAACAGAATGAAGACTGCAACAAAATATCCATAGGAACAACAAAGCGTTCACTAGGCACAAGATAATATGAACACGAAGCGGACATACGGAAGAAGAAAAACAACACGGCACTAACACAACACATACTAACAAGCTGTCACAAAGCTGATCTTAGCAATGCTAAGATATTAGACATAGAGAAGAGAGAAAAAATACGGTACACCATAGAAAGCCTCAGCATTATGCAAACTAGAGACAGGACAGTTAACAACAAAGAAGACACTCACGACATTGCAGCTAGCTATTTACTTTGTTTACAAAACAAATTTAGTTCGACAAATGTACCAACTACAGTTGGTACTGATGTTTAGTGATTAAGCTTAGTTTTATTTTTTGTTTTGAAATTGAGCGAATGGTGAAATCGAAACAAAATTAAAAGCAACCAATTTAAAGTTCACGGTTGTATTTTCAGCGAATTGTGCAAATATATTCATATTACTTAATTTGACACATATTATGAAAAATTAATAAATGGTTTTCTGACAATTTAATTTTACAAAAGTTTGAAATTTATATGTATGCATATGTATGTACTGACAATAACTTACATTATTATTACTATAAAGTAATAACACATACGGTTGTACATACATCTAATTATCTGACCAGTCATGGCTTTGAAAAATCTTATTGCTTTCAAAATCAAAATTGATTCGAATATTTGATTTATGAGAGTGCGCTGAAATCATACATAATTTGTTTTATATGTACGCATCAAGAAAGTATTACAGACCATAACTGTGCAATATTGATTGATATAAGATATGATTCTGAAAGCGATCAGATTTAACATCAGTTCTGATATGTAAATTAATTTAAAATAGCATTCAACTAAGTATAATTTAACTTGTAGCAACTGACTTCAACTAATTTAGGTGAACTCGCAGTCAAAAAATCAAGATTTTACTTAAGGAAAGTTAAAACTTTCAGACACTACTTAATTGGGATATCTTTTTATTGGGGATACAATTTACTTTAAAAATCAAATTCATTTTGAATCCAGCCATTTATGTGATATTAAATTGCACTTAATAAAAATGATCTCAGCTTTTAATTCGCACTAACTTGAGATATGACTTTTCTCCCAAATCGATCAGTAAGCGAACTCTCGCTCATTTCGTAACTCTCTATCAAATATGGCACTGGATTAGTAAAAATGACAAAAGGAAGTGTCGCGAAAGACAAGAACCTTCTTACTTGACGGCACATTGCAAATAAAAAAGTATGCCTTCGTGGGCATTTTGAAGCAGAAAACAAGGTAGAGTTGGAAGAATAATGTATTAACATGGAATTTATTTGTTATAAATCACATTTCGCACACCATTGCATTTACATATGAGTTTAACAAAAAATTTTAGCTTACATGTTTCGATATCAACAAATTAAAATTCCAATAAAAAAACAATAAAATAACTATTATTAACTATTTTTCACTTTTAAATGTCTAATGCAGAAGAAATAAACTTATAAGAAAATTAACTTATATTTCATGCAACTCTGTCAGTACTTAGTAGTTTTAAATACAACCGTGCCTTCAAAATCAACTCTGAAAATCAGGTGGTCTCAGCTGTGAGCTATTTCCGGGAAAACAGCTGATTTTATCTTACTTATAGACCTGTACGATGCTTTTGCGTTAAAAATTGTTTAAGGAAAAATTTTAATTCTGGGTATAATTGCGATTATAGCTGAAAATTTAGGCAATTAAATCAAATAAATACTGATTACCCCAAATGAATGATTAAGAATTACGATTTTTGGTTACAAATTCCACGTAAGTTTTTTCAATTGGCATAGTGATAATTTGCCAAAAAAGCATTTTTTTTGCAACATTAGGTTTTGTAAATTGTGGTTTTTGACTACTTATAGCGCGAGTCTGCGATATAATTGCAATTTTTTTTCCCTTATTAATAACCTAATATGTGACCCATCGGCCTTCCAGTCGACTCAAACGCAAAGAAAAAATAACCAAAAGAAAGTTTGCGGAAACGGAAACGTTCGCTAAGCCCAGAGGTATTCATCAATCCAGATTTCCAGAGCATGCGGCAATGCCAAACAAACAACGACATCGAAGATGAACAATCGAGTAAAGCATTGCACTGCTATCAAGCAAAATTTTTCATCAAATACGAACCGCAGGTCTTCTTCGGCAGCATTTTCAAAGCATGCATCGAAGGCAATTCCATGTTCTTTGATTTTTATAATTCGGCTAATAAAACATACTGTTATATGATAAGCTTTTCTTTATGTTACAAATAAAGTTATGAAAATCATATTAGATGTGTGTATGTTAATGTTAATAATTAATAAATTAAGCACGTTTGTTATTTTTATGTTTCTTTAATAAAATTATTTGTTAAATACATGCACAAATTTTATTAGTTTTCAAAAAAGAGTAAAAACAAAATTTCCTTTTTAGAAAGTGACAACACCAGGTTAATTGCATTTTATGTAATAAGGCCTTTTAATGTTGTTCTATCTTTTCATAATATTCAATTTCAAATAAAAGAATGTAACTGCAGGTGGCTTCCGGCGAAAAAAATCATCATCATCAATTCAATCGCTACCAATTTTGCTACAGTCAACGTTGTATTTAATGGCACTGACGCTTACCTTAAGTATTTTTATTTAGATATTGAACAACCTACTCTACATACATAAATAAGCTATGTATTCCACCGTCTCGTCGATCGATCTCATCGGTATTGTAGCCGTATGTGCTTGTGTTTACATACTTGCGACAACCGTTGTTTGCCTTCTGCTGTTATGTGTATATTCCCATTGTAAAAATATCCACCCTCATTTACGCTCTTTTCTTGTCCATTAAATGGTGTCTTTTTGCGCAAAAATTCTGCTTCGTTAATTATTTTGTACTAGGGAACATAATTATGTATGTGCTGTTTTATTGAATAACACGGACTCAACATTCCATCTGGTCCTGGGCAGTTATCGTTCAATTCAACCCACGGCAGTGAATCAAATATGTATAGAAAACCGGTAATGCCACCCATGCCCATAGCCAGAAATGTTTGGGGGGGGGGTGGATGTGTGGCGTTTAAGCTTTCCAGCAAATCGCAAAATGACAAAAATTTCACATACAAAAAGTTTTCAAAAATATAAAAATTTGTATTAAAACAAATCTTCTGCATTCGGAGAATATGTATGTATGTATGTTTTATTTATTTATTACATACATATTTAATGTTTATTCTGGCATATTATCTGGAAATTACAGGGTTCAATTGTTGACACTACGTGATGCAGGTTACGATGTATCTGAAGAGTGGCAGCACTTAAACAATTTTTAAACTTCTTCACTCGATTCGATCGTTGTTATTCCTTTACAGTAAATCCCGGAAAAAACAATAGAATGAGAGTAAAATCAAGGCACATCAAACAAGTAGCATTAGCCGCAAAACTAATTTGTTTATTTTTTTATAATTTGATTTCGAAAAATTCTATTTTAAAATTAAAAACCACCTACAAGGAAATCTTTGTTTTTGATCTGCTGCTCTCAAATGTGCCTTAGTTAGAATATTTATTTATTAAATGTATGAAAAAGAGTTTCTTACAAAATATTTAGAAAGTAGGGTATATAATAACTAAAAACAAAAACTAGTAAACTAGTAAAGATGAAAATAAAGCTTTTTGAGCGCCTCCCCATTCCCCTTGGCTACGATCCTGATACCATCGTATAAACGCAGAACATACATGCTAGTGTATATTTATTTATACATATATGTATGTACATATATTTCGTGCGTAATTTGAGATTTGTCAATGCCAAAGATTTTAAAAGGCTTGAATTTAAACGCTGTGCCAAACAGTTTCGTTTTATGAACGTGCCCATTAATGAGTATACTCGTTATCTTTTACGCCAGTTTAATTAAGTGCACATACATACATTAACAGGACTGTTTTGTAATGCATTTTCACTAATGATCCCCTACGAAAGGAATGTGTCGCATGTCGACTTATTTTATTCAATACTGAATAAATAAAATGACCCCCGTATCAATCAAGATGTTTGTCAATTGTTATTGCATTTTATGTAATAAGGCCTTTTAATGTTATTCTAACTTTTCATAATATTCAATTTCAAATAAGAGAGTGTCAAAAATTGTCTGTGTAACCGCAGGTTTCTTGCTGCGAAAAAAATCATCATTAATTCAATCGCTACCAAATTTGCTACAGTCAACGTTGTATTTAGTGGCACTGACGCTTACCTTAAGTATTTTTATTTAGACATTGAACAACCTCCCTGCCAACATTTTCTATCGCAAAAGTCACTTATAAGTGACTTCAAGAAGTTACAATTCAACGTCTGCGATACATTTTTTTCATCGTAGAAGTCACTTCCTTATTGAGAAGTTGTTCCCCGCGGACGTTACTTTCAGAAGTTACGTATTAGTGCCTTGTGGAAGTTACGTATTAGTGACATGTAGAAGTTAAAATTTTCGTTTTTAAATTTTTTATATTTATTTCAATTCAAAAATGTATTACAAAAAAAATAAATAATTAATTCATGTGAATATTAGAAATAAGATTTTTTTAATATGATCCAAATATACAAATTTGTTCATAATTATGGGCATTTAGTAAAAGAAAATCGACCTACCAGCTGAGATGTCTTTATCTTTTGCATAACGGGACAACAATCTTTAGTTTAACGTTTGGAAGTGACTTAAAAGTGACGCATTTGGCGTTTGACACGTGAACGCGACAACTATCTTTATTTTAACGTGCGGAAGTGACTAAAGCGTGACGTATTTGGCGTTGGCGATAAAAGACACTTCCAAATGTTGGCAGGGCTACTCTACATAAATAAGCTATGTATGTATTCCACCGTCTCGTCGATCGATCTCATCGGTATTGTAGCCGTATGTGCCTGTGTTTACATACTTGAGACAACCGTTATTTGCCTTCTGCTGTTATGTGTATATTGCCGTTGTAAAAATACACGGACTCAACATTCCATCTGGTCCTGGGCAGTTATCGTTCAATTCAACCCACGGCAGTGAATCAAATATGTATAGAAAACAGGTAATGCCACCCTGGCCCATAGCCAGATATGTTGGGGGGGAGAAGGTTTGGTATTGTCGAATTAAGCTTTCAAGCAAATTGCAAATAAAATGACAAAAATTTCATATACAAAAAGTTTTCAAAAATATAAAAACTGGTATTAAAACTACTATTCTGCATTCGAAGAACATGTATGTATGTATGTATGTTTTATTTAATTATTACATACATATATAATGTTTATTCTGGCATATTATCTGCAAATTACAAGGTTCAATTGCTGACACTACGTGATGCAGGTTACGATGTAACTGAAGAGTGGGAGCACTTAAACAGTTTTTAAACTTCTTCACACGATTCGATTGTTTCTATTTCTTTACACTGAACACCGGCAAAAACAATGGAAAGATGGTAGAATAAAGGCACATAAAACAAGTAGCATTAAAGGGCTGACAAACTGGGACACTTTTGCAAATAAACGAGCTCATATATCTGCATAACATTTTAGGTCTGACGACACTTATCAGCATTTCCACATCAGCAGGTTTGACAATCGAGATTTTGCTGAAAATGGAAGGTAAGGAAAATAAGATTGGCTAATTAAATGCCAAAAAATCATTACGAATTAAAACAAGCTTAAAATTATTATCTTAAAGTTTCTTAATAAAATCAAAATATGTAATACATTGGCACATTCTCGTACGTAATTCTTAGCAGGATGCTAAAGCCTTGTGTGGTTACACTTCTCGTCATTAGAGAAATGAAGTTGTGCAAATGTTTGAGTATATTTTATTTTATGTAACGATATAAATAATTTATACACAAGCATACTATTCCATGAATGATCGCTTTACCTTCTTTGGGGAACGAGACGAACCTTCAAAGGACGAAAATCGTTTCAAAGAAAATTTCCATTTCAAGGCAAATGCATTTCGTAAAATTTTTGAAAAAGTTGTGGGGATTGAAAAGGTAAACATGAGGCAATGTATTCCACTTCATAAAATAGTTGCTATCTCATTGTTTGCTTTAGAATTAAAATTGTTGTGGATTTTTGCTAAGCAGTTTGCGAAAATCTTACGGATTGCATGAATTCCTATCCTCCAAACCTAAAAGAAATCGCATTTTAATTTATAATTTGGTTTAATTTGCTAATATTTGCAGCTATTTTTAAGCAATAAACACTTTTGACAGCAGCTGTAGACAATTTGGCTAGTTCACAATAGTATTTTTCTGTCAAAAGCGCTAGCATTGCCATATTGAAATCACAATATTCAGTACTTATGCACATAATTTTCGTGCATTTATACGAGAACTTATGCGCATTTGGAAGAGGATTTTGCATGAGTTAATTCAAATCAAGGCTACTTATCTAGATAACATTGCCCGTCTGTCAGCCCTTTTAGCCGAAAAACTAATTTGTTTATTTTTTATTATTTAATTTTGAAAAATTCGATTTTAAAATTAAAAACCACGTACATGGCAATCTTTGTTTTTCATCTGCTGCTCTCCGTTTAATGTGTCTTAGTTAGAATATTTATTTATTAAACAATAAATAATAATAATATAAACAAAAGTTTCTTACAAAATATTAAGAAAGGAGGGTAAATAATAACTAAAAACAAAAAAAGGAACTTTTCAAAGAAGAAAATACAGCCTTTTGAGCGTCTCCCCATTCCCCTTGGCTACGATCCTGATGCCGTCGTATAAACGCAGAACATACATGATAGTGTACATTTATTTATACATACATATATGTATGTACATATATTTCGTGCGTAATTTGAGATTTGTTAATGCCAAAGATTTTAAAAGACTTGAATTTAAACGCTGGGCTAAACAGTAAAGTGTTATGAACGTGCTTATTTATAAGTATACTCGTTATCATTTACGCTAGTTTAATTAAGTGCACATACATACATTAGCAGGACTGTTTTGTAATGCGTTTTCACAAATGATCTCCTACGAGAGGAATGTGTCACCTTATTTTATTCAATACTGATTAAATAAAATCACCCGCGTATCAAGCAAATTGTAGAATGAATATTAGGGGACGTTTCTCGTTCGACGTTTTTGGGCTTTCTACCTGTTTTCTTTGCCACGTGAAATTTACCTTTCTGCTGCATTAAAATTGTATAATTTAAATTTAAGATAAATCAGGGTTGATCCTTATAAAAACTAAAGTAAGTACATAATGAAATATATGTAATTGAAGCTAACTCGTGGAATAAAATAAATCCGCATATATTTAAAACGTGACACGAAAATATACAGCGTCTTGAGACTTTGGGCGTGGGATCTATCCTCTGAATTTAACAACTTTGAAATTTTTTATGGTATTTGCCAACATCTATGAAATGCTAAGTGCTCAGCAACAAGAGGACTACAGCTGTAAAATCTGCTCAAAGGCAGACAATTCGCAAATGGTATGTTGCGATGATTGGGATGGTTGGTTTCACTTTAGCTGTGTAAATGTGACGGCCTCGATTGAGCACATGAACTGGCACTGTGCAGACTGTTCGGGGTCATCATCAAGTACAATGATAGGAACGGTAGCAAATAAAGGTGTTCCAAAAGGCGCACGAGACACGGCGGCTATTGAACAATCAGAACGTCACCGAAAGTATCGCCCATCGATCGCCCGACTTCCGCAGGGCCACACACTGGCGCCTCTGCTGCCCCTTTGCAACCAAAAGACACGCTTGAAGGTAGCAAAAACCTTCAGTGTCAATTCAGTTCGATGATTGAAATGGTGACGTGCAATAAGGCCATAGGAAATAAAGCCATATGACTTTATTTCATATCACACTGAGAAATAAAGCCATATGACATCAGCCATATGGCTTTATTTCCCTTAGTAAAGTGAAACAATGCCATAAACAGAATTTGAAGTTTGTACATTAAAGCCATATAATTAATAAAACAAAAACATGGTAACTTAATATTTCCGAATTAATTTGATCTGCGCTTACTCGCCTTCGGGCCCCGCCGCGCCGCGCGCTCTGCTCCGGTCCCCGCGGTGTGCCATCCACGCGCCGACCATCCCTCAAAAAAATTTTGTTTTTTTCTTGATACCAAAAGTGAACACACGTGCGAATTGCATGTTAAAGGTGGCGTTGCAGGTCAAAGTGGCTTAGTAGTTTTGTGGCGGCGAGTTTTCTCCGCAAAAGTCAAAATTAAATGTATTTCTTGCTTGTTCTAATTACTTAAGTAAGTTCATCGCATTTCATTCTAAATTTGTATTGGAAACGTAGCTTTACATCAGCTGTTGATTTGTCAGCTGCTCAATGCGTGTTCAGTAGACATGAATTGATATTGTTGTTATGTGTTTTGATTATTAAATACGTGCTGTTACAAATGTTTGAACAAGTGTGCAAAACAATTGTAATGGAAAACGAAGTTATTTTCGAGTGGGAATTTATACCTGGATTTAGAAAATCCAGCAAATTATTATATATAGAAAAGCAGCAACAAATTTTTAGGTATAACTATACTTGAAACTATGTAAAATACTACTACTGTTATCAAAAAAAACTGTAAGGTTGGAGTTGCAGTGGACTTTAATAGCACAAAGTGTACTAAAAAAACTACAAATAATTAATTCAATTAAATATGAAGTTGAAAGAGCACCACTTGAGAAATTGTAAATGTGCAATAAGGCCATAACGGCTTTATTTTAATTAGGGCTAGAGAAATAACACCATATCAAAATTATGGCCCTATTTCTCACTTTAATATGTATAAGGCCTATTTCCTATGGCTTTATTGCACGACACCGATTGAAAGGCTCTCCATTGTCGAGAAATTAGTGCAGACTCAAACTGCTCCTGGAACCAGTACGCCTTGGTTACCAAAATTATTATCCGAGAGTCTAGCAGACGTTTCATTTGGTCAAACTGCCGCTGAACACGCCTCAACGCCGCCGCAACCACATCGTTGGCTCACGAAAAACAAACTTGCCAAAATTCAATGGTAAGCCAGACGAATATCCCTTGTTTCAGGCCATCTACCAACAAACAACGGAAATGTGCGAATTTTTGGACGCTGAAGTTTTATTACGCCTGCGTCAAGCCCTGGAGGGAGCCACATTGCATTCTGTAAGAAACCTTATTCTACATTCTTCGTGTGTGCCCAGAACTTATCATCGCCGTACTACTGACTAGGATACGAGAAATACCTGTACTAAAGGAAAGCATTTGGTGTTGGAGGTCCAAAACGTCTGCGCGACCGTTAAGGCTTCAAACATGTTGTGTCACTTGAACAACCCAGAGTTAGAGCAAGAATTAGTTACAAAACTACCGGAGCTGCTAGCAGCGTTTTGGGCATGCACAAATTAAAACTGCCCTCATACAACCATGAAAAATGTCCACTCGCTATTTGCTCCTTGGGCGAGTTGAAACAGCCAGTTGAGTTGTTCGTTCTGGTGTTCGTGCCTTGTATCACCACAATGTCTACTGCAAGGCGCGGCTTCTTCAATGCGCATGCGAGCAACGTGAGTATGGCGAGCAATGGTCCATGCATCTGTGGTCGCTGTCTTAGGGTGCACCACCGCCTGCAATGCGCATCTACTACCGTATGCGGAACAGATGGTTGCATTTCGATTCACCACCATTTGCTTCATAACCAGCAGGCTTTGTCAGTCAGCTCACCACCAGCTAACCATTTGCTCAATGCTCACAATGGCGCAGCTGACTCAATCCGATTTCGGGTTTTGCCCGTGATGCTATACCATAACAACAAAGAACTTGACACGTATGCCTTCTTTGATGACGGGTCTTGACTCACGCTTATAAACGTTGAGCTGCAGAAGAAATTACACGTGCAGGGCACCTCGCAGTCTTTGTGTCTCAAATGGACAGCTAATAATCATCGCTATGAGGACAACTCCCAGGTACTGGATTTAAGGATTTCCGGTACCGGTACTAAAAAACGTTATGTGCTAAAATACGTACACACAGTGAGGAATCTCGCCTTGAATTCGCTTTGAAACCGGCCTTATTTGGAAATACACCAACGCAACGCTCCCGGATAGCCTACCCTCTGCATTGCGGAGAGCTAAATGTTTACCGGCGAAACTCGAGCGTGAACCGGAACTTGCCAAATATCTTTCGTCCAAGATTGCAACCTATGGGGCCAACGCGTACGCTAAACCTCTAGAAGACGGATCGTTATAAGAAAAGGGATGCTGGTACCTGCCGATACATAACCTAAATAAGCCACAAAAGATCCGAATCGTCTGGGACGCGGCTGCTTAAATCCAGGGAGTCTCGCTCAACTGGATGCTATTAAAAGGACCTGATAAACTTACGTGCCTGGTATTCGTTCTGTGAAGGTTCTGGCAGAAGGCAGAAGCTGTGAGTGCGGACATGCAAGAAATGTTCCACCAGGTCAGGATGCACTCGCAGGACCAGGACTACCAGTGTTTTTTGTGGTTTGAGCCGGGAGCTGCTAAACCGTCAGTTTTCGTGATGACAGTGATGACGTTCGGGGCTACATGTTCACCTAGCACCGCTCAGTATGTGAAGAACCGTAACGCAGAAGAATTTCGCAGCAGCTATTCGAGGGCCGTGGTGTGCATTCTCGACAACCACTACGTCGACGATATGCTTCACAGCGTCGACACTGAAGAGGAGGCTATCCAGCTGGCCAGGGAGGGTAGTTTCGTTTATGATCAAGGAGGCTTCCACATTAGAAACTGGCACTCCAACTCTGAAACGATACTATGAGTGCAACAATATGGACTGCGAAGTAAGCTTAAACTTGGATCAAGAAATATCAGACGAAATGGTGCTTGGACTATGGTGGGCCACTGAGAAAAACTGCTTCACATTCCGCGTGTTCCAAACAACAAAAACAAGGACCTGCTGCTTTATGGCCGCGGTCCCACAAAGAGGGAAGTGCTGAGTATAATCATGCTTCTGAACTTCTACGTCATTTATGAAAAATAATGTTTCAGCAAGTTTGGCGATCAGGGTGCGGCTAGGATGAATGTATTCCCCAAGAACCGTATATTTGTTGGCAGAGATGGGTGAACCTTCTCCCCAAGGTAGAGACCTTGAGAATACCACAGTGTTATTTTAAAAATGTGAAGTGTGGATCCGAGCTGGAAATGCACGTATTTGTTGATGCCAGCGAAAATGCTTATTCGGCTGTATGCTATCTTCGTTACAACAAAAAGGGAATCGTCGACTGCGCCCTGGTGGATAGTAAAGCAAAGGTTGCGCCCTTGCAACCCTCGACTTGAGCTACAGGATGCGGTTTTAGGCAAGGTTAGCTTTACGCACCCTGCACATCCAACGGCAACCATTTTGGACCGATTACCGCACCGTTTTTGCTTGGATTCGATGTGATCATCGTCGCTACTCCCAGTTCGTCGCGTTACGAGTTAGCGAGTTTGGAGCTTTCGGAGATAACGGATTGGCGCTGGATTCTTTCGCTGGAGAATGTTGCGGACGGCGCTACCAAATGGTACACCTCGCCTGAGATATCTGGCGAAAGTCGATGGTTCAAAGGACCGCACTTTTTACTACGGGAGCGAACACACTGGCCAAGCGAAGAATACAACACTGAAAGCACCAACGAAGAACTTAAAGCTCGATATGTAGGTTACCTTGGTACTGCTCTACCACATCAGGGGTGCCTGCGAATACACGAGCGCTTCTCTCGATGTTCCCGCCTCTTGCGTGTAACGGCAACAGTTTTCCTATGTATTCGTACCTGGTAGCTCTACTGCAGATCAAGTCCTTCTTGTCGTGGACTTATCGAGCAAGATGACCTTGAAAACGCCGAAATAAATTTGTGGAAAGAAGCTCAGTCGGACCTATTTGGGAATGATATCGCCGTACTTCCGAAGGCAAAACCAGAAAGCCGAATGAGCTCTATATATAAACTTTCACCGTACCTTGATGAGGCATGCTTCCTACGACTCAGTGGTAGTTTCAACCTGGTAGGGTATCTGGATCCAGTTATACTGCCTAGAAACCATAACATAACTCGACTTATTGTACTGGACTATCATAGCAAGTATCGACACGGCAGCACAGAGACAGTAGGAAATGTGTTACGACAGAGATATTACATACCTCGATTGCGGGCAATGGTCAACAAGGTGCGTCGTGAATGTCAAGTATGTCAACTTCGCAAAGCAAAACCTCGACCACCGAAAATGAGCTGTTTGCCCTCGGCCAGAGTAACATAATTATTTCGTCCGTTCACATACGTGAGGGTAAATTACTTCGGTCAGATAATGGCGGCAGTACGCAAAAGCGCTGAGAAAAGGTATGGAGTGCTCTTCACATGCCTCACCACAAGAGCTGTGCATTTAAAATAGCATACTCGTTGTCTACGGATTCGTGCACAACGGCAACACAGCCTACACAAAAAAAGGCAAAGAAAAGCTCGAGAGTACCTTTACGGATTCGTCCATGCATTGAAAGTTCATACCACCCGCCTCACCGCATATGGACGGTGCCTGGGAACGTCTCGTCCGCTCAGTGAAGGACATCCTGTTAAACGTATTGGTAGCATCACGTCCCTCCGACGAATCGCTCCGCGGCGCCATAATGTGGCATCTCCGCCATTTAACGTAATTCACCACTACTCCTCTCAGTGGAAGAAATGACTTTTGATTATTTACTCCACCTCTCAGTGGAAATATTTAACTTTGCTGTAATGCTTATTTTATATTAATTTCAACAAACTCAGCTTTGACTCTTTCTCATTCGCTACATTGGTGACCCCGACGTAAGTTGACAAATTTTTAAGCGCATTAAAAACAACTATACCTTAACAAATAAAATTACTGCATATACAGAATCCGCGTGCATCCGCTTTATCAAAAAAGGTATACATTGTTTTCTGCGATCAAATATCGTTAAATACCTACCTATTGGCTCCGCCCAATATTTTATATTTTTTGATAAAATTACACATTTAGCCGCGAATAACGATTACACCGTGTGGTGACTGAAATTGGGTCTCATGCATAAAAACGAGTAAAAGCGCTGAGTTGAGGCATGTGAGCAATTGGTCGTAAGTCGAGTTCGATCAAACAGCAACAGCTTTTGCTCAATTTTGTATGCATAAAAATGAGTTCAAACCAATTGCAATTACTTGAGCAAAGGGAGATCGATCAAACATCTAATTGTTATTGAAGTGCAAACCTGTCGTCAAATAAAAGTGAAGTAGAAGTAGAATCAAATAATAATAATAAAATAGAAACTAAGGACATTTCTAAATTTTTAGTAGAAAAACTAAAACAAAATAAATATTTACTAGAAAAAAAAAAAAAGAAGGAGGCTGTGTCAGAGACACGGCCATTAAGTTTAACGTAGAATACGCCATCCGATAAGACAGAAAACATATGTATAATGATAATTTATAATGATAAATAATGCAAGCAAATGAATTTCTTTATTTGATAGTTACTTTTGATGATATACATAAGCTTATGATAGGAAAATAGGATAAAAATGTTTTTAAATTATCAATTAAATTTCTCGCAAAAACGAAGTCAATGGTTGTGTTATCAATAGTTGTGGGAGCATCATTTCGAATATAATCCAAATTAAACGTATCGCTCATAAATTTCGCCAATCTAGTATTTGAAGTGATTTTTGTGTTAAAATCACCACCAATAAGCAGTAGTTGGCAGCGCTTTCTCTGCCTTTACTCTACTTTAACTTGCCCGCCTAAAATTATGCAATACAAAGAAAGGGCTGCACGAGTACATTTAAATCGCCCAACAGCAAACACTCAACCAAACACCACACACATATTTGTGTGCATGTGTTTATACAATTTTCATTTGCGAAATTTAAATATTAGGAAGATATCAACCAACATGAAATGTATGTCAAACGAAAGCTAACATCTTCATTTGACTACAAAAAATTTTTTTAAAAAAGTTACCGTGCCGTTTCCTTATAATTAAAGAAATAGAGATTACAACAATAAAAACCTGACATGGGTGCCCATACCGTAAGGTAAGACGTATTCTACGCCAAAAAAAAAAACAATAGAAACATATGTAACAGAAATTAAGCAAAAATATAATAAAAGAAATAGCTAACATGAAATATCGCATAAAAAATAAAATAGACATGAATAAAACAGGCAATAAAAACATTATTTAAAAAAACTGAGAAAGTGATTTGTCACAATTGCTTTGTGCTAATTCTAATCCCTCAACAAAAAAACTTCCTGGTAAGTGTACCGTTATCGAATTAAAATTTTGTTGTTGATTGCGCTATTCGTTTATTTTTATACAGTTTATCTCTCCCTTGGAACCAATGATCACAACTGTACGTTTGATACATTACAAAACAGCAAAGAAAGCGCCGTTGCACTGATAATGATGATCAACCTGTAATTTTTATTTCTTTATTTACATTTTTATTTTACATTTTGTTATATGTTGTTTATTTTTGAAGGTTAACAAAAAGTAAACAGCAGTTTTCAGTAGTTTTCAGAGTCTGAAGAGACTTGTTTTGTTAAAGCAAAACAAAGTGCTTTCTACAAAAATGCAGATTTTGCAAGAAAAACTTGTAGTTCCATGAATTTTGAATTTTATTAATATGTAATTAATTAATATTTAATGCCTAAAAGTGAATTACATTTATATTAATTTTACATGAAAAATAAAATTATATTTCTGTACATATATTATTATTATTTTTATAAATAAAATAGTGAATTACATTTATTTTATTTTTGTATAAAAAAGTGAATTGTATTTACGTTTATTATTTTTATAAACCAAAAAAAAAAGTAAATATTTTTATTTATATTATTTTTATTATTAACTAATTTGATAACAAATTTGCGCTTATTGTCCTATTGTGTTTTCCAGCTTCTGAATTTCTTGCTGTTTGTTGTTCGATATCATTTCCTAATTGCTATACATAATTATTTTTGTAATCGTCATTGATAACGATATAATCGTCTTTTAAAAATTTAGCTATGTTATGCAAAATGAAACAACTGGCTATTGCGAGGGGCGCTAACTCTGTCGATACACGGATTTTGTATTGAAGTATCGAAAATCTTTGCTTAAATTGCCCAAAACACCGTTCTATAATGACACGTTCCCTTGTAAACACTTTGTTGAATGTTTTTTCTATGTCAGTTGTTGGGTTCCGGAATGGTGTCATTAGCCATGGGCATATTCCATAGTCCTCATCCCCGAGAAGTAATGCATCGTTCGTTGCATTTGGCTTTATTCTACATACCTCGCTGTTTCGTAAGATGCGTGAGTCATGAACCGAACCAGGCCAGGACATGTCAACGCTTGTAAAAAGTTATTTTTCTTACCTGCACATTAATAGAGTGGAAGCCTTTTCTACAAATATACTCATCGCTTTGATTTGTGGGATTTTTAATTTGTATATGAGTACAATTAATCACTCCAATTGCAAATGGAAAGCAATAATTTGATTTCCATTTCATTTGAGCATCTTTTATTTCATCTGCATCTTTCGGCAATTTTATCCACTCGCTTGCTTTGGCAGAAATAAGTTTTGCAACTTCCGCAATAGTTCGCGACACAGTTGATTGATGGACTCCAATATCTGTGGCTATACCATTTTGGAATCAAACCTATGTATTTTTCATTTTATTATTAATTATATAAAAAAAAATTAATAATTAAGAATACAAACCAGTATAATTTTTATCCTCACTTGATAAATTTGTTTTACGCTCTTGATAACATTTAATATTTCTTTGTGGCACAAAATATTCGGCCATGATTCCTTTTTAGTGTAAACGAGTCAACTCTAAGGCAGGCTCAACGAAATTTGAGCAAGAGCTCACAAAAGAAAGCAAAAGCTTGTTTTTATGCATATGAAAATGAGCACAAGCTCATCTAACTTAGTTCAAACTGAGCAAGACGAGATCAAACGTGAGCAGTGAGTAAAAGCAAATACATCAAATTTTATTATGCATACGACAAGCACCTTTTATCAAAAAGGTCTCATGCATAAAAAGCGAGCATTTGCTCAAGTCCAGTTTGTCGAGTTCAATCTCAAGTAGTGTGTACAAGCAAACAAACTGAGCTCATACTCGTAATGGTATGCATAATAAATACAATTAACAATAATTTTGACAATAACGTACATACATATAAATATGCATAACAACAATTACAAACATACATAAATTTTTTACACTTCCTCGCTGTTTACCGTTGCACGGGATTTTATAAATAATGTTACTTTTCTCTGTTTTAGGTATCGTTGCTTTGGTTTTATTGAATAAATTTTTTAAAGTTTTGTTAGGTTTATGTGCTATTTTTATTTCATCTTTATTGTAGCAATTTGATTTCGTTAAGCGTTCTGATATTTGAGGTACATAAGTTACTGCTTTAAATTTAATAGGTTTGTCAAGGCGGTGTTTTTGGTTTGAGGATCGCGATTTTTTTAATAATTTATCTATTATGTGCCTCGGAAAGTCGTTGATTTTTAATGTCATTTGTATTTCTTTTTTAATTTCTTTGTGGTAAATTTCGTCCGATATGTGAATAACTTATTTCTTTCGACGTGGTTTCACTTTTTCCAAGCATTCCAATACAGCTGGCACTTGACACAATACAAGCAAAATGGAACACAATAGAAGAACACATTAAAATACCAAAAAAACTGTTAATGGAAATAGTGACGTTTTGTATAAAAGAAAATAGATATTTTAAATTTAAGGACACGATATACACGCAATTAAAAGGAATGCCAATGGGATCTCCTGCCTCTCCTGTAATTGCAGACATTATAATGGAAGAGCTGCTGGACAACACGATGCAAAAATTAGGACGAACACCAAGATTGCTCACGAAATACGTAGATGACTTATTTGCTATAGTAAACGAGAACGAGGTACAAAACACACTTGACGAACTTAATTCTTTCGACAAAAACATAAAATTTACAATTGAGCTTGAAGAAGACGGAAAATTACCGTGTTTAGATTCCATAATAACCAGACGAGGAAACCAGTTGAAGTTAAACTGGTATAAGAAACCAACATCATCTGTACGAATCATCAATTAGAATTCCAAACATCCTAGGACGATGATAATAAATACAGCAATGGGCTGTATACGACGAATGTTGGACATATCGGACGAAATTTACCACAAAGAAATTAAAAAAGAAATACAAATGACATTAAAAATCAACGACTTTCCGAGGCACATAATAGATAAATTATTAAAAAAATCGCGATCCTCAAACCAAAAACACCGCCTTGACAAACCTATTAAATTTAAAGCAGTAACTTATGTACCTCATATATCAGAACGCTTATCGAAATCAAATTGCTACAATAAAGATGAAATAAAAATAGCACATAAACCTAACAATACTTTAAAAAATTTATTCAATAAAACCAAAGCAACGATACCTAAAACAGAGAAAAGTAACATTATTTATAAAATCCCGTGCAACGGTAAAGACAATGAAATATGTCATAAGGTTTACATAGGAACAACGAAGTCAAAATTAAAAACCAGACTGGCACAACATAAGTCGGATTTCAAACAATGCAAAATAATTGTATTTATACGTTGTTATTATTAAATAGTTACCCTGAAGACGATTGCCGAAGAGCAATCGAAATATATTGGATTATAAAAACCAAAATTTGAGTTTTCAATTGACCTTGAGCCGGCTAACACAATAAATTTAATTATAGTTAATTACTTGAAGAAATACAAGTTTTTGCTAGAGAAAAGTCAATTACCTGGCATTAGAAATAAAAAAAAGAAATAGTTGCAAAAATTAGCCATGAATTTAAAGAAAAAAAATATTATCCAGAAAATTGCTAATAGGAAGTGCAGAATAAAAGGGAAAAGCGATAAAAAACGGGAAGTAAAAAAATTATTTTAAAAATGTGGGAGTCAGACTTATTAGAAATGGTCTCAGCTGAATCGAATCCGGCCATCGAAAGAATTACAAGCAAGTGTTCCGTTACCACTTATATAATTTTTGTTTTATTAATGATAATATATTTCTTTTGTTATTCTCTTTTTTCTATAGCAGGTAATTTGTCGACGGGCATTATTAGTGAGAGTTCCAGCAGTAACTTAGAGAGCGCACTGTTAACGCCTGTACATACTTCACTGGTGCAAAAACAAACCACACAAAGAAAACGACATGCTACTAATAACGCCGATTACCCGGTATATTCTCAATAGGGTTCTTCGCGCCGAGCTCTGTAGTGCCTATTTGTTTTTGTTAACAGGCAATCTTAATTTTCCGCTTTTGTTTCTTTAATAATGAAAACAAATTACACAAAAGCCTATTAAGTATTTATAACTAAAGCTTGGCGTAAATAACATTAGTGTGATTGCTGCTATTAAATTTTTAATTTAATTACAGGCCATTAATAATTATGAGACGGAGGAGACGAAGAATTTAAATTTTTAACAACTGCAAAGGCTTGTTTTGTTAAAGCAAAATAAAGTTCTTTCACTAAAACTGAAAATTTTAGAAGATCGTACAGAAGAGAAGGAGTTGACTTTAGATGAATATTAAAATATTAATATTCATTATATATGTTATTAATTTATTGTTTTTGTTTGAATTACATATATATTTAATTTAAGAAATTTGAAATCACTTGTCTCCTTCTCTTTCCTGCGTCTGCAGCTCTGGAATTGGTTTGTGCTGTGTGGTTTACTTCCAAGTTTGAATAGTTACATAATAAGATATCAATTTCGTTACAATCGTAGTTATATTTTAAAACCTTTGCAATATTATATAAAACAAAACAACTTGCAATTACCATCGGTACTAAATCTGTTGCGACCCGAATTTTATATTGCAATATTGCAAATCGCTGTTTCAGCTGTCCAAAACACAGCTCGATCATGCACCTTTCTTTCGTAAATATTCTATTATAATTGATTTCTGCTTCAGTTTGTGGGCTCCGAAATGTCCGGTTTAGGCTTTTTGATTATTCGTTGATGACGCTGCGGAGCTTCTAGATCCTTTATATAATTTCTGATCCCAAAGTAAGAGGCTTGCACGAAGCTCCCTGGACAAAAGAAATACCAAATGCTTTTCATCGGTCGAAAGAAGCCTTAGCAACTTGTGCGGAACTGATCCTCCCTAATGTTGACGGAAATTTAGCTATATTTACAGATGCAACCAATTTTGCCATAGGCGCGGTATTGCAGCGATATGTAAATATTTCTTGGCAGCCTCTCGCATTTTTCAGCCGAATGCTTCCTGCATATATTAGCAAAAAGGTTGCAAGATGTCTTTAAGCAGCGAGCAGAGCGCGTTTCAATGTTGCAGCTCCGAAAAATAGAGTGGATAAGCCAGGTCACAACAGACATAAAGCACCACAACAACTAGCTTCGGCTCAAGATGGTGATTCAGAAATACCACAACTCATTGCTACGCAGAGTTCCACAATACATCTACAAAAACACACGTTTCCAGAATACAAGGTCAGCATGTGCAGCATCAACATAAAATCATCCGGCAAAATAAAATATTTAATTCTCTTAGATTTGTTTCGGAAAATTACTGTAGATTCAACTTCCCCAAGGAAGTACTGCTTGCGTCCACCGATTCCAAAAAACATTTAGGTCGCTTTAATAGGTTGAATGGAACGCATGATTGTCTAGCGAAACTAATTGGGCTACCAGTATAAAAAAGAGAAAGAAATTTTACACTTTGACCCGACCTAATATTAAAGGATATACTAACCATAACAACCTCGCCGACGTCACCTCGTTCAACAGTGTGTATACCAGCAGCTTTACCATTAATTTTCTTCGGGTTTTTGGTATGAACGATAATTGTGCCCCATTTTCCAGCATCTGAAACAGGATCCTTCAGGACTCAACGGATACGGACAGATAGGTTTTATATGCTCCGATTGGAAGCGATTGAAACAAAGACTGCTCTTGTCTCCTCCGCCTGTTGATGTCATCGTCACAGTTTTCACTGAATTGGTAGTTCCGCCCCGAACGCGAGATTGCAAATACTTGCTTTGGTAACGGTTGATAAGCTTTTTGAGTTCATCATGTGTCCGAGCACCGAGCAGTAGATATATATGTATGATTACCTTTTTATTAAAAGACTCGCGGTTAGAGTTTACATAAAAAATAACATTTATTAACTTGTTTAAACGCTTAAAACTATTACAATGGTTAAATTAGACGTCCGTGTCGTTTGCTTGCAGTTTGATGACTCGTCGTTTGTCATTTTCTAGTCGTTGTCCTTCCCTATGTAATTTACTCGTCGCTGTCTCTCTTCGCTCTCACAGTTTGTCAGGGTTGCTTTTGTGCGTTCGAAAAGGTAATCACGAAAGTCGGTACGTTTGTCCGCTACGAGTTGACCGTACGTCCGATCCTACATTCGGCCATCCTGCGTGATCATTCGGCTCGAATGATGGGCTCCACTGCTTCATAAATTCGGCTACAGTAGTGGAACGCCCAGGGCCCTCATGATCTCCAACTTTAGCAACCTCGTATCGGCTCCAACTTCTTAACGACTTTGTATGGTCCAAAGAACTTGGACTTCAGCTTCAACCCGACTCCGTACTGGGTCCGCTTAATGGCTACCAAATCATCAACTGCGTATACGACTTCCGCTCTGCGACGCGCATTATACGCTCTGCGGTTTTCCAACTCATCGATTGCTTCCTGGTCTAGGATTTCGTTCAACTTTGGTTCGTCGACAACCCGCATATCCAAGCCCGTAAGTACCTTGAAGGGTGACAATTTAGTGCTGCGCGGCGCTGAGTTATTGATACATTGCTGAAGTCTATCTGCGTCCTTATACCAATTCCCTGGAATTTCGTGGCATAATTTGGTTAGCATTGGAACTACAATTCTGTGGATCCTTTTCACCTGACCATTCCCTCTTGGAACACCTGTTGCGATAAGGAGATGCTGAATACCTTCGTCTTTATAATATTGCGCGAAGAGACTTGATGTAAAGGCTATACCCCTATCCGTAATGATACGCTTTGGGTTGCCAAAGACCGCCGCTTGCTTCCGTAATAGGTCAACCACCGCTTCCGTGTTAGTGATTTTCGTGGGGTAGAGCCAAACAAATTTGGAAAGCGCGTCTACTACTACCATCAGATGGTTATACGCCTTCGATGTCGTTTCCATTGGTCCAACATGGTCAATGTTGTAGCTCGCCAATGGTCTGTCCTCCTTATTGATGGCGTTCAGGGACCCTTCCTTTTTGCCTGCTTTAGAGTCAGCCACTATGCATTCAATGCAACTCCTACCACCTTAGCTACCTTTGCATTCAATTGCGGTATAAAAAATGATTTCTCTACGGCATCCTGTGTTTTCTTAACGGAAAAGTGCCCTTGTTTATGTACCATTTTTATTATTTCCTCCTCCATTAGCGCCGGTACAACAATAAGCTCCCTTATCGAGTCTTTATGTAGTATATCATGTTTAACATAAAAGTCCTCGTACTCGTCTCTTTCCAAAATTTTGCGTACAGCTCTGATCCAGCTATCTTGCTGCTGCGCTTGCTTTAGTCTGTGGTTAAATAATCCTCGAGCATCAGGCATGATACTCTGCTCAGAGCGTCGACGTGTTTTATTTTACTTCCACTCTGATGTTCGACGCTATAGTCGAAGTCCTGCAAAAATATTGCCCAGCGGGACACTTTCAATGGCACTTCTTTCTTCCGCATGGTCATTGCGAACGCATTACAGTCCGTTACGATTTTGGATTTCAATCCCAATAAATGTGTTCGCCATTTTTTAAGCGCTTTGATTATCGCCAAAATCTCGAGCTCGTAAGAGTGGTACTTCTCTTCCACTGGCGTTGTTTTGCGGCTCATGAACTGCACTGGGTGAAACTCTCCATCATCAATACTGCCCCGTACCCAGATTTGCACGCGTCCGTATGCACCTCCGTCATTGCCTTCGGGTTGTAAATTCTCAAACCTGGTGCATTCGTTAGTGCTGATTTTAATTGCTGGAATGCTGCTAATTGTTCGTCGTGCAGCTCGAACTTAGCATCTTTCCTCAATAAATCAGAGAGCGGTTTGACTTTCACGGCGTACCCTTCCATAAACCTCCTAAAATAGGAAGTTACCCCATGAAACGTTGCAGGGTCTTACGGTCACGTGGTAACGGAAAATTCTGAACAGCGCTCGTTTTGGCTTCTGAAGGCTTTAGTGAGCCATTCTGGATGACATATCCCAAGAAATCTACTCTCCTCTTTAAGAATTGGCATTTCGTCCATTTGATTTGCATGCCGTTTGCAGCTGCTACCTCCAATGTTATGTCTAGGTTGATGCCATCGATGTTCATATGAATCGTAAAACTACCCGTCGCAGCTAACTCACTCTTCCCTATTCCCACTAATCGGTGTTTCTCCTGACTTAAGTCGACATCCAGTTGCAACATCATGAGCGTATCATAACGCATGAGGCACAAATCTGATCCGGTATCAATGAGTGCTAGAACGATTTGTCCGTTGAAGTTCACGTCCTTGAAAATTAAACCGCCTTTCTTCCCCGACGTCATACTGGCAGCTTCATTTGTCATAGTGTTAACGTTGTTTCGCTCTTCCGTAAAGCCTTTGGTTCCACTATTGCATTCAGATGCACGATGCTCTTCCTTGCCGCATTTAAAACAAGTAATTCTGCGCTTACGTGGACAATTTCGCGCAAAGTGAGCAACGTCACCACAAATAAAACATTTTCTCGCCTCTGAAGTAGAATTCGGTAAAGCCTTGTTTGATGGCTGAGGCCGATGGCTGAGACCGATTCGCGCTTGTGTTGATTGGCTTGCTGTTCTGCACCTTCTCGTATACTTTTATTTGTTCTTTCAATTCAGCTACCGTTTCGCTTGATAAAGATTTATTTTATTGCTTCTGTTATCTGGGATTCCTTTGATGAAATACGCTATTAAGCTTGCGTCGTCCAAATTTATTGATTTGGCTATTTCCATCAAAACGTACAAATACTCTCGCAGTTCTTCCCCTTGACGTTTGCGCCGATTTCGTAGAGTGTGGTGTACTTCCATCGACGAGAGGCCTGTGCCAAATTCGTTACGAAGAGTCTGCTTTAATGAGCTCCAACTCTTGATACCGATCTGACTACGGATAAAAACTTTTGCCCCGCCCTTCAATAGCTGCTTCGCGTTAATAAACCTTTGCAATTCGTTCCATTGTACTGCCTCCACGTTTGCTTCAAAATCGTCAAGCTATTGTGCAAACGTGGGTTGGCCTGTTCCGCAAAAGGAAGTCATTGAGTCCTCGACGTCACGAAGCGTAAAGGCAGACCGAGAAGCCATGGGCGCACAATCCGTACGCCGGCTCGCCACATCACTTAAGTCATCATCATCATCGTCGCTAACGCTCAAGCCGAAATGCTGTAGCAGTCTGTCCTGTAATGTAGATTTCCGTCCTACTGTCGATAGTCCTAATTCACCTAATTTTTCCTTCAAAAGGTTTACGGTCAGTTCAAGAATTTCGTCACGGTTCATTTTCGTATGAAATTTAATTTAATTTATATTAAAATAGTTTAAATGTAATATATGTGAATACAAAAAAGGTTATTATAGAAAATGTGTATACATGAACACTAACATGAACATCAACAGCAAGCGATCAATCTTTCTTTTGCTTCAATTCTTAAATACTTTCAAAATTCTATGCTCTTTCACTTGGCACTTTGTTTGCGTAAACGTTCTCTTGCTATTTAGTATTTGTACAAACTTCAAAACCAATATTTTCAATGGAATAAAACAAACATTATTATCTCTAGTAATTATTTAAAACGCAAACTAAAAATCTCAACCTAACTTCCTCAACTAATACGCATAAATAGTAGTAGATTGCATCTGATTTACATTCTTATTCGAAATTTAAGTTGCAACTTCCAATGCCCAAAACCCAACTCGACGGTCGGTATGTGTACATAAATCTTATTGACATATCTCGCACTAAATTCTTGTTGGATTATTGCGACTTCAAATTGTATTACGTACAAACGTTATTTTCCTTCAAACGCTTCTCTCTATTTCTTTACATTACGTGACAACAATATATGTATGTAAGTAGATATGTAAACGTTCTCATACCTCAGTGTATGCAAGTACATACATACATAGAATTACTACTATCTTTCTCTGCTCTGTGCCAGTTACTGCTGCTGGTGCTTCTGCTTGCTAACGCTCGCGGCTTCTGCGCCGTTGCTGTCCCACGTCGCTGCTTGCGCCTCGCCGTCACTCTGCGCATACACTATGCCAATTCAAATTGCACACGCTGCGTCACACACTTTGCGAAGCGGCACAATACCTCCTAAAACAGTTTGTCCTCGAGCACTTATTAGCGATCAATATAGATTGCCGTTCACTGAAGGAAATTGGCTGCAGGACAAAAGAAAGAAAGCTGCAGTCTGGGCATGCGGAACTCTCCCCTTCGAAGCCATTGGCAATAACCAAGAGGAGGGATTCATCTATGCGAAAATGCGGGGAATCCACCTCTATAGCTGCTACGCGCCCCCAAGCGAATCGCTCGATGCTGCCGGCAAAAAACCAGTCATCATCGCCGGGGATTTCAACGCATGGGCAGTGGAATGGGGAAGCTCAAAAACAACCCCCAGAGGCCAGGCTCTACTTGAAGCCTTCACAAATCTAGACATCATACTGTTAAATAATGGAAGCAAAAACACGTACCAGAAAGGAACCGCGGGATCGATTATCGACCTAACGTTTTGCAGCAAGTCGTTATTCAACAGAATTAAATGGAAAGTCTCTGAAAGCTTCACCTATAGTGACCACTTTGCGATATCCATCGAAATTAACCAACCGAGAAGCAACGCGCGAAAAAAGAAAACTCTGAAAGTACAGAGCATCGGATGGAGAAGGAAATTGTTGGCCAACTGTATGATAGAATATATGACAGAGCTGCTGCCAGACGCGCTCGACGGTAGAAATGAGAATACCGACATATGTGCTTGTAAACTCATGAGGATGGTCAGCAATATCTGCGACGCATCAATGCCACGGAAAAGAAGTGGAAACAGTAGAGCCCCAGTCTACTGGTGGAATGAAGAAATCGCAAAACTGCGCTCTGAGTCCCATAAACTGCGGCGACAACATCAAAGGCAGAGAGCCAGGAATTCCCCTGAATACCTACGCCTCCAAACCGCATATAAGAGCAAGCGACGGGCTCTACGAAAAGCTATACAGCAAAGCAAACGTCAGGCCTTCCTAGAATAAATAAAGGACGTTGACGACAACCCCTGGGACAGGGGCTATAACATTGTGCTAAGAAAATTGAAAGGGAGCAAGGCTAAGCCACCCGTGTGTCCCACAATAATAAAGCGCATAGTTTTTGGGCTCTTTCTACAGCAAGGCCGCAAGCATTCGCGTTAGAAATTTCTGAAATTCCGCCAGTAACAAAGGAAGAACTGCTCGCTGCTACTGCAAAAATAAAAAGCAAAAAGTCTCCAGGCATGGACGGCATTCTAAATGGGATTCTGAAATACATTATTAAGAAGAAAGCAGAACTCTTTTGTGGATTATACACGAAGTGCATCCAAGAAGGCATTTTCCCAAAGAAATGGAAGCGACAACGGCTAGTCTTACTGCCCAAAGGCAACAAGCCACCGGAAGAACCATCATCATATAGGCATCTGTGCATGCTGGACAGTGCAGGCAAAATACTCGAAGCAATAATCTGCGCGCGGATTCGAAAAATCACGGAAGGTGATCAGGGCCTTTCAAGCTGGCAATATGGCTTCCGGAAGAAGCGTTCAACTGTCGATGCAATATCGGCAAAACACTTAGTAGACGTGTCACGCATGTGCATCGACACCATAGCCTCTGCCAAAACTTGGCTTCAAACAGCAGGAATGGAGCTAGCGGAACATAAGACCGAAGCGCTGCTAATGACCAGCCGGAAAAGAGTTGAAAACATCCAAAAAAGAATAGAAGGCCACACTGTAGATTCCAGCCCAACCATCAAATATCTCGGTGTCATACTTGACCGTCGTCTGAGCTTCAAGCACCATCTTAATTATGCCAGCAAGAAGGCGAGAAAAGTCAGCACAGCACTAGCAAGACTCATGCCAAATATAGGAGGTCCGAAACAACACAGAAGGAAACTGCTTGCGTCGGTCAGTTCGTCCATCCTGACGCATGCAGCCCCAGTATGGGAAACCGCTACCTCTGTAACCTCATATATGAGAGCACCAGCTTCAGTGCACAGACTATCGTCTTTAAGAGTATGCTGCGCGTTCGGGACAGTGTCAGATGAAGCAGCAAATTTGCTAGCGGGAAGATGTCCGATGGACATATGCGCCAGAGCTGCAGCAGAGATCAAACGCAGTCCAAGTGAACGCAGCAAAATAATGCAACAGAGCATCGACGAGAAGCAAAACAGGTGGGACTCGTCCTCGAAAGGTCGATGGACAAAGAAATTGATCCCAAATGTAGGTGAATGGATCAAAAGAAAACACGGAGATACTGATTTCTACCTAACGCAGTTCCTCACCGGGCATGGCTGTCTTCGCCAATACTTACATAAGTTCAAACATGCCGATCATCCCCACTGCCTACATTGCGATGGGAAAACAGAAAACGCAGAGCACATACTAATGGAATGCCACAGATTTGATAATTAACGCTACCGCCTGGAACAATGTATAGGCGGGGCCGTGACCCCCGAGGACTTGCTGAAAGCAATGTTGACTGAAGAAAACGTATGGAAAAGTGTGCATATATTATCACGGCGGTAATGAAACGGTTAAGAATAGACGAGCGGAACGCGAATCGTGCAAACTAAGAACGCACGCTGAGTGAAGACGAAAAATAACGTCCAGTGCCTGCCCTGCGAAGTAATATCGGAATTGATAGTCCCGCAGGGGTGCCACAGGCCCAGCGTACGAAAGAGGTTGGATTTAGTCCGTAGGCTCCAGGAGGCAAATCGGGCATGCGGGCAGTACGGGCTGCTCGTATCTAGGAAGATTCCTCCTCCCTGGTCGTAACCGAAAAAAAACACTTTGCCTGTACTCTGCTTACTACGGCTATGCGTGCTCTTTGCGTCAATTCGGAGTGCTTCGTTTGCACACTACGAAGTCGCTGCGCCAATTTGAACTGCCTCACTTTACACACTATACACACGCTATTCGAAGCGCTTCGGTTATGTATACGTTGCACCAATCTTACTCAGTCGCCTTAGCGGGCTTTAGAGCTACCCTTATCGCCTTTGCTCGGACAGCGGCCACACAAATTTTCAAAGTTTTGCCTTACTCGCTGTACTTCCAGCCTCACTGCTTACGCCACACTTGTTACTGCGCACGATTTGCGCTGTTCTGCTTAAACGTCGCTTTGAGTAGCACTGACAGATTCGCTGTGCTGTTCACGAACTACTCGTTGTTGGCTGCACTACCAGCCTCGCTGCTTACGCTACACTTGTCGCTGCGCACGATCTGCGCTGTTCTGCTTTGACGTCGCTTTAGCTAGCGCTGGCAGCTACACGTTACTTTGTGCAACTATTTTCGACGCTAACCGGATAGCGGTTAACGGTGACCAGTGCGGTTTTAACGGAACCGAGAAATTTTTTTTTCCACGTCCGTACCAAAACGTTCAAGAATATTCTCGAACGTAGGGGTTGGAGTTTGTGCACCTTAGCGACTGATAATTTAAAATTCAACCCACTGCGATGCGCACTTGTATGCCTGCATTCTAACAAAATTTCCGCACACTTTTAATTTTTTCCCAAATCGGTTTTTTCGCGCACCAGCACTTCTGCTTATATGTCTTTGTGCGGTTTATTTAAAAGTTTAAATTTCGCACGGACGTTAATTTTATTGTAGGTCGATTTCACTACTGACACCACTTGTAGAATGACCTTTTTATTAAAAGACTCGCGGTTAGAGTGTACATAAAAAATAACATTTATTAACTTGTTTAAACGCTTATAGCGATGTTTCAATGTTTCAATTATATATGTATATAGGCATATACGCTCATATGTACATATAGCACCAAACACTCAGTAACGAAGAGAGTGGCTATAATTTTTCAACAAATTCAGCCAACGCTTTCTCTCCGATCTTGGCCTCTCTTTTTTATCCTCTTTGCTTTACCCGGCCGCACACCCCAAGCTAGGAGAGTTCAAACAAAGCGCAGTATCCACAACTCACCTCAGCGTTGAGCGACTTTAGCGTGTATACATTTGCACCCTCCCGTATACATACACTTCGACATTTCAACATTAATATTCACAGCTGAGCCATATCTCTGGCTTCGCATGTAAGCTACATACACAGGTATGACGTATTTGCTTACTTGCTTGCAAATATTTCTACATACGTACATATAAGCACATTATATTCATATACATACATGCATGCGAACAACGAAAATTGGCATCATATCTTCCGAAAGATATTCTAATATTTAGATACTTCCATAGATGCAACCCATTAGGGAATTTTTTTCAAACATATCTTGAAATTTAGCAATATATTTGATGAGCTCGGGTAGATTTAGAGGTTTCCAAAGGGCGTGAAATAAAAAACATACAAATTGTATAAGTAAAAGGTTTATTTAAATATATTCTGGAACTCAACTTACCACCGTCTATCGTCCGTGAAGATCGCTAAGAGAAGACAAATCATCGGCTCTCTCACGAACTCCAGAAAATTCGAAGTTGTGAGCAGAGCTTTTTGACGAAAGTGGTAAGCGTTGCCACATGGGCGAACGGAGTGAACATTCCGCCCGCCTTGCAGTATTACTGCGAAGAGCGCATATTACAATTAAAATTCATTTACAAATCATATATGTATGTATCTTCATTTGTAACTTATGTATATATAACAATTTTCTAATTAGAATTTCAATTTCCATAAATAACAATTCATTTATTTCGTAAAATTTATCGGCTGAAGTTTTTTACTGGGTTACGCCAGAGATAACAAATCCCAGCAGCGTATTTTGCGCGACCAATTGTCCTGCTACCATGGGGGGCATCATACCAGGCTGCATCAATCTCGCGTAGAGGTCGGCTCCGAGTACCATTTGGATCGGCGATGCCTTATGGAATGACGGATCGGCAAGCCGCAAGTTCCTTAAAACTTCCACTGTGTGTGGCGCTAACGTGCGCAATGGAGTCGGCGTCGGGCTAATGTGTTCGATTTTTGCGCAGACTGATATTTATTCCTGCCCGCCAAGATTGCTGCGCAGCGTGATATCGCACACTCGGCCGCCGCCACGTCTTTGAGTGCGGAGCCGAAGTCTTGACACAGTTTCATCGGAAATGCTGGACGCCGGACTTGCTGGATTAAGCACCGCACGCACTGTGGTAAACCTATCCGCTGTACGAATGCGTACTAACGCCGTAGGTGACAGGGCCAACATCTGTTGCCAAGGAAGAGCTGCTGATCGCTGCTCAATAATAGTTCGCGCATTTCTTCGTCGACGGGCACCTTGACCGCGCCTTCTTTTCAGCTGGGGTGGCCGACGGGACGAGTCGAGTTCCGTTCGGTCCGGGCTACGCCGCTGAGACGAATCGAGTCTTAGTCGGTCGTTTCCATGCCGCCAGTCTGATCGGAAGTCACCAGCTCGCTTAAGTCGGCGAGACGAGTCGAGTCTAGCTCGATCATGAGCAAGTGGTGTGCGCGGTAGGCGTCGAGAAGTTGTCTGCGTCCTATTTAGCGGTGGTCGAAATGAGTGTGTGAGCGTATCATTGGTTGGCGGTGTGGTTGTTTGTTGAGTGCTTTTCTTCACGTTTTGATTCTCATTATCGGTTTCTGCTAGCAATGCGTCTTCTATATCCATTTACTGTGCCCAGGAGAGCTCAACGACGTCTTCATCTCGTTCTTCTACTTCGGAGCCCGTGATATGCAACATGGTGTGATGAGCCTGCCCACATCGTTTGCACCGAATTACGCTATCGCACTCGGTTATGGTGTGATTTGAAGCAAGGCAGTTGCTGCAGTAGCGATAAATTAGCGCCGTTCTCAACCGGAGTTCGGGAGTCATTTGGCGGAATTTGGAGCACAAACGTAGTGGATGGCTGTCTTTGCAGAGACCGCAAGCAAATTGGGACATTTTCTAAATGAGAAAGATAATATTAATTCAAATCAGATCTAATTTGTTTCGTTTGGTAAGACAACTAATTTGACTACTGGTCTACTGATTATGCCACGTTGGGTTTGTACGTCGACTATTCGTACTTTCGTATCAGGTCCGGGATGAATTTTTACTACCCTACCTAATCTCCACTCATTTGGAGGTATATTTTCTTCGCGAATAATTACTAAGTCGCTAACAGCTAAGTTTTTCTGTGGATACTTCCACTTATACCGCCTTTGGAGTTCTGACAAATATTCAGATTTCCATCTTCTGCAGAACATATGGTTCATAGCTTTCAATTTTTGCCATCTGTTGACCAATGATATAGGGTTATCATTGATTTCTGGCTCGGCTTTTGCAAGAATAGGTGCACCTACCAGAAAGTGTCCTGGTGTAAGGGGTGCAAAGTCATTAATGTTTTCAGACATTGGGCTTATGGGGCGAGAATTTAAACACGCTTCGATTCTAGCTAATAGAGTGGAAAGCTCTTCGAAAGTGTATTTCATCGCACCCGTGATTTTCCGAAAGTGGGCTTTGAAGCTTTTTACTCCTGCTTCCCATAAACCTCCCATATGAGGAGCCCCTGCAGGAATGAAATGCCAATTGATTTCTGCAAAACTATGGTTACTGGAGATGGCTTCAGGCCAAATTTTAAGGAATGCCTTTACGTCTCGTTTGATTTCTCTTGAGGCGCCGACGAAGTTTGTGCCATTGTCTGAATATATATGATTGGGACAACCACGGCGAGAGATAAATCGTGTCAGAGCTGCCATGAACGAGGCAGTTGAAAGGTCACTCGTGGCTTCAAGGTGTATGGCCTTTGTAGAAAAGCAGACAAAGACACACACATAGCCCTTTGTTATTAAACAAGCTCGACCTGTAAAGTTTTTGACATCAAATGGGCCTGTGAAATCGACACCCGTTGTTTCAAATGGTCTCGAAATTTGCGTTCTAGACGCCGGGAGAGCAGCCATTAGCTGCGTTTGTTCCCGTTTTTTATACAAAACACATGTTTTGCAGTTGTGTATAGTAGACCTAATTAGGTTTTTTGCTTTTACCAGCCAATATCGCATGCGTAAAAGACGCAGGACTAGCTGGTTGCCACCGTGAATCGAGACCAAATGAATGAAGTTTACCATTAGTTTAGAGAAATGGCAATTATACGGCAATATTATTGGGTGCCGTTCATCAAAGCTCATGGAAGGGGCATTATTCAGTCTTCCACCGACTCTTAGAAGTCCACTGTCGTCAATATATGGGGTCAACGATAGTATCGTAGACTTTTTTCCCACAGGCTTGTTATTTTCTAACTCCGAATATTCAGAGGCATAATGCGCTCTTTGGGAGATTTGGATAAGCCTTGATTGGACGAATTTAACCTCACCAGGAGTGATGGAAGAAGAATTCGAGATTTCTTTGTGTGCAGGATGAACCCGCTTAAAGAACCTGAAGATTCGAGCAATGACTCGAATGGCCCTTGGAAAGTTGGAAAAGCGTGCTAATATATCTTCAAATGGAAGAACTGACGCTGTATGAACTCGAATAGCTTTAGATTCGAGTGTGGTTTCAAAATCCTTGGGCTGAGAGATTGGCCAGTTTTCTTGGCTGAGGTTAAGCCATTTGGGACCATGCCACCAAAGATGACTCTCTCCTAACTCTTGAGGAGAAAGACCACGACTAGCGAGGTCTGCTGGGTTGTCTTCAGAACTTACATGATTCCAATTTTCGATCATTGTGCTTTCCGAAATTTTAGAAACTCGGTTGGCTACAAATGTAGACCACGAACAAGGTGGTTTTCTAAGCCACGCGAGAACAATTGTGGAATCGGTCCAGAAGTACAACCCTTGACTTTCTATACCCATTTTCGGCAGGAGAAAATCTGCCATTTTCGCGAGGAGAACAGCTCCACTTAGCTCTAGTCTGGGTATAGAAATAGTTTTGACAGGAGCGACTTTTGTTTTTGCGAGAAGCAAATGAGTTTGAACATTCAAACTAGTGTCCTGTACACGAATATATATAGCAGCCCCGTACGCCTTTTCTGAGGCGTCACAAAATCCATGAAACTGTATTTGACAGTGTGGAGTATAACTAACCCATCTGGGGATTTTTATAAAGTTAATATGGGGGTAGTTATCCAAAAACGTCTGCCATTCACTGAGAGTCTTTGGATTTAACTTCTCATCCCAATTTGTTTGTTCCAACCAGATTTGTTGCATTAGCATCTTTGCTACTATGGTTATTGGGCTTAACCAACCTGCAGGATCGAACAGCTTGGCAATCGTGGACAAAACTTCTCGTTTCGTGAACGAATCTTTTTTGTCCAACGATTTTGCCATAAAATAGAAGTGATCCGTTTTAGCATTCCATCGGATACCTAAAGTCTTAGCTTCGCTGGAGTTGTGTAATTCCAGAAAATCAGAAGCTAGCAGGTGGTTGCTCGGCAGGCCTGACAGAATTTCTTTGTTGTTTGATGTCCACTTTCTGAGTGGAAAACCTGCCGAGTTTAAGGCCTCAATAAGCTGATCTCGTGTTTTTAATGCTTCGGATATATCATTAGCACCAGCTAATACATCATCTACATACGTACTAGAGCTGAGGATTTCCGATGCTAGCGGGTAATTTAAGTTGGAGTCCTTGGCGAGTTGCAACAAGGTGCGGATTGCCAGATAAGGGGCACAATTGAGACCGAAGGTGACTCTGTCCAACTGAAAGTCCTTGATCTCCCCGTCCAAAGAATCTCTAAAGAGGATTCTTTGATATGCGGTGTGCTGCGGGTTCACGATTATTTGCCGGTACATTTTCTCGATATCGGCATTAAAAACATATTTAAATAATCGCCACTTAACAACCAAAATAGTCAAATCGGTTTGGAGAGCGGGACCAGTGTGAAGAACATCATTCAGGCTCACTCCATTAGATGTGGGACAAGAACCGTTGAAAACCACTCTCAGTTTTGAAGTAGTGCTGTCTGGTTTATGCACAGCATGGTGTGGAAGGTAGTAAGAGTTCGAAGACTCTTCACCTTTAATATATTTAACTTCATGCATATGACCCAGATCAGCATATTCTCGAAGTACCTTATTATATTCCTCCTTTATTAGGGGTTTTTTGCACAAAGACGTTTCACTTCTGAGAAATTGTCTCAAAGCGATATGGCGAGAGGCGCCTATATGTGCATTTGGAGGTAAGAGTTTGAACGGGAGCGAAACTACATACCTTCCCTCATTATTGCGAAAGGTGGTATCTGTGTAGAGTCGTTCGCACTGTTCCTCTTCGACCGTTAGAAGATTGGTCTTTGGTACTTCTTCCAACTCCCAAAATTTCGTGAGTTGTTGATCTAATGAGACCTCATTGAAATAAGTGAGATAATTTGTTGGTTTAAGGTTCCTTCCACTTGGTACGGGTCCGGTTAAAATCCATCCAAACACCGTACGTTGAGCAATCAGTGAGCCAAGGATATTTGTCCTCACTCCATTTAGAATGATTTTTGGATAAAGATCCCCACCGATTAATAAGTCAATTGGTTGACTTTTAAAGAAGTTATTATCTGCCAAAGGTAAATCAGGAAGCGTTTTTAAGATTGCTTCACTGATCGAATGCGATGGCAGCGAACCCGTCAGCTTTGGAAGAACTAAGGCATCCCCTTTGATGCGGAAATCTTTATTACGTGGGGAGCCAATACTAAAGGTACAGACCTTTTGAACTTTTCCAGATATGGCTTCGTTTAGACCCGATACTTGTGCAGATATACCTTTACTTGGCAACTTCAGGCGCTTTTGTAAGCGTTCAGAGACAAATGTGCCTTCAGATCCTGAGTCTATCAAGGCTCTGACAGTATGTGTCTTATTTTGATGACAAATGGTCACCATAGCAGTCCCTAGTAGCATACTTCGATTTTTGTCAACAGGACAATTTGAAGTATTGGCTTTTATGGACGCCGTATGAGACTTAGTTGAAGTCTGTTGAGAACTTGAGGTAGAAGGTTCCTCACTTTGATCTCTATGGAGCATGGTATGATGCCGTTTTCTGCATTTTGCACATGTAAAACTACTCTTGCAGTCGTTTATTTCATGCGCATCTGATAGGCAGTTAATGCAGAGATGATACTTTCTGACGGCAGAAAGCTTTGCATTCGGGCTCATTTCTAAAAACTTTTGGCAAGTCTTCAGTATATGAGCCTGAGAAGAACAAACTTTGCATCTTATATTGTTTGTCTTCACATGATGGGTATTTATTCTCTTATTTTGAATATTATTATACGGCCTGAAGTTATTTGGCCGATTATTGTTTACTACCATACTAGGTTTGGGGTGGACGTTAGAATTCCCCTTGAGATCGGATACTGTCTCAAGGGTTTGGAACCTGTTGGTTAGAAATGCATCTAAGTCCACCCACTTTGAAATCTCCGTTTTTGTTTTCAGAGTCTGTTCCCATAGAGCAAGCGTGTTTTCTGGGAGCCTGGTTGAACACAAATAGGTGAAAATTGCATCCCAATGTTCAACGCTTATACCCTGAAGTTGTAGCGCTGAAATGCAGCTGTTAATTTCACGCTGCATTTTCTTTAGCGCTGACCCAGACTCTGAGGAGATATGTGGCAGATTGAATAATATTTTTAGTTGCGAGTTTATTAAAATTCTTTTATTTTCATACCTATCACTTAAGTTCGCCCAAGCTAACGCAAACCCATCATTAGTGAGGGGGGCCTTTTGAACTATTTCCCTCGCCTCATCTCGGGTTTTTTGATTAAGGTGGAAAAGTTTTTCCACCGGAGATAATCGCGCGTTATTCCGATAAATGGCGGTGAACATGTCCCTAAATGAGGGCCATTTTAAATAGTCACCATAAAATATTTCGGTATCGCAAGGGGGCAGGTGGAGACTAGGCAGCACTGGCGGTTCAACCAACCGTTCAGGTTGAATTATCGTTGAATTTGTATTTTGGTTGAACGTCGTCAGGTTATGAATTTGTTCACCCATCATAGCCCCGCAACAAACATATGCTTGATAGCAGTTAGAATATTTGAGCTTGATGGATTCAACTGCACTCTCATTACCCGCTGAACTTGTCTCAGACAAACAATTTTTATAGTCAGCCTTTACTTCAGCCCAAAGCGACTTTAATTCCTCTTGCTGGATTTCAAGGGAGAAAGTGCTTTGATTTGCGACTGTAGGCGAAATGTTTGCTTCAAATTCCAAAAGCGCATCTGCTGCTTGATAAAATTTGTTTGTCAATGCCATTATAATTTCAGAAGAATTGAAAAGTTGTTAAATGGCAAAACAAAATCGAAAAAATTATTTAAAAATGTTAAATCAATTAATTAAATTATATTGCAAAAATCGACTAGCGATTGTTTATTCAAACGTGAATAATTAGATCAACAAATGATCGGAATCCCCACAGAAATATTTAAAATGTAAATTAAGTTCCAGAAAAATTTAATAAAGTGTCAAAATGTTCGATAAATGATCGACTTGACACAACGCAAATATAAAATATAACAAAAATGTTGCTCAATATAATTTGTATTGGCGAAATAAAACAAAAATTTTAAATATAAATATTATTTCACCACAGCAAAGGCACCAGAAAGTCAGAATGAATTAATTTTAAATTCAGAAAGCCAAAATAAATACTCATATATAGTTATATCGATATATGATCGATAACCAAAAACGTTTATAAAAATATTTAATAAAGTATTTATTTGATGCTGACTGAAATTGCGAGGAGGCAGCACAATATTGGTCAAATATTAAATTTGGAAAATTTTTTTGAAATTTTAAACACTCGCAACTTTTAATTTTGAATAAATATTTAAATTATTATCGCTTAAATTTATATAAATTTTTTGCAAAAAAAAATAATCTAAATTTATTTATTAAGCATCGAATTGAATATTAAAAATGTCACAAAAAAGCAAAATTAAAAATTCGATTTATTTTTTAAAATTAAACTTTTATAAATTATTCACTTTCCTTCAACACTGTGCCAATGCTTAGTTAAGCGCACCAACTACATACATATATATCACTTGCATATGTACATGCACTTCCTTGTATATAAGCGCAACTTTCAGAGTTGGCTAGAGCAAACACATCAAAATGCACTTCACAATAATTGTATTTGCTGTATTAATGAATTTTACAAATAAAATAGAATATATATACAATTTCAATATATATACGCACAATTTTCAACACCACAAAAAATCTTTATTTTTAAAATATTTTAATTTGTGCACCTTTTGATTGGTGCCTGCCCACTGTCGTATGTGAGTCCGCTATTCTCCTTTGGTCGGAGTATGCCGTATGCCTGTGGTTGTTGTGCTGCTCCCACACTGCTATTCGGCTGCTCTGCTGCGCCAAAGTTCTGCTGCTCTCTATTACTGCTGCGCTGCCTTTCTAATGCACTAGTGTTCTGCTGCACTTACCACTGCTTTGTTTGTTTTTTTTTTTTTTGTTATTTACACTTTTATTTTCACTCGCGTATACAGCATATACATATGTATGTTATATGTTTTGCTATTTAATATTCGCTAATTGTAGCGACAATTTATTTTATATGCACGGACATATAAATATGTATGTAAATATTTATTATATGTTGAGCGCAAATTTAATGCAAAAAAAAAGGGCGCGAGAGAAACTCTTGAAAATTTTTTTACAGCGAGTTAAGAGTAATTTCGGTAGCGGGAAAAACAAATTCTCTCGTCTTTTCTCTTATTTTAATTTACCAGCTACCGCTTGTAGCCTAATAAATATGTATATATGTAAAAATGTTTATGTACTGCAGCACTCTAAAGGAGAGTGCAAATATGCAGTTTAGTTAAATATATAAAGTTAATTTGGCGCAAAGACGAGAGAAAATATGTTTATGAGCATATATAAAATAAATTAAAGATTTATATGTGGGGATGTACATGTGTTTGTATATTTTATATACAAATATGTATGTACATACATATGTGGGTATAAATGTAAATGAAAAGGAGCGGCTTATTTTTTATTATATGAGAAATATAATTTAAGGTATTGTACTTATCGAAGTACACTAACAAAGAATAGTCTTTGCTACCTTTTTTTTTTGTTTTTATATGCAAAAGCAAAGCACTAAAAATATGTTTTAGGCTCTACTTTGCTCAGATTTTATTTTTGACCGCTTTTACAATATGTGTAAATGCAAATCAAATATGTTGATTGCACCTTTTTATATTCACAATTTTACCTGTTTTTTTTTGTGTTTGATTGATGTTGTTCGTTTATGTATGTATGTGCGTTAATGTTTTTGTTTAAAATTTACCGCCTGTGGAAATCCGGGTTGAAGGACCAAATGATGAGCTCGGGTAGATTTAGAGGGCTGGTTTCCAAAGGGCGTGAAATAAAAAACATACAAATTGTATAAGTAAAAGGTTTATTTAAATATATTCTGGAACTCAACTTACCACCGTCTATCGTCCGTGAAGATCGCTAAGAGAAGACAAATCATCGGCTCTCTCACGAACTCCAGAAAATTCGAAGTTGTGAGCAGAGCTTTTTGACGAAAGTGGTAAGCGTTGCCACATGGGCGAACGGAGTGAACAATATTTTAGGTGTTAAATTTTATAGTATACACATGTGGTACAATTTATTTAAACATACGTATATTTCCAACACGTCTATAAAAGTTAAAAGTTTTTGCGTTCTTTTTTTATGTTGCCCACATTAAATAAAATCCCAACTCGCGGATTTAGTTTTGGCAGTCCGGTTTCCAAGCTTACAAAACCAATTTCAATACATAAAAAAAAAGAAAAAATCTCCACAAAAACTTATTAATTTTCCAGGTTCTCTGTGGCACAAAGTGAAAAAGTTTCTATCAAGTACAGGGGTTCTTTTTTTTACAGAAACTCCAACGAAATTATCCATATTTTCATACAAATAATCCGATTATTCCAAATGCCACTTAGACACAGTCCACCAATACGGTCTGTAATTGACACACGGTCAAAAACCGCTGCTCTAGAAACCAGCTTAAAAACCAAAACTAAAACCCATCCGCGCAAAAGTTCCTAGCGGAAAGTGACAGTTTCATGAGATACTGTGCAGGATTGATTGATGCGCCAATTCAAGACCACACAGAATCAAATCTCACGATTAAAAACCGAGCCGAAACCATCAACCCGAGTAAAACACCCCTCGGCGGAGGCAAACGTCTGCCTTCAAATCCCACCTTGCGAGACGGCGACATTTTATGGGGGTTATAAATAATGGCCCGCTTCTCGAGACTTGTTCACAGCATTATACATCAACCACCCGAACATCTCCCGTGTTCTGAAATTGTACCACCTTCGATACAAAACACAAGGAAAAGCCGGCTCCATTATCAAGCAATATCCGGTCAGCGATGACAACTTCGAGAAGGCCTGGAAAGCTTTAAGGTCACGATACGAAAACAAACGTATCCTGGTTGACGGACCAAAATTATGATGACTCTTCAAACCGAAAATAGTGATCTCCTTCGAAAGCTGCAAACCTCGATAAACAACTGTCTGTAGATTCTTCATTCTCAGGATGTTAAGACAGACAGCTGAGATCCCATCTTGGTATATATATTGGGGAAAATTTTCCCCTTCCCGAAGAGATTTACTCACTTGGTCTCAAATGAATGACTTTCTTACTTCAAGATACGAGGTAGTCGAAAGACTGAATAGGCTTAATCCCAGCCAAAGTAATCCAAATCTCGTCGCTTATCAAAATGCTTCGCAAAGCAGGCCCTTCAACAGGACCAACGCTTTCGTGGCAGAATCAAAGAGGGAAGTAACCTGTGCTTACGCGACTCTCCTCATTTTATTAGAGTCTGCCTACAATTTAAATGAATTTCGGTACCGAACCGTATACAATTTGTAAACCAAAGCAAGCTGTGCAAAAACTGTCTCTCTAATACTCCCAGCACTAATGAATGCCCGAGCAAGTGGTCATGTACACATTGCCAACAACGGCATCACTCGCTGTTGCACGGAATCCAAAGCCACAAGCTTGCCGCTCTAGTCAGAGAACTTTTGAAGCCGCCTTGCAGCACTATACTGCCCCCTCGATTTCTCCGGATCGAAAAGTGCATTTAAGCTCCAACTCCAGCGAGCAACCGTGCTGTTCCAAACAGGCAAACTTACAAGCATTGCATGCAGACAGTAACAGCAAAATTCTCCTTCCAACTCGCATGGTCGCACGAAGGGGAACTGTTTCAACTTAATTGATTGATCAAGACTGGCAAAGGACTTTCATTTAATCGAAAGTACAAATTGGAATGAAGCTCCATTCGAAGATTCCAGCTTCGAAATATCAGGCATGGGTGGACACGTCGTCCAAAACAAAATTTGTCCTCGCACACTAGTTGCACCAGAAACTAGCCAAAGGATAAAGGCTCAGGCTATTGTACTACCTCAATTGACGAGACATATGCCAGCATTACCCATTAGCCGTGAACACTGGCAGCAGTTTAAAGTCCTTTAACTCGCTGACCCCAATTTCCACATACTGTACAAACTGCTATGGTCATTGGCAGCGGTATACTTCCACTCATCCTGCTAGAAGGTATACAAAAAATTTGCGATACCATACTTGCGAAAAAAACAGTATTTGGTTGGTTCCTTTTGGTCTACTGAAAGAAAAGGTGGTGTCCTTCTCGACACAATTAGAAGAATGTTCGAGTGCCACCCTCAGTTCTCAAATGGGAAAGTTCAGGGAAATGGAAGAACTTCCACAACTTGCACAAATTTCACCGGTAGATAAAGCATGTGAAAATATATATGCAACCACGACAACTCGTGCTTCAAATGGTCGCTACATTGTGCGACTTCCGTTAAAGGAAGAATTGCCGAATAAAGGAACTCTTGGACATTCACGGTCTGCTGCCCTCTAACAATTATTTAGTATGGAGCGATCGCTCCAGAGGAAGGTAAACATAAGCAAAATGTACAATAATGTGTTTCCGGAATATGCCGACTTTCGTCACATGGAATGCAGTTCTCAATTGGGAAAGTTCAGGGAAATGGAAGAACTTCCACAACTTGCACAAATTTCACCGGGAGATAAAGCATGTGAAAATATATATGCAACCACGACAACTCGTGCTTCAAATGGTCGCTACATTATGCGACTTCCGTAAAAAGAAGAATTGCCGAATAAAGGAACTCTTGGACATTCACGGTCTGCTGCCCTCTAACAATTATTTAGTATGGAGCGATCGCTCCAGAGGAAGGTAAACTTAAGCAAAATGTACAATAATGTGTTGCCGGAATATGCGGACTTTCGTCACATGGAATGCACTAAGTCCTGTGAAAGAGTATCCGTTGGTAAATATTTCTCTTTCTATTTACCGCATCACGCAGTCGTCAGATAAGGTGGCCCCGAAAATTCGCGTGGTATTCAATGCCTAAAAAAAAATGGTTCAGAAATGTCCCTGAACGACGTATTGCACACCCGTCCCTCACTTCAGCTAGATCTCATAATACTTATTCTGCAGTGGTGCATGCGCAGATTCGCCTTCAATAGAGCCATTAAGGAAATGTATCGTCAAATACTCATCCGCGAGGACGACAAACATGTTCGGCGTATTTTATTTTGCAAATCGGCTGAGTCTCCTGTGTCCGATTACAATCTTAAAACCGTCACATTTGACATTAATTGTGCACCCTACCTCGCTATCCGTATATTACATCAATTAGCTGATGATACGAGAACGATATTCCCATTGGCTGCACGAATACGCAGAAACCAGACATATGTGGATGACGTTCTTTCCCGAAGTCATGACATTGACGACGCCACCGAATCCCTTACGCTAAATTCAGAAGGTTCCGTATTAAAGGAACTGACGGCCAATTATCTGGCCATTTTAGAACAGCTTGCAAAGGAGGATCTTCTTAACTCCAACTTTTTAAAATTTAAGAGCGCTTTCACAACCAAAACTCTTGGCATTCGCTGGAACGCGCTTACAGATAAATTTTCATACACCATTCTGCCCACTTCCACAAACCATGCCGTTACAAAACGAAAAATTTTGTTTACTGTCGCACGACTTTTTGACCCGGCAGGATGGCTGTTGCCAGTGATAGCTCAGGTAAAGATTTTTCTTCAAGAACTTTGGCTGCATGGCGTTGATTGGGACGAATCTGCAAAGCCTAGAGCGTTATTAAAATATCAACAGATCCCAGAAAATCTGCCAGCCATCTGCCACAACGAAATTCCTCGATGGGTTAATTTTTCTCCGGGTCATGATACTCAAATCCATGGGTTCTGTAACGCTTCATTAAAAGCGTATTGCGCCGCGATCTACATCCGCGTACATACTTGTAACCAAATAGGATCTTCTCTAATAGTTGCAAAAGGCAAGGTTGCCCCAATTAAGAATATAATTTTGCCACGCCTAGAGCTTTGTGGCGAAGTCTTACTGGCAAAGCTTGTGAAGACTGTACGGAAACAACTAAACTTAGAAACATGGACCACTTTCTTATGGTCTGATTCAGTAATTGCGCTAGCTTGGCTGGAAAAGGCACCGTGCACCGAGATCCGAGAGTACGTTCCGAACGGCATATGGTGCCATGTTGCTAGTGCTGACAATCCCGCGGACCTCTTGTAAAACTGTGTTTCATTCCACAAGCGCCGACTTAGCGCGAATCACAGTAACAAAACGAAAAACACCATACCATCTCTATACTATATTACAATATCTTTAAACTTCCCGTTTTAAAAGTCATTCCAAGTACTTCTCGGTTCCGTTTACTCTTATACTTTCAGATTGAAACCCTTAATGGCTACCAGGAAAGCCTGCTGTGTCGCGCTCACCCACAGCACTGATGAGTTCGACTCATCAGGCAGCTGCAAGACCTGAGGGCTTGCGCACCACACGCTGTACACGTGGTATCAAAACATAAAGGGCGCATATGCGAACGGCCATCAACCCATCAAACGAAACCGAAACCAGCCGCGCACAGAGGTAAAGTCAAGCGCGGTCAAAGTAGCAAGCAGAGTGAACACGTGCCTTAAGCGAAGAAAACGACGGGGCCGCAGCACTCAACACGTGCTAGATAACACCATCCGCGCCGGGATCTATAGAAGGCGGGGAGGATGTTTAAGCCGCCGCCGCTAATTAAGCCAACTGGCCGTGCGCCCGTTTGGGACATCGGGTCGGCTTTTCGGAGTTGCCCGAGCGGGGCGAGCCGTCCATCAGGGCAGCCTGCCTTCGACAACGCTGAATTTAGTATACAAACTCAGTTCGGAAACTGCGCACGCGATTACAATAACCATTATCTTGTAAATTTAAATAATTTTCTATATCAAAGTAAATCAAATCAAGTCATTCAACGCGAATTATTATTGTATGTGGATTTAAAGAACTGAAATTAAGTAATTTGCTACTAAATGATAAAAAATAAGATAAGATTTGCCATGCATATAAATTCATATATATTGGATGGTCCCAATTTTGGAAGAGAATTTCCAGATAGGGTGTATTCTCCAAAACATCTGAATCTAACATGCATTAGCGCTCCGCACTCCCCGATTAAGTGCAATGGAGTTTCGTCACATTCTCCGCACATTCTGCAGATTGACTCCGTGACCACTTCAATGCTGTGCAAATGATAATTAAGTAATCAATGACCACTCAAAAACCCAGTGAGAATCCTCAGTTTTCCCCGAGGCATGCCTCTTAATACCTTAGCTCTTCCGGGTTTAAAATCTCCCAGAAAGGCCTCCGACTCTCTTAAGCCTGGAAGAGATTTCCAGATTTGGTTTCTTCTAACCTTCGTACAGTTTTCGAGAAAACTTCTCACTGTGTTGGATGATAACCCACAGAAGGGCTCAGGACCACTGAATGGAGAGGCAGCCGCCTTTATAGCAAGAGAGTCCGCCATATCGTCCCCTTCTATTCCCGTGTGGACCGGTACCCACAGTACGGATACTTTATTTATACTGCCAAGAGTGTTTAATTTCTCTTTGCAGTCCCAAACTAGCGTGGACTATCGGATAGTATAGCGATGTTTTCCCGCGATACTTCCTGTCACTGTTGAACTGGGTGCATCTCTCAATACCGCTTGTAAGATACTGGGGAAAGAACCCATTGGTTCCCAGTATTTGGTCCTTAGCCCAAAGACTCCAGCCCCAGGTCCTTCTACAGTTTTGGAACCATCTGTATACCACATAAGTGTGTTTTTCCCAATGTGATGCGTTTTAGACAGGTTTTTGAACTCTTTTTTGTTACTTAACTTTATTTCAAACTTTTAGTGAAAGTTGAATCTCTTTGGCATGAAGTCCTTTATTGACTTCATTATGGAGTAATTCCCACATGGCTTCTTGCCCCATATTATGTGGGTGAGACTAGATTCTCCAGGAACTACTTCTAGAACCCTGCAGGGGGATTTCTTAGCAGATTCCTGTACCACTAGATGTAATTGAGTTAGATCCAGTATCACTTCCATTGCTACCGTTGGACAGGTGCACTTGGCCCCCGTCATAATTAGGAATGCTAGGCGTTGAATTTTGTTCAGGGCTAATTTTGCTGTCTTGAGCTCCACTCTCTTTGACTACGCCATACGCGATGATAGGTCTCACCATAATGATTTCTTGGATCTTTTAGATTTCCTACGCACAATGGCTCGCCTTTTGGCTACACTGGAGTTCCACCAAGGAACTTCTTTTTTATTTCCTTAATGGACAAGGATAATTATATAACTCCATGATGATGTCATTTAGCTCATTAACATTATCTTCCAATTCAACGGGATTTTTATATACTCCAGTCATATTTGACGAGGATAGCTGTGCGTCGATTGAATGTACATACTTTTCCCAGTGAGTGTGCCTGGGATTTCGGTATCCAATGACCTTTACGATTACTCCTCCAATGTCAAACACAATTATATTATGATCTGACAGAGAAGGTTCATTTGAAACTTTCCAGTTGGTAACAAAGTCCGTTCATCTCGGACTAAAAAAAGTCAGATCAATAACCTCTTCCCTAACTACATTCTTCAATTGCCCTTGTTCAAAATATGCAAGTGAGTTAATAGAAGGAAATCTAAGACTGAATCACCTCTTTTGTTGTTGTCACTGCTACCCCATATGATGTTGTGGGCATTGGCATCACAACCCACCAAGAGTATTGTGCTAATTTTATGACTTCTACCGGGATGGTGTTATTATGTCCTGGGAAGTAGGCCGATGCTATGACCAGGTCTGTTTTTGCCCCATCATCATATTTGATCATAATGGGTGTGAGATCTCTAGTCATATATTCTGAAAGACAAACATAATTAATGTTTTTCTTTATTAAAATGCAAGTACGTGGGACATCCGATTTGGTATCCCAAATTACCTATGCATTTGAGCCAGATAGGCCTCGGATAGCACCCTTGGCGCACCATGGCTCCGGGATCAAAGCCAAGCTCAAGTCTTTGCAGGCAAACATCCTTCCAATGACAGCCGAGGTCGCCTTGGTGTGATGGCTATTTGCCTGTGCAACCCTAATTTGACTTATTTTCCTGCAATGATGATGGTAAGATGGTGTCTAACCCATCTATACCTAGGAGCATATCTTCCTCCTCCATTGAGAGATTCCCAAGGCTACTTACAGTGAGGAACAAGACACAACCTCCACCGCCTCCTCCACACTGGGGGAAATGGAAGAGATTTCCATAGCCCTAGCCTCGGAGCCTTCCTCAATAAGAGAATTTTCCTTGCCTTCAGGTACCGCAGAATGAAATATAACGGTGGGGTTCCCCGTTGTTTCCTTAATCGCTTTACTCTTCTGACAGCTTATCCTGACTTTGCCGAAGCGGTAGTTTAGGTTGTACCCTGCTGCTTTGATGAGGTTCATTGAAGCATCATCAACTTCGGAAGACAAAGTCTGCCCATTGCCCTCATCCTTGCAGCTCCAAATTTTCCAAAATTTGGTGTTAAGCCCAATATTTTGGCCAGAGAGAAACTGTCTTGACTTCTCCACCGGTTGTCCGCTACTGCGGGGCAGGAAGATGTGTATTTTTTGTGTCTGGGGGAGGTCATCTCCCACCTTGGACACCAATTTAACCTACGACAGTCCTCCTAACTCACTCCACAGACTAACCCACTCCACAGAAGCCGAGAGCAGCAATCGATGCTGAGGAAGCCAGGCTTGAAATGGATTCCACTAAAGGAGAATTCACTGGACCATTCCTTGACCAGCCTCTCCACCAACTGTTTCTCAACACTTGACAGCTCTTCGCCAAGAGGATGGTATTTGGGTAGTCTTTAGCGGAGAGAGCCACCTTCGTAACAGATGTTACCTTGGCGTAACTGCCAGTCACCTCAGACACTCCATCACCGACCGGAGCCATCTGTCTCACCCGCTAAAATTTGCTGACCCGGGGAAAAGGTGGTATGTGCCCTTTTCTTTTGTCCTTTGGTGGCGTTGGACCTACCAGATTGTCAGCTTTGTGCTGCTTGGCTTTAGCTAGTACAGCTTCAGGTACCATGCCTTGTGTGAAGTAGGTGAGATACCATCGTACCCCTGCTCCACTTACCTCTCTTCTTTTTGAGTCAACCAAACCTCCAGGCTGACCAAGAGTGTTATCCCTTTCTTTTCCAGCCTAGAGGGTTTTTGGATGTAGACCCAAAGCAACAGGGGATGCATTGCTTCCCCGTTTGCGCAATTCTACCCCCAAGCTATGTAGTCTCTCCTTTGTGGAGAATATAGCTCTGGGATTTTGGGAGCGTTGCGCCCTTGCAGCACGGGAGGTAAAGGGCACATCATCAGAGGTAATACTCCGAGCCGCACCTACTACGCCCACACTTGCATGGGGCACTTACGGCCCACCAGCTCTTGTCCCGGATGTCGGACCCCGTTTTAGGACATTAGCGGCTTTTTTGGTGTTTTAGTAGAGGTTTGAGCTCCACTGAGCTTTAGCTCATCTTGGATTCTATGCTCCATTTGGAGATCAACAGCGATGGGATCCAAGTTGCCTTACACTGTCAAAAACTTTTGCTTTTCTAGTAGATTCGTTTCAACATGTGGTATATAATTTCAAAGCTTTATAATGCATGTAAACAATTAAATTTTAATTCCTCCAAAAAAAATGTGTTTGTTCTCCTCAGAAACAAAATTGTTCGGACTGTGCGATTTGCGCTCGGATAAAAGTTAAATTAGGTTTTAAATATAACTAACTATAATAATACAAATTTTATAATGGCAACATACATTCAGGTGTTAATTGATTAGACATACCTACAAAAACTTCAGAGGCATTGAGAAACTTCTAAGAAACAAGCAACCCTTGATTAGTTATTCTCGTTGAATCAATAGAAATGAGATACAATATGGGAAGTATTTAAAATTCAATTTTGTATCCTTCTTGTGAAATTCAACAGTTCAGAGACATTTTTTCCATAAATTTCTTGAACTTAATGATCTGACCGCTCTTGTCAAGTGGCTATCGGTGCGTGTTATAACTCGATATGCCTCTGGTTTCGAGGTTCGAATCTCAGCCAGGGCAAGTAAAATCTAAATCATACAAAAAGGTTTTTTCTAATAGCGGTCACCCCTCGGCAGGAATTGGCTAATCTCCGAAAGTAGTTCTGCTATGAAAAAGCTTCTCATAAATACATCTGCCGTTCGGAGTCGGCACAAAATTGTAGGTACGAGTACCTCCATATGTGGTACAACATAAAAAGACGTACCCTACAAATTGTAGGAGAAGCTCGGCCAAACACTGAGCTCTATAGTGTAAGCGCAAAATTATCAATATTATTATTAATGAGCTGTTGCTATATCGCGGATATTTTTTGCACTAGCAAAAACTGCTGGTGCGTTTGAAATGTCGTTTATGACCATAAAATCACATTCAGTAACTTCCTCAATGGCGATTTTCGACTCTGTAGGATAATGCAGCAACAAAGACTGAAACAAAGTTAACGATAAATTTTCGTACAACCATGTTGAAATTTGTGCCAATACCATAGACAGTCTTTCCCGTGGACAGTCGCAAGATACTTCCAGTAAATTTTCATACCAAATTATTTAATTACAGTCTGTTTTTGCATCAAGTTGAGTTTTGGTTTTATTATATGGTTTTTTACTTTCACAAGAGTCACTGCAAGAAGCCACTCAATGAAATTTTTCTTTTTTTGCAATCGCCATTTCGTCTTCTGCCTTATTAATCTTCCTTTGCCGATTGAGGTTACAGATCAACATTGTGAAAATATTTGAACATCGACGAAAAAAGACTGTTAAGTTACAAATCACTATTGGGTGTAAACGAAGATATAATTATAAAAACTGAAAACGGTCGAACAAAATATAAAACTTTTGTTGACATGCGAAATTTTGGGTGAAAAACTTTTGGGGGTTTTTGGACTGTTACGTTACATAAAAAAGGGGTTGAAAACATTGACATTTAAAATACTGATACTATAAGAATCTATTAAATATTTCATTAAACCTCTTACAACAAACTCAAATATATCAGAGAAAAGCGGAGAGCACGCAAATAATAGCATTATTTAAATACAATGTACTTTCTCGTTTCGTACTGTATCTTAAGTACAAATGCTTTGTGGCTGTTCGTTAGTAAAGCTAGTATTATTTATTGCATAGTCATTATGCAATATTGTGTCATGTGGTTGTTGGCACACATGCCAGCGTGAAGTTAAACGATAGTCAGATGCGAATTGACCGACCGTAAGACAGTTATGACAGATTTTTCTTTTTGTACTAAGTCCCGTTTGCCTGCAGTGGGTAGTGAGACAAACTTAAAACATTTGTAAAGCATAGGACGCTTTTCGCAGCAAGGGTAGTTTCGTCATTAGATGCAGTTCGAGTTGTTAAAAATGCCTTTCGTCGTAGCGTCTGACGGCTTGCTGGCTTCGCAGCAGCAGTTAATGAATTGGAAGAAGACGCACATTGATTGTCTACGGTTTCCAAAGTCCGGAAAGATGTCTCGAAAAATTCAAGCAAATCGTTTATTGAAGGAACCTCAGTTGATGCCTTTAAGGATGGCTCTCAGTCATTAAGAGCATGCGCATTGAGCTTGTTACTAGTAATGTGAATAAGAATCACGTCCCAATTATCTGTACTCACTTCCATGGTGCACAGCAGTGCTAAGCTATTGCGCTTTGCTTCCAGATTTAACTTTATGCTTTCACACGAATCATTTGAATTATGTATGGAAGGGGTGTCTTTGATTGGGGTGTTCAACTTGCACGCACGCGACACTCCACTCGACTCGTAGGTGCTCAGTCACTATGTGGCTGCTATTCCCCTTATACTAGGGGCCTCCCCGTTGTGAGACCTGGTAACGCTTTGGCGGCTGATTCGAGGGGCGACCCCTCCAAACCCCCTTAAACCTACGCTTCCTGATCCAATCTACTCCACTACCCAACTTCGCACTCCCATTTTATTTATTTACTGGGCCGGATGAAGTTGTCAGATGACCCGTGCCGAGGATCATCCTGGCTTTATACAAACCCCAGTCTCTAACGGACTGCTCCGGATACCGGGCAACCTTTAGAGCTAACTACCCTTACCCGAGTACAGCGTATCTCTTGTCCTTTCTCGCCACTCGTGGGTTCAATATTATGAACAGATTTACAAGCAACAAAAACAAAAACACTACATCAACACCAACACGAGAGTGCGGCGCTCCCAAGCAAAGGCCGATAGAAGCCAAAACCTCCGCAACACAAAAAGCTACGGCACCACCGAGCTTAAAGACACAAAGCCCTCAACGCTAGCAAACATCTCCAGGGGAACATGAAGCTAGTCGCCTGTGACGACAAAAGATCGGTGGAGATGTACACAGCGGCCGTCGACAAGGTTGGCGAGATTTACCGTGGAGCCTGACTCAAGGTGGTATAACCAAAGGAAATACCCTTACGTCCCAGAGCAACAGCCTGGCTTCCAGTTACACCCTTGGATTCAGTGGAAATCCTGGAGATGGTGCCAGGTGGCTCTCCTGTTAAACAATGAAAGCTTCAGTAATGAGGAAGCGGACACGACTATTGTAGAAAAGGTAGTGTCGCGTGATGAAGGTTGTAAGATAAACCTTGACCTAAGGACGCCGAAATATGCTCTGTTCGGAGCTCAAGGTAAAGGGAAGCCCCGTACCTGCATTTTAGTCAAAACTAATATAAACTCTTTTATTCTACCACAGAATAGTAATGGAGACATAACCACAGAACTGGCGCAGAAAAGGTTCAGGCTGGCCTCCTTTTATCTGTCCCATGAGCACCAGGGGCCTCTACCATTAAAACCTATGAGAGAAATAGTCAGTGACAAAAACCAACTAAGAACAACGCTCGCTATAGGAGGAGACGTTAACGCCTATCACACGCAACGGGGGAGCTCTAACATCAATGAACGAGGTGAGGTGAGTCACCCTATAATTACTTACTTACAATCGTACAGAAGTCCTATGCATAACCCTTCTTACTGATACCACATATCAAACTGAAAGGTCCTTAAAAAGCAAGGATTTTCGGACCATAGGTTCATAGAATTCACAATATCAGACTCACCACCCGCCCCTAAATTGATAAAAAATATCAAAAAAACCAACTAGGGCTGTTATACATAACTATTACAGAAAAACCTCGCTTCGGAGCCACCAACTATACCAAAAACGTCAATTGCAACACAACATTGCATAAAGCATGCCCTAAAAAGAAAGTAAAAGAAACATATAAGCCCCCCTGGTGGACCTCAGACATAGATAGACTACGTAAAGAATGTAGGAAACCATTTAATGTTGTTAATCGTGATGCCCAGTAGTCGTCCTGGCCCCATTATAAAGCTATGCTAGGAATCTATAAAAAAAAGTACGCGGGATAGAGACCACAACTGAAGCCTCGAGGCTTTGAAAGCTTCTTGCAAAATTACGAACGGCACCCAGCTTTCTTCAATTGCAACACAACATTGCATAAAGCATGCCCTAAAAAGAAAGTAAAAGAAACATATAAGCCCCCCTGGAGGACCTCAGACATAGATAGACTACGTAAAGAATGTAGGAAACCATTTAATGTTGTTAATCGTGATGCCCAGTAGTCGTCCTGGCCCTATTATAAAGCTATGCTAGGAATCTATAAAAAAAAGTTCGCGGGATAGAGACCACAACTGAAGCTTTGAAAGGTTTCTTCAAAAGCAGGATGGGGCTTCGAGCGATAGATAACGATTTCTCAGAGTACACCAATAACCTCGAAAAAGAGTCGGAACAAAGAAAAGTCGGACCGGAGCTTAATAATACTATAACCAAATTTGAACACTACAAAAGCTCCGGCCATACTGCATTTACCCAGCTAAACTACAACATACCACGGAACGCACCAAACATTGGATAAAAACTATCTTTACCAGCTGCTTAAGACTCGACTACATTGCCGTTTCATGGAGAGAAGTTAAGGTAGTATTTGTACCAAAAGCAGGTAGAGCCTCACACACTAAACCTAATGACTTATGGCCTATAAGCCATTACTCTTTTCTACTCATAACATTCGAAAGACAAATCGCGATGCAGATTAGGCTCTCGATAAACCCATTCCCATTGTCTACTGCACAGCGGGCTTACACCAAAGGCAGCTCTCTTCTAATTAATTTTCAACCCTACTGAGACTAAAAAGAAATGAAGTCCCCAAGAACCCTTATAGGTCACTGTGAAATAGGTATACATTCGAAAATATTAGGAGTAAATACTCCGGAGCACTTTCGCGGTTGTGACGAAGAAGAGATAAACGTGGAACATCTACTATGCCACTGTACCGTTCTACAAAGCCTCACGGAGAATGCGCTAATTAACCCAAAAGCACTGTCAAAGCCAATCAAGCTATCACTACGCAAGTTGATTGGCATCTGCATGGCGCTTGAACGAAAATTTGGAGTTGACGGATTTTTTAACTCATGAAATAGATCTCAAACGAAATCAACACTGAAGATGGCACAAGTCCGAAACCGGTATGTCACAAAACCAATTTTGACAAGGGATGAGGGAAAATTGTTCCAACATACAACTGAAAGTTTCCCTTGAAAGACAGGAAAAGGTCACCGAAGGAGAAAGAAACGTCTCAAATCACAGATATTCTCACGATCATCTTTAAATTGCTTATGAATTACGTCGATTTCATATGCTTTTGGTTTTTTATCAAAATATGTTTGCATACTTTTCAAGTGCGTTATCCGACCACGTTGACTGGCGATAATTACATCCACTTGTATTTCCGATACACGACGATATGCAGTTTCAATTTTACTTTTTTTAAATTAGGGAAAACTGTTAAAATTTACTCTTCAACCACTGTCCCGGGTTTCGGCACCGATGTTTCCTATCGAAGATTAAATTAACTCATTTTGTTTTAACCTTAATTGTGTTATTAAATCGATTGAACAAAGATGACCAATGTCGTTCATGGATTACTCATTTTAATAGAATAAGAAGTATAATTATAAGAAGAAAAATGTAAGATAAAAAGTAATTTAAAAACTGGAAGAGAAAGAAGAATCTACGGTGGCCAAAATAAATAACATTATTTTACAGACTAACGCAAATAGCTTAATTGCTACGCCAACACCTCACTTTCTTAATAATGTTGCGTTTCATAAAATGGTGACTGAACACCTTGCAGAAAACCTTCATTACTCAGTTGTTCATTAAATCGCAGTAAGTTGACCGCAGTAATTTTCATTTTGACGTTTTTTTCTAATTTTACAATAAATGCTGCTTCAAAATTTTACGGCAATGCAAATGAATGTCTCACGGCTGTGAACTTAGTACTATGCTATAAATCGAAAAAAAATGTAATTGCAAATGTGCCAAGAATTCCGGTAATAAAACGCTTTTAAATTTCCAATTGAGTACGCAAATGTGCTTATTTTTCGGAAATTTGTGCTGATTTTTAATTCTCGACACTTTAAGCGCAAAAATTCTGAAGCTATTTCACATATGTAGATAATTAAAGCTTTTTTTATACCCGAGCGTACTTGTACACAAGGTATTCGGTATTTGGAGCGTTTTTTTAAATAAGAAACTAGGTATTTATGAAATTTTATGAAAAATGTCCGTATCTCAATAACGGTGTGAGGTATTGTCACACAATTTGGTGGACATATTTTCTTTGATATCGCTATTATTATCGTAGAAAATTTTTGAAATCGGACCATAACCTCGCCCACCTCCCATATAACTGAAATTTTGAAAAACGCAAAGATTTTGTTTTTTCGTAATCTGAACATATTAATTTATTATTTAGAGAGATAGTTAATATAGAAACTTGATTTTTATGAAATTTTCAAAAATGGGCGTTACCACGCCCACTTATAAAAAAGCGTCTGTTAGTATCTCAACAACGATGGAAGGTATTGTCACAAAATTTGGGGAACATGTTGTCCTTGATATCAATAGCAACACCGTCAAAAACTTTTGAAATCGGACCAAAAGCACGCCACACTTCCATATAACGGAAAATTTGGAAAATGCAAAAGAGTTCATTTTTCAGTATTTATGTGAAGAATTTGAGTAAAGTTTAGCTGCGATGTGAAACAAAGAAAACGTCGTTTTCATGAAATTATGGGCACCGACCATACAAAAATAAATCGCGAGGGTATATAAAAATCGGTTTCACCCGAATTTAGCCTTTCTTACTTGTTTAAATTTCGTTCACATACAAGAATGCGATGCGAGAAATTTCAAATTCGAAAAATTAAAAGTTAAAGTTTGGTTTAGAAAATGGAATAATTTTCTCTCAATTCACGGAAACAATTAATGATTTTTATATTAGCGACGTATGTATGTATATTTATTAGCTATTTGATGAATATGAGGCCTTAAAAATTTTTCTTACAAATTAAAGTAATAGTACAAGTTTTGTAAATAAATGGGTAAACTTTTCGAATAGTGGCTCTTTTGCCCAGTTAAATACATATTTTGACGTTATTTTCTCAATCCTACATTCCAAAGATGCCGTTGAGATACTTTTTAGTTTAATGTTTGCAGCGTGGCGTAAAGAGGGAAATCGCTTTTTAGTTTAATCAATTGAAAGCGAAGTCCAAGTAAAAATAATTTTTAAAAATAATTGCGAGGAATTTTTAAATTTTTATAAAATAGTAGCAGTAAGTCAAAATAGCACACAAATCCAAAAGTATTAGAAACAATACATATGCGTATTTATATGTAGGATAAAATGATGTGATTTTTGATATGGAGCGGGTTTTGTCCGTCAGTCCATAAGACCACTTGTTAGCAAGAGACTTTCTACGCTTGATTTCAGGGCTGACATTATAATTGATTTTAATGCTGGTTTTCTAGGTACACAAAGTTATCTACTCTTTTAAAATGGTTAGTGTCAACAGTGATTTGAGTGCCCATGTGCGAATGGGCTGATTGTCTGATTGATGACAGGAGATACTTTGTCTTTCCCTCGTTCACATCCAGGCCCATTTGCTTTGCTTCTCTATCCAGTTTGGAGAAGGCAGAACTAACTGCGCGGTTGTTAAGGCCGATGATGTCAATGTCGTCGGCGTACGGACACACTTGCCCACTCTTATAAAAGATGGTACTTGACCGATTTAGTTCTGCGGCTCGAATTATCTTCTCCAACATCAGGTAAAAGAAGTCGCAAAATAAATAGCCATATAAGTTTTGCGTAGATACCAAATTCAGACATTGCGGCATATAGGCAACTTCTTGTCGTGGTGTCGAAAGCGTGTGTGTCTATTCTTCTTTCTTGGGTCTTTTCCAAGATCTGGCGCACTGTGAATATTTGGTCGATCGTAAATTTACCAGGTCTAAAGCCACACAGATAAGGTCCTAACACTTCATTGACGGTGGGCTTAAGTCTTTCATACAATACTCTCGACAGAACGTTATACGCAGTTTTAAAAAGCTAGTTACGCGATAATGTACGCAAACTGCAGGATAACCCTTCTTGTGGACTAGGCAGAGCATACTTATATTCCAATCAGCAGGCTTCCGTTCTTCCGGCCATATTCTAAAAATGAGCTCGTGCATGCCATATTCTTAAAAGAAGCTCGTGTATGCACTTAACTAGCTCCTCTTCATTGTACTTTAATAACTCAGCTGACAACCCATCAGCCCGGGCTTTGTTGTTCTTCAGCCGTGCTATCGCTTTGCGAATTTCATCACAGTCAGGTGACGATACATCGGATCCATCATCATTGATTGTCCATAATTTAAGTATGATTGGTCGCAGTGTGGCCCTGTAGACAGCGTCTTTACATTCCGAAGTCCTGTTGTAAATATTTTAGCGAAAGTTCTACACTGGTTTGGTTCCCGAGAAGAATTTTTTTTATTTACGGGCCTAACTTAAATAAAAGGCGATGATTTCGACAGCTAAACTGCAACTCAACTATTTTATTTGCGAACATTGCTTATAAAGAAAACAGAAAAATCCCGCTACTACCGAACATAGCTCTGCTACTGTTGCTGAGTAGTACCATTTGACCGTTGGGTGGCTTCCAGTATCTCTCAATGTGATCACCTGATGTTTCTGTTATGTTTAGACACAGGGGCGTAGCAGTGGTGGTTGACAACAGGGATGACAACGCAGCTGCAGTTGACAGAAGGACAACTTCAAGAGTGCTTGATGTTTTATAACACTGCCCCCTCGCTTAACATCGAGCCTCCTGGCCGAAACGGTGGGAATTTGTATATGGAGCTAAGCGGTTGACATACAGCGTCCATGGTGTTCTACGGCCTGGTAGATGCACTTGATACACAAGGTCACTAATCTTCTTAATTATCGTTGCCGGGTCTACCCAATCACTTTGTAGCTTAGGGCAGCGTCCTTTTGTTCTAGAGGGCGCATACACATATACATTAGCATTGGGTTGCAATTCAAGCACATTGGACTACAGATCATAACGCTGTTTCTTAGCATCTTCTGCTAACTTTAAATGCGTTCTAATCAACTGGTGAATAGAAATCAGAGTGAGTTTTAAGTTTTCAATATACCTCGGTAACTCTTGTCGTTCGGTAGAAGGGTATCCGAACATCAGATCGATAGGTAGACGCAACAATCTCCCAAAGAGTAATTGCGCAGGTGATGCTTTAGTAGATGCATGTTCCGAAGAGCGATAAGCTATCAAAGCAAATGGAATTATTTTATCCCAATTACGTTGATTCATATCTGTGAACTTAGGTAAGTAGCCTAATAATGTTCGTTTGAAGCGTTCAACCATGCCGTCCGATTGCGGCCTTAATGGTGTTGTCCGCGTTTTGTCTGTCCCGAGTAATTTCATGGTGTGTTGAAAAACATCTGATTCCTTTCTTGATCAGAATGAATAATCTAAAGCGAGACGACTTTCGCACTTTGGTTCGGAAGCGAAAAACATTCTGGCCACTTCGTAAAGTAATCCATGACGGCAGCACACCAGCGTTTAACATCTGCGGACATGCCGACCCAGTAGAAGCGTTTCTTGAGCTTTCGAAGCATCTTGCGTATACCTAAGTGACCACCCATTGGACTATTATGTAGCTGTTCTATTACTAGATATCTCCAGTTTTTATGCAGCACTGGCATAGCCCGTTCATCCGAACGATCCAGCCAAACTCGAACCAGCGTTTCGTTTCGTAGATCTAGCTGGTCGAAGTAAGTTCAGTAGGATTTCGTTTCCGGATCTTCTCCTATGATGCCATCTTTAGTTGTCCGTATTTTTAGTTGTACCCATTGGATTACTTTATTCAGGCAAATGTCTTCCCTCTGGGCAGCTTTTAAGCTTTCAGCAGCAACTTCAATCATGGAGAACGTTTTGTCCATCATCTTGCTCTACTTGAGCAAAGTTTCTGCAGTCACCACAGGGTCTACGCGATAATGCGTCGGCGTTGTTATGTTGTGCACCAGCTGGAAGATGTATGCTAAAGTTGTTTTCTTGAAGCCTCTCCAACCAACGCGCTACTTGCCCCTCCGGTGAACGAAAGTTGTACAACCAAAGAAGAGAAGTGTGATCCGAACGAATTATGAATTCTCCCCCAAGAAGGTAGTGCCTGAAATGAGTAACTGACACGACGACAGCTAAGAGTTCCTTACGAGTGACGCAATAATTTTTTTCCGACTTGTCTAAGCTTATGCTTTAGTCCTCGATTACTTTCTCAGCACCTTGTTGTACTTGGCTGAGGACCGCTCGAATACCTGAATTAGACACAACGCTGCCCAAAATGAATGGAAGGTTCGGATCAAGGAATGTAAAGATGGGAGCTGATACAAGGTTTTAATTCAGGACTTCAACCGCGGGCTGTGTGTCATTGGACCAATCGAAATGAGTTCTAAGCTTTACGAGCGGCCGTGCTATTGTGGAGAATGCTTTTATAAACTTCCTAGAAAATACTTGACTTGAGATTTATTGGTAGGTACCGGCCATTCTGCGAGTTTATTCGTCTTATCAGGATCTACCTCTAGTGTGGTTAGACTAACTATATGGCCAAGATACCGAATCATTTCCTGAAAGAAGTGGCATTTTATTGGACTTAGCTTCGAACCTGCGTTGCACAAAAGTAAACTTCACGTAGCGCAAGAACATGATCGTCGGCAGAACGTGAATGCACGATAATGTCATCAAGGTATATTAGGGCCCTGTCCCATGACAAGCCGGCGAACATTCGGTCCATTAAACGCTCGAATGTAGCCAGGGCAGCAGAGCCCGAATGGCTTTACGTTGAACTGCCATAGCCCCTCTCGGCAAGGGGAAGCAATTTTAGACTTTGGAGCGGCATGCATTTCAACCTGCCAGAATTCACTTTACAGATCCATAGTCGAGAACCACTGAGATTCGTTCAGAGTTGCCAAGATATCGTCCATACCTGGTAAGGGGTAGGAATATTTCTGGATTACGTCATTCAGCCGCCTGTAGTTTACACAAAATCGCACTAAGCCATCGTTTTTTCTCACGAGGACGACTGGCGATGATCAAGGACTACACGGTTTTTCAATTACGGCTTTTGACGCCATTTCAGCTACCAAAGTTGTCACAACTCCTCGCTTGGCTAAAGGTTATCGTCATGGTACTTGCCGAATAGGAACTGCCTTACCCATGTTTATTGAATGTTTTACAATATTTGTTCGCCCAAAGTCGCTGGAATGACTCGCCAAAATATGATTGAATTCAGATAAAAACTTACAAAACGATTCTCGTGCAGGAAGAGGCAAGTCCTCTGGTAAAACAAATACGTCCGGGTCTTGAGTAAGGCCATCGTCATCCGTTGCAGCGACAATCTCTACTTCAGACACTTTACCAATAACTGTTTCGGCTGGAAGCTTCGCCGTTGATGAATTCTCACCGGTCAACCTTGTTGCTTCGAGCCTGCTAAAGTTCGCCTGACAAAAATGCCATCAGGTAGTTTACTTTCATCTGCTTGTGTAATCAACACAATTTCGGAATTATTAACTCTACGTCCTGGTACGTGAACAAAACTGTCGGAGAGGGCTGGGAGGCACACTTCTGTCTGCAAAACATAATTTCTACTTCGGTTAACGAAGATTAACGGTTGCTTGGTGCGCCGATAAAAAGTCTAACACCAATATCACTGGCGTATGTGCATCGACTACCAAGAAAGTTTGGCGAAAGCTACTTTTTCCCAGCATAAATTGTAATTCGACTTTGCCTTTACAAGAAAACTTTACATCGCCTGCTGCGTGAAGCCGGAAACAGATCGGCCGAATTTCGCTCTTTTGAGGAGCCATATACCATGGTACAAGAGATACGGCCGCTCCAGTGTCGACAATAAAAGCTATTTGCAAACCGTTTAGCGATGCGTTCACAGCGACACCATCGTTAATTGTTTTAACGCAATGAGGTGATGCTGGGTTTTCTGTCATCTGTCTAGTTGTTTATTTTAGGTGGAGCATTTAGTTTTCGCTTCGTCGACTTTAGCCCCTCATAATCCGCGGGTTTGCGTTTTCCATCCACTCGCTGGAACTTCTGGAATAGTTGCGAGAGCCTTGATTGACCGAAAATATTGGAAGCTCTGCTGGAGTCCGATCGCGATGAAAGCTCTTGCGCTGCCACCAAAACCGATTTAATAGTCTGCGGTTGTCCAGCGACTACTATGCGCATTAAATCTGAATCACCAAGTCCATCCATAAATTGGATTTTCATGGCTTCAGTGACAAAATCTGGTGGAGAATTTGGAGAGCAGCTGAGGCTAGTAGTTCCAAAGCGGTTGCAAATTCCGTTAAGCTCTCTCTAGACCCTTCAACTCGCCACTTAAACTCTTGGATGCTAACCTAAAAAGTTTATTGAGCTGCTCCCAAGACGGTAAAGGTGTTATAGGAAGTGTACTTATTAGTCTGAACGCTTCCCCTCGTAAATTAGCACTTACCGCCATAACCCTTTTAGCAGAATTCCAACCATAAAAATTCGCTGTATGCTCAACTAGACACGAGTAGTCGACCCATGATGTTTACTATCATAAGGCGATGTGTCGTATTGACAGAAAGCCCGACGTAAAAGATGCGAATCCTTTGGTGCTTGCGTTGAAATATTAAATTTCGTGTGAGGTGGCTACTCAGCATAGCGAGCGTACATCAATAAAATTGGTTGCTGCTTGACATTCATTTGGCATCGATTCAGTTCAAGAATTAGATTGCTCCAAAATTGATGTAATTCCGAAAGAAAGGCGAATGACAGTTGACTGCAGCGTGGAAAATCGTGCTTCGAAACCTTCGGTAAGCGATTTTAGCTCACCCTTCAACACCCGTAGTACGCGTTGCTGTTCCGACTGATGCGTTTCCAGAGTTGATGTTAAATGTCCCTTCATCGATTCGGCTAAGACGGAGAACTGCTGTTGTAATTCTTTGTGAAGTTGCTGTTGGAATTGGTTGAACTCCTTTGAATCTCTCTCAATGTGATCACCTGATGTTTCTGTTATGTTTAGTTACAGGGACGTAGCAGTGGTGGTTGACAACCGGGATGACAACGGCCGCAGCAGCTGCAGTTGACAAACGGACAACTTCAAGAGCGCTTGATGTTTTATAACAATATACATAATCGCTGCATATCATGAATATCATAAACGACATATGAATATTGGTTTCCCTTCATAAAGTTCATTTTCGCTTGAATCGTTTTGTTAAATGGCGCTCGCTTTTTCTTTAACTCTAGAATACTAACCATCATCTTAAGTTACTTTAACACTAACCTTTCGTAAATTTGACGATTTTTTTATTCATAACGAAAACATAACTCCTACTTCGGTTTGGTACATAAAGTAGTTTGAAACCAAAAAACAAACAAAGTGCACGGTTTTCGAAACAAAAATCTCGAATGCAATTATTGAGAGCATTGAGCATAGTAAAAAAGTGAGTCTCAAATATCAAAAGAACCGGAGTGAGTGTTAAAATCCTGACATAAACTACGCAGTAGCTCGTTTAACTCAAAATTACTTTTACATGGTTACAGAAAAACAAGCCGGAAATGTGTTGAAATTCGGGAGGGAACGTTTTGTTTTAATTCGCCAAGAAGAGATGAGCTACAGATCAAGCCTGACCACAAATACTATGCCTAGCATTTCTCTGCGACTAGCAAGTGTAGGAAGATTAATGAGTTTTAAACGACTTATATATAGTGGCAGGTTGTACTGAAAATCCCAAAGAAAATTTCTTAAAGCAAAATCAGAAATTGTTTTTGAATTGACTCTATTCGGTCGGAATGAACCCGATATAACGCGGGTTCCAAACAAAATATCTATATTCCAGTATTGGAATCACTAACGTTGTGAAAAGAGGCTTCGTAATGTATGGGTCATTGAATTCTTTTGACCATCGTTTTACAAATACAAAAACACCTTTGGCTTTGTTAACTGTAACATTTATGTAAAGTTTAATATTGAATTTCGGGTCCATTGTAATTCCAAGATCAACAAAGTTAAACACTTGTTCTGGTTACGGTTACATATGTAATAAGAAGCTGGTTAAACTGCCCTGCGAGAAAAGCACATTCCTTTACATTTTTTAAGGTTTAGTGGCATGTAATTTACTTAACACCAGTTAGCCATGCTATTTAAATCCGCTTGTAGTAGGGACCTTTCCTCAACAGAATGATACGATTTAAAAAGTTTTAGTTTGAATGCATACAATAAATGTTTTGAATAATTTAGTACAGAGGGTATGTTATTTATAAAAAGTAAAAACAGAATCGAACAATGGTGACTTCTATGCGGGACCCCTGCAGATACATAAATAATGCTCGAGGAACTCTTTTTAAAAATAACTCGTTGTGTTCTGTCAATGAGGTAAGAAAATATAAAACGAAGGAGATTACGTTTAAAACCAAGAAGATAAAGTTTACCCTTAGAGAACCCGTGTTGTGTGCTAGAAATTGTAGAGGATATGGAATACGTTAAATGGTCACCAAGAATAGCTTCATGTATGTAGTTTAGGAATAGCATAAAGCTTAGCTATACCGCGATAATTTTCTATAGAGGATTCTTTCCAAGCTGTAGGAAAATACTTAAGCTAAAGAGATAGATTAAATAAATTAGTTAAAGGATCATAAATATGTTTAGCACAGTTTTTGAGGAACCAAGTCTGGATCAAATCGGGCCAGTCTTAAAAGATTATTTTAAGTTACTCAAATAAAAAAATACTTCCTCGGTAGATATTTGAGGAATAATAGCAGAGGTGAATGGACAGAGTTTATATGGATAAGGTTTGCTCATTGGCGAGTTAATGGCGTAATTTGACCTGAGGAATTGGGCAAACATCTTGGAAATTGATTGGGAGTCACAAGACACGGTATTTTGATATTTCATAGCAGACGGAAAACTAGTCACTCTGCGATTTCAGTTAACGAAATCGTAAAGTCATTCAAGGTTTTTTATTAAATTCCTTTTAACTTTGCACAAATAAGATCTGTAGAATTTTTTTATTTAAATCAAAATGAGCGTGTTGGAGAACTGAGTATTTAACATAGTTAGTGTGCAAACCAGTTATTTTGTACAATTTAAAAAATCGTGACTTTTTATTTTTCAAATTGCTTAGTTCCTTTGTAAACCAAGGTTGTGATTATTCCTTTTGTACGCAAACCCGTTTAGGAACAAATTTTGAAATAACCTATGTATATATAGTATTATTAAAATGCTGGACACAACGTTCAAAATCATTTTTATACTTCGGCTATGATACTTTTGACAATTCTCGATCTAATTTCTTGAAATTGGCTTTCGCGAAAATAAAACGAGAGTTTAAGCTACTTGACATAATATCTAAAATCACCTATAATTTCGTAATTTAACTTAATTAAAAAAAATTGAAATTAAAATGCCCCGGTTGGCCAAAAAGAATTGTTAAGCAAAGAATGAAATATTTCAGGTGCCACATCAATTTTAAAAGATGCGACGTTACGTTTATATTTATAGTTAATATTTCAGATTGCTAAGTGACAAGTTTTAATTTTTGATGAAATGTAAAACTCTATATCATCAGAAGAAGTGTCCCTAGCAAATCTAGAAACAAAAATCGATTATCTCAAAGGAACTACAACTAGCTTCTTTACAGAGCAGTCAGTCTCATCCAAAGGTGCTACAGTTTTTGCAACAAAAGGAGCAGATTTGGAAGGTGGAAGCGATTGAGGTGGTGAAGCACCCACTTCAGGTGAAGATACCTGTAAGTTAGCATGATCAGAATTGCTTTTATTTGAGGAAGAAGCACGAGTGCAGGAAGCCCTTGACGAAGTTGATGAAGACGGACCCTAAGACGGAGGGACAGGAGACAAAAGATTAATTAGCTCAATTTGTTGAGGTTGGGGCACAATATTCTTTTGAAGTAATGTAACAGGAGCGACAATACTTTCCTTGGGTGGACTGTGGGTCCGTTTGCGTTTGGTCTCTTTTACAGGTTGCGAAGTTTGATTAACTATCTAGGCACTTAACTGATTTAAACACCTTTCATACAGTTAATCGAACGTGGCCGCTCTGGTCGAGTTGGTAGCGGTGCGTACTATAACTTGATATGCCGGTGAGTTCGAGGTTCGAATCTCAGTCAGGGCAAGCAAAATGATTATAATAGAAAAAGTTTTTTCTAATAGCGGTCACCCCTCGGCAGGAAATGGCAAACCTCCGAAGGTATATCTGCATGAAAAAGCTTCTCATTAAATCCATCTGTCGTTCGGAGTCGGCACAAAACTGTAGGTCCCTCCATTTGTGGTATAATATAAAGACGCACATCACAAATGCTAGGAGAAGCTCGGCCAAACACTGAGCTATATAGTGTACGCGCCAAAATTATATTATATATATATACAATTAATCGAATACCTCTTCCTTCATTTATTAAGGACTCTACCAATCAATCCGGCATATTTTATATGAGCAACTCCTTCGCACAACCAGCATGCAACAGGGCGTTGCTCATTATCAGTTTTTTTAGTTTTGCAGTTGTCAAAAATGCAAGATATAATTAACTAATATGAAAAAAAAAGGAAGATTGAATTAATAAAACAAAGAAGAAAGCATTTTGGAAGGTAATGCAAGTTTTGTAAAAAACTTAACGCAAACAGATGTTTCAAGAATGACAATCAAAGAAGAGAAAAGAAAATGAATAAATGCCAGCAAACTTAAACAAATACACAAAGTTTAAAGCAAATAAGAAGCAATAACAATGTAAATAAGAATCAATAACAATACAAATCAACTAATGACTCGGCAATTGAAAAACTAAATTAAAGTGTAATAAAATTAATGCAAAAAATGCTCAACATATATGTAGGATGACCGATTCGTATCCAAAGGATTAAACACTTTTATTTATAAATGTGTGATTCAAAACTTTATTAAGGGTTGCGTTGTGTATAGACAATTCGGGTTGCCGTCTCTCAGTTTCCCACATTCGGCCATCCTGCGTTCTCGTTCGTCCCGAATGAGGGGTTCCACTTCTTCAGATACTCGGCTATGGTGGTGGTGCGTGCTGGCCCTTCATGGTCGCCAACTTTCTGCACTTCATATCGACAATGGTTAAGTTTCTCGGTCACTTGGTATGGTCCTAGGAACTTCGGCTGAAGACGTAAGCCGGAGCCAAACTGGGTGCGCTTGATGGCGACGAGTTCCCCGAGTTCGAATTGCTCTTCCTCCTTGCGCTTGCTATCAAAAGTTTTACGATTCTCCTTTTGGATACGGACGATGTTTTTCTGGGCTTCCTTGCGAATAGCTTCACGATCTTCGTCAAGTTCCTCAACGGCCACGCTGGCCAGAAGTTGTTGCAGTTCGGACATACTTGGGATTCGCATCTCCACGCCAGTCAGTATCCGAAATGGAGCGAATTTCGTGCTACGCGGAGGGGTGTTGATGTACTGCTGCACACGTTCCACGTGACGATACCAGTGACTGGGTTTCTCCTGGCATAACTTGGAGATCATGGGTACGATGACCTTGTGCATCATCTCCACTTGCCCATTCCCGCGCGGGACACCAGTGGCTATCAGCAAGTGCTGTATTCCTTCCTCCACACAGTACCCCTTGAAGAGATGTGAGGTGAACGCCGAACCTCTGTCTGTGATGATCTTTGCCGGATTGCCCAACATCGCCGCTTGCTTCATCAATCGATCAACTACAGCTTCTACCCCAGTACTTTTGGTTGGATACAACCACACAAATTTGGAAAACGCGTCCACAACAACTAAGATGTACGCTTTCTTCGTCGCTTTCATCGGACCTACGTGGTCTATGTGGTACGTTCCCAGAGGTCGATCCTCTTTGTTAATTGGGTTTAGGAAGCCTTCTTGTTTACCACGCTTACTCTCGGTCACGATGCAATGAATACAGCTCTTCACTATCTTCGCTGCCTTTGTGCTTAGTTGGGGTACGAAAAAGTTCTTCTCAACAGCCTCCTGTGTTTTCTTGGCGGAAAAATGTTCCTAGTTATGCGCAATTTTGAGAATTTCACCTTCCATGAGTGACGGAACGACGATAAGCTCCTTAACGGGATCCTTATGTAGTACACCGTGCTTGACGTAAATGTCCTCATACTCCTCTCGTTCCAAAACTTTGCACACTGCCTTTATCCACTCGTCGCTTTGCTGAGCTAGTCGCATTCGGTGCATCAAGCTGTCTTCCAAAATAAGGCAGGAGACTCTGCTCAGGGCGTCGACGTGTCTCATCTTGGTGCCAGATCGGTGCTCTATTGCGTAGTCAAAATCCTCGAGGAGCATCGCCCATCGGGACACTCTAAGGGGAACGTCTCTCTTCCGCATGGTCATCGTAAACGCGTTAAAGTCGGTTATGATCTTAAAATTCATTCCGAGCAGATACACTCTCCACTTCTTCAAGGCCTCAACGATCGCTAGCACTTCGAGCTCGTACGAAGGGTATTTTTCTTCCACAGGCTTCGTTTTACGGCTCATGTATTGGACTGGGTGTAACTCCTGGTCGTCCACGTCCTTCTGAAGCAGGACCACACCAAACCCCATCATGCTAGCATCCGTGTGGATTTCAGTCGTCGCCTTCGGATTGTATAGCTTCAAGACCGGTGCGTTCATTAGTGCCTGTTTCAGCTGCCCGAATGCGGCTAGTTGACTGTCTCCCAGCTGGAACTTGGCTTCTTTTCTAAGCAGATCGGAAAGTGGATTAGCTATTGCTGCGTATCCGTCCACAAACTTACGAAAATACGACGTCAACCCCAGGAATCGTTGCAAGGCTTTGCTGTCATGAGGAATTGGAAAATTCTTTATAGCCCTAGTTTTGGTTTCTGATGGCTTTATTGAACTATTTTGAATCACGTAGCCTAAAAACTCTACCCTTTCGGCCAGGAACTGACACTTGTTCCATTTGCTGATGCTTCCGACAACACACGCTCTAACTTCCGAATGCCTTCTTCTTTAACCCCTTGGAATCGTTCTTACATTCCGCAGTGCGATGACCAGACTGACCGCAGTCGAAGCATTTCAGTCGACGAGGACAGTTTCTGGCGAAATGGTCCGAATTACCACATGAAAAACATTTATTTGAACCGCTTTGTTGCTTAAATGGATTTTGACTTGATGGTCTAAACTGAATCGCATTCTGGGGTTGCGGCTTGCTTGTTCGAATCTTCTCGTATATCTTCACTTGCTCTTTAAGGTCGCCCAACGTTTTCGCCTGATACAGATTTACTTTATTCACTCTCGAATCTGGGATGCCTTCTATGAAGTACTCGATGAGACTAGAGTCGTCAAGGTTTATTGACTTTCCGATCTCCATCAACCCATATAAGTACTCCAAGTAGCCCTCGTTCTGACGCTTGACACGATTCTTCAGCACCGGTGAACTTCAATCGATGACGGAACAGTTCCAAATTCAGTACGCAGTGCTTGCTTGATGACATCCCAACTGCTTACCCCATTCTGGCTACGTAAAAACATTTTTGCGGCACCCTTCAATAACTGCTTCGCATAAATAAATTTTTGTAAGTTGTTCCAACCTACCGCGGCAGCATTCTGCTCGAACTCTTCTAGCCATTTTTCTAAACTAGGCTGACCTGAACCAGAAAACTGCGTCATCGAATCCTCGATGTCACGGAGTGTAAATACCGACCGTTCTACCACTGCGTTCGCTACCACGCTATGACCACTTGCTACCTCCTCGTAATCCGAATCATCGTCGCTTGCAATCAGGCCGAAGTGTTCGATGAGTCTCTCTTGCAGAGTTACTTTACGCCCTACTGTCGATAGGTTAAGCGCTAGTAGTTTGTCTTTAAGTTCGGCTACCGTCAACGAAAGTATCTGTGACCTGTTCATTGTTCCGTTTGATTACAACATTTAGTTCTTAAACTAGGTACAAAATGTTCACGATGACTATTACACCATCAATCAATGCGCTAATCAATACAATTAAAATTGGTTCAAATTCGTTAAATATATATATGTTAAGACGTATTAATATAATGTGCACAACGACACGAAACTATTTAAACAAATGTACATATGTAATTTAAATTTCATTGATACTTAAGTGTACTGTACTTTCCCACGCCGCAGTCTTCTTGGCTTTTCTAAACTTCAATAACGGTGTGCTGTCCTTTGTACGGTACTTAATTTGGCGTTGCTCTGCCTTTCGGTGCCGTTACCCGCTATTCTGCTCTAGCGCTGCTGACGTCGTTCTGCTACGTTGCTGTGCTTACGCGCAAATTCTGCACCTGCTGCTTTAAATGGTTCTGCGCTTCACACTGCAACGCTCAGCACACTGCGCCGCTCCTCTGTTGGTTGGCTTGTGTACAATTTTTCTGCGGACCGAACTCTGCACCTGCTGCTTTGAATCGCTTTCGTTGTATCGCGCAGCCACTGTACCAGCATAATTTCGCAAAATCTCGTTCACTGCAACACTTTTGCGCTCTGTTGGTTGGCTTGTGCGCAAAGATATGCAGCAGAATTTCGCATAGAAATTTAACGCATACAATTGCTTTCACTGCGCTGCTCCTTTGCGCCGCTCTGCCTTTACACTGCAACGCTCTGCTTACTGCGCTGCTTTTCTGCACGCAGCCGCTGCACAATGGGGCAGCAGACCAGAAAAGTTGGCAAAAACTAATTTTTTCAAAATAGCCGGTAACACTTTTCGTTTATTGCTTTGGATTTATGAATATACTAGCAACAATAAACCAACGGTTTTTTAATGTCATTTTCACCACCTCTCTTTTCAGAGCCTTACAAACACAGAGCTTATTTTCGCAATAAGTGCAGTTTGATTTTTGTGCATTTTCTATTCACAGTTTGAATATATATTTTCCAGTCGCTGACTATAATTTAGCAACTTTAATTATGGAACCATCAACATCGGGTATTTATAAAGATTCATTTATATTCACTTTGTGCGTAATTGTGATTTTCACATTTTGGTCGTTTTTTTTCGGAAACCTACCTTAATAAGTTTATTTTCCTACAGTTTAAGTTTTAAAAATTGGAAAAGTTAGTGAGCCCGGCATGATCGGCCGGAAATTTTTTAATTATCCTGTAATATGTATATTTATGTACTTAATTGGAAAAAAAATTGTGCGGATATTTTGCGTTTTGGCATTTGCTCTCATTTATGTATGTGCCTATGTACTACCTTTTGTTGTAGTTTAGTTCGAAGCTTCTTTTACTTTGTTTTGATTATTTGTTTGTCAAACGTCAACTACAAGTACAAATGTGAACTGCATTGATCTTTATTATTTTAGTTGTAAATCGTCAAATAGAATCCAGTGTTGCCATACTATCTTAATTTTATAATCTTTTAGTGGTTGATTTAACTTTTCATTTCAGGTGTTAGTTCAAAAACAATTTTTGTCAATCGTAGGGAGCTCATTCAAATAATATTTTGTTGTGAAAAAATCACAACTGATGAAAAGTTTATTTTTTTTTAAATTAAATTAGAAAAACAAACAAAATTTCAGCAAGTGACTAAAGAAGAATTGAATGAAACATTGAACCGCCTGAAGTCTGAATTTAAACTTCGTTGGAACAAATCGTACCGAAAAATAGACGTTTTTAATGAAATTAATAAAACATGGCTGGATTGCTCAATATGTTTTATGAAAAATTCAAGCCGAAAAGGTGGTCGGCCTGAGAGATCTTTTGAAGAAAGCTCAGAGCGTACCAAACGAATGAAAACAAAAGATTTGAGGAAATATACGCCAGTTGATGTCCTGAGTTATGCTACTCAAATGAAATTAAGGGAATCGGGTGAAGTGAAGGCATCAAAACTTTTGATGAAAAGCTTATCTCAGAATTATGATAGCGCAAATATGTGTTCAAAAACTTCATCAGGCCATTACGGAAGTACTTGTTTGTCAGGTGAAGATGCTTTGGCTGTCGTGGTAGATGCCAAGTTGACATGGAATCAGTACAATATAATAAGATTGGCTGCTCGGGATAAATTTCCTTCCTATATAGTAATACAGGAAGAAAAAAAGAAATGTTATTCTTCCAAAGAACACATCAAGGCAACTAATACGATTGTCTATGCAACTTTACAATCCTTACTGGACCACACAATATGTCGTCTGATTATTGCACAGAGGACTGTAATAGATTCCATTCCCGCAAAGGATTAACACAAATTGCGTATGTACACAAAGTGGGGATTCGATGGCAGCTCAGGCCATAGCTCATATAAGCAAGTATTTCATGGTATTGAAGCTTCTGATTCTGCTGTTTTCATAACTAGTATTGTGCCTATTCGTATTGTGTTGGGCGAAAAAGTTGTTTGGCAAAATCCTGCTCCATCTTCGACGCGCTATTGCAGGCCTTTGAAAATTGAATTTATTAAGGAATCCTCTGAAGTTTCAATAGCGGAGAAAAACAGAGTTACTGAAGAGATTTGAAATCTTAAAAAATCTAAAACGATATGTGATGGAAAATCTATTGAAGTTGAGCACGCTTTACTTTTTACTATGGTGGATGGGAAAGTTTGTAATGCGATAACCCAGACGACATCCACTCAAAAGTGCTACATTTGTAGTGCAACATCAAAAGATTTTAACAATATTGACAAAATGGTGAAACGAGAAATACATACAGATGACTTAAGCTTTGGACTATCAATATTGCACGGATGGATAAGATTCTTTGAGTGTCTTTTGCATCTGTCTTATAAACTGCCAGTAGAAAAATGGCAAGTTCGAAATGACTTGGAAAAAAATATTGTTGCTGAAAATAAAAAACGAATACAAAACGAATTTAAAAAACGCTGCGGTTTGATTGTTGATGTTCCAAAGCCAGGGTTTGGAAATTCTAATGATGGCAACACAGCGCGACGATTCTTTAGGGAGGCAGAGGTTTCGGCCGAAATTACAAAATTGGATTTAACTTTGATTAAAAGATTGCACAATATATTAATAACTGTAGCCAGCGGACATGAAATAAATGTTGAAAAGTTCACGAAGTATTGCCAGGACACTGCTAGGTACTTTGTGGATAAATACCCTTGGTATCGTATGCCTCCAACAATGCATAAGTTTTTAATACATGGCCCTGAAATAATTTCTCACGCTTTACTACCAATCGGCCAATTATCGGAAGAAGCACAAGAGGCTTGCAACAAGGATTTTAAAAGATATCGCGAACACCATTCAAGAAAATGCGGCCGTGTGGAAACTAGTATTGACATATTCAATTCATTTATGCTAAGGTCTGATCCGGTAATAAGTTCAAAGAGAAAATTCAAAAGAACTAATAACCAAAAGTTACCAACTGAAGTATTGGAATTATTGATATGTCCACTTATTCCTAATAACGATGAAGAATATGATGATATTTACGATGATGACGGTCAACAAAACGAAAATTGGTCTAGTGATGAAGGTAGCAATAGCAACTAAATACTTCCTAAGTTACTTTCAAATAATTTGTTTATTTTGTTAAAATAATTTCTTTTGTATTCTTTAAATTATTTTTATAGTTTAATTGTTATTATTGAAATAATATAAAATAAAAAATAAAGCAGTCGCCACCAATCACTATATGAACGGTTCAGGTAAATCTGATACAGTCTAAAAACTTCGGTTGTAAGCGCAATATTCTGAAATTTGGTACACATACTTACTTTAGTAAGAGGAATCAGGGTACCAATTTCCAACTTCCTAGCTTAAGCCGTTTAGTTGATGCCAACTTTTAGGTCATTCTGCCCCACTGTGCGCTGTACCGCTTCGCTATTTTTCGCAACAGCGCTTTGCACACTTCGCTGCTTTTTGATGGTTGGCGCTAACAGTTATTCTGCCGGTTGGCTTGCACCGTATTTTTCCGCAACACAATTTCGCAAAATTACTTTGCACACGCAAACACTTTTGGGTTTTTAATCCCCACGCTGACACCAATTTGTAGGATGACCGATTCGTATCCAAAGGATTAAACACTTTTATTTTTAAATGTGTGATTCAAAACTTTATTAATTTAATACTTGCAAACTTTACAACTGTTTTCGTTAACGCGAATTTAAGTTGAACTTGTCGGGGTGGTGGTTGGTCAGCGAGTGTTTTTTGTCGGTCCGTTAGTTGTTCGTCCTGTTCTTGTTCGTTCCGTTCTTATGCGTTCCAGTAAGGGTTGCGTTGTGTATAGACAGTTCGGGTTGCCGTCTCTCAGTTTCCCACATATATTATATTTAGCTTTAAAGACGCACACATGAATCTCCAAATCTTTTATTGAAGCAGAAATAAACAAATATTAATAAGAAAAAAAGTAGCACAGCGAAAACACAACTATACACCTTGACGTTTGCGAGTGGTCATCCAAAGATGCTTTCTGTTTACTCGTTGGATACCATTGCTTTCCCTTTTATGATTATAAATAATGCAAGAATTGAAGCACCAACTTTTTTTTTAGAATCTGGTTGGTGGCTTGCTTAAAACTACAGCCTTGTCTAATGGTCGAATTCACTAAGCTGTCTCAGTCTCTAATTGAGACAAAAGTCACAATTTTAGACTAGTTGGCATTCATAAAATTCAAAATAAAGCCTCTAGTCTCTAAATAAAGTATAAAAATAGTGACCTAGTGATGAGCAGGTCACAAAAAAATAAAAAAAAAACGTGAAAGTGAGAAAAAGCAATAATCTCTAGCTCATTTTGAGACTTCAGATGATATTGAGTTACAGAATTCGGGTATTAGCTTTCTTTTTTCGAGCCCATGTCGCTGCTGCATGTGCTAGTAACTCTTCTACATAATTTGTTGGTTTTAAAAGCTTTGCTACTGTTTTCTTTTTTCAAACTATTTATTGTTGAAAAAATTGGGATATTGGGCGACAAACAAACACACACACACGGAGCAGTTGGCTTTTTGGTTTCGAAAAGAACTTCATCAGCAAGAAAAGCGATATTTTATGATATAAACCTTTAAGCATGTGTTTTCCATACTTTTCGAATTTCTCTGAAAAATAATTGCATGTTTTCTGGTAAGAATTTTATGGAACTTTCTCAAGTTTTTTGCAAGGTTAGTTAATTTTGTTGTTGTTTTTCAAGTTGAATATTACATAAACTGGCCTCAAGCTAAACAAAATTGTCAATTATTAATTATTAAAAGCCATTAAAAACTTAGCAAAATATATATGCAAGGATGGCGTACATTCAAAATTATTAAAGAATTAAAATAATATAAAATTGCTTAAACACACAAACAACAACCACAAAAGCAAGTTTAAAAAGCGAAAAATCATCTGCTCTTATATGAAGTTGGTTTGTTAAAAGAAGATGAAAAAGCACAACAGTCCACTCGACAAGCATAGCTCAACTTCTAGCACTAAAACTGCTGTTGTTTTCCCAAATAAAATCTTTCATAAACTGGCCTCGAGCTCAATAAAATTGTCAATCATTGCTTTTGAATTTTACAAAGACAAAGTTAAGTGTTTGTTATTTCCCCACAGAAAGGCAACAAAAATAAATTGGACACTAAGATGAATTATTTAACCCAATTTTTCAAATCTTAATTTACAGTTGTACTCGTATATTAAATGTTATAAAAATCTGCTAATTCTGAATTTTAAGGCCGCTGAAAAGGCCAATTATTGTTTTTTAACTTCGATAGTTTTGCTATTTGAATGTCAAGTTTCAGGTCGTTAATTTAACAATAAATTTGTTATTGCTCATACACATTTAACAATTTTTTAATAATATGTACGTTCGTTTACAATCTCCAACAGAAAATATCCCACAGCAAAATTCAGTGGAATTGCATTCTCTTCTCTCACAAAAGAAAAATATCCAAAACAGTACGCGAGCGCAAAATTTGCAGAAACTTGCAAATTCAACGAACAGCTGATTGAATTCTTGTCCGCATCCAAATATGCAAAATGGAAAACATTGCATTAGCGTTTTCTTGAAACATTCTACTAAGGAAACTTAACCAAACTAACTTTTACTTGCTACTTGCATGTTTAACACTCATATTTTATAATTTTCACCTTTAAAATTCTTAAACAATAATTTCGTAATTAGGCGAATTGCAATTATCTGTTTTTGATCAGCTGTTTTGCTGTTGGCAAATTTCTGCTGGCTAAAATTTTTCCAGCAGAAACCAACAGCTTCCCCTCAAATTGAAATGTCGCTTTGCTCTCTCAATTTCCCCTATTTTGTTAGTTTTTGGCGTACGCGAACGCTAAAAGCTGATAGTTTTCGAAAACTTTCAATAATTATAATTATTTTTATTATTATAATTATCCGTACCCGAACTTTCCTAATAATAGAGTGTGGTGTTCTTCATTCTTCTTGATTTCAATGAACGTTACTGAAATATTATATTTGGCTAAGAAGAGTCGCAGCGGTTGGATGTTTTTTTAATAGTTTTATCTAACGATACTCAAATATTTCACTTGGTTGAGAAGAGCTGAAGCAGTTGGACGTTTTTTATGCAAAAACTGGATTTCTAATTTAAGCAATTAAAATGTTTAATAAACTAAACAACGAACAAATAGAAAATGTTTTAGTTAATTTTGAAACTCAGATTTATCTGACTTTGAAATTGAAGAAGAAGAAGAAAATGATGTTTTGGAGGCTCTTTTGGAAACTCTTAATGATAACAATAACAATTCTTTTTTAATCGAGGAGCTAATCCGGATGGGAATAACGATTTATTTGAGAAAAATATAGGTATAAATGCGGAAGATGATTCATTGGATTTCAACGAAGCTACGTATCCATCATTTCAAAAAATTCTTAATTTTCGTTGGATAAAGAGAGCATGGAGCACTCCAAGCTTAAATTTTTCTGAGAGTTATCCTAAACAAGACCTAAAAACTCCGGTTTCATATTTTTAAAAGTGTTTTCCATATGAGCTTATAGACACTATTGTTCAGGCAACAAATCAAGCCGTACTTATAAAAATCGGAACTGCAATTAATGTTTCAAGAGAAAAAATTCTGACTTAATGTCTTAGAAATTGTTATTGGAACAATCGGTTATCCTAGATTAGCTATGTACTGGAGTGGTGCTACTGAAATGCCATCATTTCGTCAACACATGACCAAAAATAGATTTCATTTAATACGCAATAATCTAAAGTTTACTGTAGAAGAGAACTCTATTGAAAAACTTTTTAAAGTTCGTCCACTTATAAATACGCTCCTGAAAAGAACTTACGATATTCCTTAAGATGAAAACTTGTTCTCTGATGAAATGATGATTCCGTGCAAAGCTCGAACTGGATTGAAACAGTATATGCCCAAAAAGCCTATCAAACGGGGCATAAAAGTGTTTTGTCTTTGTAGCTCAAATGGATGGGGGCTGCGTTCAATTGGCTTCGACTATTTATGGTCATAAGGAGACCAAAGAGGTCACCAGATTTTGCGCGGAACAAAAGAAGAAAATTGTTGTACCACAACCTAACGTTGTAGGTGTCTACAATAAATATATGGGAGGAGTCGACAAGATGGACTTTTTGCTTTCGTTATACCGAATTTCCATTCGGACACGAAAGTGGCCCCTTCGAATTTTCGATCATTTCATTGACTTAGCAGTATGCAACTTTTGGTTGGAATATCGTATAGATCGCGTTAGTAATAATGTAAGAAAAAAAGATCAAATGGATTTATTGGCATTTCGAAATGATGTTGCTGATGGATTGCTAGCATTGTCATCAGTTCAAAATCTCTCCAGAAAACGAGGAAGACCTAGACTAACGGGAGACGTAGATATTTCTAACACCCCATCAACTTCCAAGCCGAGGCTAGCATATGAAAGGGCTCCAGCAGTTTCGATTCGTTTTGATAGCATAGAACATTGGCCGGAATATACAGCCGTAAAACGCATATGCAAGGTACAAGGATGCAAAGGATATTTTCGATATACTTGTTCAAAATGCAACGTCCATCTATGCATTCCAAATAGCGCAAGAAATTGTTTCAAATTATACCATGCAAAATGAGGTAGGTTTTACACGTTTTTATATTTAAATTAGATTTCTAACTTATTTCCCCTTTTTTTCAGGGGCAGATATAGACGCAGACCTAAGATTAACTGGACTTGGCAGTAACCGAACTTTTTTTCCTAGTTTTAATGCTTTGAATAAGCAATCTAACCTATATTTTGCTGTATTTTGTGAATTATTATAAATAATAAAACTTTTCGATTGTACTTTTTTGAACTTTAAAATAAACATAATTACATACAGATGTACATATATAACTAATAAAAATTAAAGCTGTTCATGTACTATTCAAAGGATAGGTTTAGAGTTTTCTTGTCCGGACTTAACGTATAATATAAAATTAATGCACTTTAATTTTTTTTCATCAAAAACACTTAGATTGCTATCTTTTTACGCGTATAATCTATAAAAAGTCTCTAAAAATTTAAATTTTTATATTAATATTCTTTTTCCTTTAAGTGCATTCTATGTAATATGGCATGAAGCCCAAAAACTACTTTTGCAACAAATATTAAAATTTTTTTTTTTTATTATTCATTACGTAAACCCAAATGGTAGGAGAATGGAAAAAAATTATTTTTTAAGTCAAAAACAAAAAAGAAGTTCCGAAAGGGTTAATTGCATATGTAGTATATTTAATAGAAAGTTGTTTTTTCTTTTAGTAGTTGTTGTAATTTGTTTGACATTAATTTTTGATTCATATGGTAGCACACGCATATGTTATCTCTTGTTTGAGAATGGCCTTTTCATGGTTGAATTCAAAGGTGGCTAAAACTTACACATTCATATTTATAGGTATTTCAGTAATACAACAGAGACTTTTTCCCCGCGCATTACCACCAACACATTCTTATTTCTGTGGAACATCACTAATATACTCTCATTTTAAAACTTTTCTCTTTTTAGTTGGCACTGGTTTAATTGTATTCTAATACTTTTAAGCTCGGAGATTTACCGATTGATTCAACGATCGTTTACTTTCAATTTCATTAGCGCTTTCCTCACCTTTCATAACAGTTGTTAGCTCATTATTTTCTGTTGAACACAATTCGTTTGAATTGATATCATTTATAGTTTACGAACTATAAAAAAAAAAACTTTAATAACGAAAACAAAAAGTAAAAATAACCTGATTAATGCGAAACTACGATATTGTATTTTTTTTAACTTTATATTGGCATAAAAAAATGTGACAGTTGTTCATAAATTATTGTTTTGCAATTCGTAGTATATAAAATGTGGGAAATTATATCCCAATGAATAAAACGTGCATATTTGATAGATCGAGATAGATATAGACATATACATATATGTAGGATCGGACGTACGGTCAACTCGTAGCGGACAAACGTACCGACTTACGTGATTACCTTTTCGAACGCACAAAAGCAACCCTGACAAACTGTGAGAGTGAAGAGAGACAGCGACGAGTAAATTACATAGGGAAGGACAACGACTAGAAAATGACAAACGACGAGTCATCAAACTGCAAGCAAACGACACGGACGTCTAAGGCAGAGCTTTGCAAATTTTTGTGGCAGCTGTGCGAGCAAAGGCGATAAGGGTAGCTCTAAAGCCCGCTAAGGCGAGAGAGTGAGATTTGTGCAACGTATACATAACCGAAGCGCTTCGAATAGCGTGTGCATAGTGCGTAAAGCGAGGGAGTTCAAATTGGCGCAGCGACTGCGTAGTGTGCAAACGAAGCACTCCGAATTGACGCAAAGACCACGCATAGCGGTAGTAAGCAGATTACAGGCAAAGTGTGGGACGCAGCGTGTGCAATTTGAATTGGCATAGTGTATGCGCAGAGCGAAGCCGAGAAACGCATCTGGCGCAGCGTGTGCGCAGAACAACGGCGTAGTGTATGCGCAGAATGACGGCGAGGCGAAAGCAGCGACGTGGGACAGCAACAACGCAGAAGCAGCGAGCGTTAGCAAGCAGAAGCACCAGCAGCAGTAACTGGCACAGGGCAGAGAAAGAGAGTGGTAATTCTACTTGCATACACTGAGGTATGAGAACGTTTACATATCTACTTACATACATATGTATATTGTTGTCACGTAATGTAAAGAAATAGAGAGAAGCGTTTGAAGGAAAAATAACGTTTGTACGTAATAAAATTTGAAGTCGCAATAATCCAATAAGATTTTAGTGCGAGATAGGTCATTAAGATTTATGTACACATATGTATACAACCGACCGTCGAGTTGGGTTTTGTGTATTGGAAGTTGCAACTTAAATTTCGAATAAGAATGTAAATCAGATGCAATCTACTACTATTTATGCGTATTAGTTTTTAATAATTACTAGGGATAATAATGTTTGTTTTATTCCATTGAAAATATTGGTGTTGAAGTTTGTACAAACACTAAATAGCAAGAGAAATTTTACGCAAACGAAGTGCCAAGTGAAAGAGCATAAAATTTTGAAAGTATTTAAGAATTGAAGCAAAAGAAAGATTGAACTGAATTGCTGTTTATGTTCATGTTAGTGTTCATGTATGTATACACATTGTCTTTAATAACTTTTTTTGTATTCACATATATTACATTTAAACTATTTTAATATAAATTAAAGAAAATTTTATACGAAAATGAACCGTGACGAAATTCTTGGACTGACCATAAACCTTTTGAAGGAAAAATTAGGTGAATTGCACAATGGCTTGACGATTTTGAAGCAAACGCGGAGGCAGTACAATGGAACGAATTGCAAAGGTTTATATACGCGAAGCAGCTATTGAAGGGCGGGGCAAAATTTTTTATCCATAGTCAGATCGGTATCACGAGTTGGAGCTCCTTAAAGCAGATTCTTCGTAACGAATTTGGCACAGGCCTCTCGTCGATGGAAGTACATTACACTCTACGAAATCGGCGCAAACGTCAAGGGGAAGACCTGCGAGAGTATTTGTGTGTTTTGATGGAAATAGCCAAATCAATAAATTTTGAAGACGCAAGCTTAATAGCCTATTTCATCAAAGGAATCCCAGATAACAGAAGCAATAAAATAAATTTTTATCAAGCGAAAACGGTAGCTGAATTGAAAGAACAAATAAAAGTATATGAGAAGGTGCAGAACAGCAAGCCAATCAACCCAAGCGCGAATCGGTCTCAGCCATCGTCCTCAAACAAGGCTTTACCGAATTCTACTTCAGAGGCGAGCAAATGTTTTATTTGTGGTGACGTTGCTCACTTTGCGCGAAATTGTCCACGTAAGCGCAGAATTACTTGTTTTAAATGCGGCAAGGAAGGTCATCGTGCATCTGAATGCAATGGTGGAACCAAAGGCTTTTAGGAAGAGCGAAACAACGTTAACACTATGACAAATGAAGCTGCCAGTATGACGTCGGGGAAGAAAGGCGGTTTAATTTTCAACGACGTGAACTTCAACGGACAAATCGTTCTAGCACTCATTGATACCGGATCAGATTTGTGCCTCATGCGTTATGATACGCTCATGATGTTGCAAATGGATGTCGACTTAAGTCAGGAGAAACACCGATTAGTGGGAATAGGGAAGAGTGAGTTAGCTACGACGGGTAGTTTTGCGATTCATATGAACATCGATGGCATCAACCTAGACATAACATTTCACGTCGTCAGCGAGAAAGATATAAATTTTGCGCTTGTATTAGGTAACGACGTCTAAACGGAGAAAGGCGCCGATTTTCGATAAAAAATTACTTCGAATAGTAATCTGGCAAGCAAGGATGAGAGGCCAAAGTTAAATGTAGTAGGTAAAGGCTCATTCGGAGTAGACCCAGAAACATTGAGGCGTAAAGAAGTGCAACGTAAGGTAGTTAAGACGGAACAGAGGAAGCAGGGTAACGAGATGGTGGAAAGGCAGCGGGAACTAAAGGACAATTCAGTGAATCCGGTGGTGGCCCAAGGGTGCTGGATGGCAATAAGCAGTATATAGAAGCTGAAAGGAAGTATCGTGAGCAAATCCGTGTAAAAAGGGCGTCAGGAGAAGCAGACTATGGAAGTTTCGGCGCGTTGGTGGCTAAGGAGCCGAGAGAGTTGCAAGAGACGACGAAGCTAAACCACGACGGAAGTAGCAACAAAGAAAACAGAGTTGCTGAACTAATCGGTGAATTCGAAGAGATGTGCCTGGTTGCTGGAGCTGAGGAGTTACCTGCGGAGGAGGTTGATCTTTCCCATCTTAACCGAAATCACGCGGCGGAAGTGCGAAGCATGGTAGACCAGTACAAACCTTTAGGTAATTCGAGATTGCCAGTCGAAATGAAGATCTTGCTTAAAGACGAAAATCCAATTTACGACAGACCGAGACGGATGTCCTATACCGAGAAATGTACAGTGTATCAGCAAGTTGCGCAGTGGCTTAAGGAAGGGGTCATCAAACCCAGTACTTCCAATTACGCCTCACCATTAGAACTTGTTTCGAAAAAGGACGGGAGTAAACGGCTTTGCTGCGACTACCATAGGCTGAACGAGAAATTCATCAGAGACAACTTCCCGATGCCGCTAATGGACGATGTATTGGAACAGTTACAAGGGGCTAGGGTTTTCACAGCTCTTGACCTAAAGAATGGATTCTTCCACGTGCGAATGGAGTCTCAGTCTCAAAAGTATACATCGTTTGTAACTCATAACGGACAGTATAAGTTCCTTTTTGTGCCGTTTGGAATTTCAAATTCACCTGCCGTTTTTTCGAAATATGTTGCTGCTGTACTACGGGATCTTATCCAGAATGGGACTGTAATTGCTTATATGGACGACCTAATTATTCCCTCTAAGGATGAGACGGAAGGCGTCCAGAAGATGAAACTTGTACTGGAGGTAGCAGCTGCAAACGGCATGCAAATCAAATGGACGAAATGCCAATTGTAGTGTGCCCAACCACTTCAGCACATGCGCTGCATATTGCTGAGTCGGCGCGTTTGAATGGTCATCGTGTGTGGCATAATCACAAGCAGTGATGACACATGCAAAGCACATCTGACCGCACACACGACGGTTCATCGTACGGTACCACATGAGGTACACTCGATGCTTGCTATTAGAAACGCAAGATCAGGTAACCGAGCAGATGTGGGTCAGTGCACATGACACTTATGATATAGTAGATATAGCAAGTGAGCAATTAGATGTAAGAAATATACAAATAGGGGAAATTGATGGCAATCAATGATTTGATTGGTTGCCCATAGAAAGAAGCATTTAGATTGTAAGCATATAAAAGACGGCGTTGAGCCATAATAAAGCATTCTTATCCTAAGATTCAATACGCGAGTTTTATTGATGAGAATCATCGTGCATTTTAATGCTCGGACAAATGCGGCTGGAGAGATAAGAGAATACTCAAACCTGCTTTAAACATTGAGAGGTCCCTGCACCCACAAACACTACACAATTCTTAAAGAGGAGAGTAGATTTCTTGGGATATGTCATCCAGAATGGCTCACTAAAGCCTTCAGAAGACAAAACGAGCGCTGTTCAGAATTTTCCGTTACCGCGTGACCGTAAGACCCTGCAACGTTTCCTGGGGTTAACTTCCTATTTTAGGAGGTTTATGGAAGGGTATGCCGTGAAAGCCAAACCGCTCTCTGATTTATTGAGGAGGGAAGTTCGAGCTGCACGACGAACAATTAGCAGCATTCCAGCAATTAAAATCAGCCCTAACTAATGCACCAGTTTTGAGAGTTTACAACCCGAAGGCAATGACGGGGGTGCATACGGACGCGTGCAAATCTGGGTACGGGGCAGTATTGATGATGGAGAGTTTCACCCAGTGCAGTTCATGAGCCGCAAAACAACGCCAGTGGAAGAGAAGTACCACTCTTACGAGCTCGAGATTTTGGCGGACACATTTATTGGGATTGAAATTCAAAATCGTAACGGACTGTAATGCGTTCGCAATGACCATGCGGAAGAAAGAAGTGCCATTGAAAGTGTCCCGCTGGGCAATATTTTTGCAGGACTTCGACTATAGCGTCGAACATCAGAGTGGAAGTAAAATGAAACACGTCGACGCTCTGAGGAGAGTATCATGCCTGATGCTCGAGGATTATTTAACCACAGACTAAAGCAAGCGCAGCAGCAAGATAGCTGGATCAGAGCTGTACGCAAAATTTTGGAAAGAGACGAGTATGAGGACTTTTATGTTAAACATGATATACTACATAAAGACTCGATAAGGGAGCTTATTGTTGTACCGACGCTAATGGAGGAGGAAATAATAAAAATGGTACATAAACAAGGGCACTTTTCCGTTAAGAAAACACAGGATGCCGTAGAGAAATCATTTTTTATACCCCAATTGAATGCAAAGGTAGCTAAGGTCGTAGGAGTTGCATTGGAGGACAGACCACTGGCGACCTACCACATTGACCATGTTGGACCAATGGAAACGACATCGAAGGCGTATAACCATCTGATGGTAGTAGTAGACGCGTTTTCCAAATTTGTTTGGCTCTACCCCACGAAAATCACTAACGCAGAGGCGGTGGTTGACCGATTACGGAAGCAAGCGGCGGTCTTTGGCAACCCAAAGCGTATCATTACGGATAGGGGTATAGCCTTTACATCAAGTCTCTTCACGCAATATTATAAAGACGAAGGTATTCAGCATCTCCTTATCGCAACAGGTGTTCCAAGAGGGAATGGTCAGGTGGAAAGGATCCACAGAATTGTAGTTCCAATGCTAACCAAATTATGCCACGAATCTCCAGGGCATTGGTATAAGCACGTAGATAGAGCTCAACCTTTAAGGTACTTACGGGCTTGGATATGCGGGTTGTCGACGAACGAATGTTGAAGGAAATCCTAGACCAGGAAGCAATCGATGAGTTGGAAAGTGCACGCGATACCGTTCGCAGACAAGCACAGGATAATATCGCAGCCATTCAGCAGGAAAACCGCAGAACGCATGATGCGCGTCGCAGAGCGGAAGTCGTATACGCAGTTGATGATTTGGTAGCCATTAAGCGGACCCAGTACGGAGTCGGGTTGAAGCTGAAGTCCAAGTTCTTGGAACCATACAAAGTCGTTAAGAAGTTGGAGCACGGCCGATACGAGGTTGCTAAAGTTGGAGATCACGAGGGCCCTGGGCGTACCACTACTGTAGCCGAATTTATGAAGCAGTGGAGCAGCTATATTTAACAATTTTTTTTTTTAAATATTGAAAAATAACGGAGTTATGTGCTGTTGTCGGAGGTTCAAAAAAAAAGTTCCCCAACTGGTGACATGATTCTGGCCGAATGAGTAGCTCAAGAAAAAAAATTCAAAAAGCTGAGTAAAGTTAAAGGTATTCCCTATACAATGACTTACGATTTTTGAAAAATCTCAAAAATTAAGAAAATAGCGTTTCTGGGTAAAATTGTGGTTTTTTTAATGCCAAATTGACAATTTTCAACCAATCAAAAAGAGGTTATTTTATAACATGATATAATTATAAAAGGTTCTGTACTTATTGACAGCTAAATTCTGACAATCATTAATCTATAGTTGTATTTCGGACGTACGCAGAAAGGGGAGAGCATATGATCCCTTTTTGAGAAAAGGGAGTAGAAAAGTACTAAGTAAAACACGTTTTATAATATGATGGTTTAAAGCTAATAAATTTGTTTATTTATTAAATAGCTTGTAGCATAGAGAATGAATTATATTAAAATGGCATATAACACTGCGTTACAAACACCGCGTTACACACATTCTGTCCTATGAACCAAATACATATACTTTTTCGGAAAGGGGAGAAAAAATAAAAATACACGTGTATTATACATAAAAAAAAAATGCTGACGTGTACATGAAAATCGCCGATACACGTGCATTTTTATTTTTTCTCCCCTTTCCGAAAAAGTATATTTGGTTCATAGGACAGAACTAAAGCTCGTTTTTGTAACGCAGTGTAATAAAAACTTAATTAAAAAAAAAATCATTATTTACCGCGAAATGTGGTATAAAAAATTCAGAGGTAGTACGCCCACCCTTCCAATAACCATGGACATGAAACTGATTTTATATACCATCGCATTTATGTAACATAAAGTGCCATTCCCACTTATGTATTTATACCCGCGCACTTGTGTACAAGGATATTATAACTTTGTTTACATAACGGTTGCTTGTAACAGCATAACGGAATCAAGATAGATATAGACATATATATAACAAAATGTTCAGAATGAAAAGAGAAGTCGATTTAGCGATGTCTGTCTGTCCGTCCGTGCAGACGATAACTTGAGTAAAAATTGAGACATCTCAATGAAACTTGGTAGGTAGATTGGTATTGAAAATGGGCAAAATCGGACAATAACCACGCCCACTTCCCATATAACGGCTATTGTCGAAAATGCAAAAATTGCTATATTTCAGTAGCTAAGGAAGCTAATATGCCTAAATTTGATATATATTGTAGTATTCGAGCAGGAAATCCGACTGTATCAAAATTTTAAACAGGGGGCGTGGCAGCGCCCACTTATGAGTTCATATGTATATCTCGGGAACTACTTACCCAATTTTGTTTAAATTTGGTACACGTATTACAATATCCCTATTTAAGCGATATTTGGAAAATTACCAAATCTGACCATAACAACGCCCAATTCCCATATAACGGCAATTGTCGAAAATGCAAAAATTGCTATATTTCAGTAGCTATTGAAGCTAATTTGCTCAAATTTGGTATGTATTGTTGTATTCGAGCAGGAAATACGACTGTATCAAAATTTTTTACAGGGGCGTGGCACCCCCCACTTATGAGTTCATATGTATATCTCTGGAACCACCCACCCGATTTTGTTCGAATTTGGTATACGTATTAAACTATGCCTATTTAAGCGATATTTATCAAAATCTGACCATAACCACGCCCACCTGCCATATAACGGTAATTTTCGAAAACACTAAAAATCGGACATTTCAATAAATGTTGAAGGGAAATTGGCACACATGTTAGATTATACCTAGTTAATTTAAAAATTTAGCTGAAAGCGTGCGCCGGGTATATAAAGTTTGATCGAACTTAGCCACTTCTTTACTTGTTTATAATAAATTTCCTATCTTTTATAATGGGTTATAAGCTGTCTTTCTGCTAAATTAAATTTAAATTCATTGATTCGTTTTTGCATGATTGAGCAACAAACTTCCACAGTTTTAATATTAGAATTATAATTTTTGTATTGCCTACATAAGTATGTACATATATGTATATATTTTTGGCAAATTTAACAGGTCTGTTCTTCATTTCGATTTTGACAAATGTAGTCGGAGTTAGAGTGAATGTTTGGTATACATCGGAAGCGAACATCATTTTTGGTTTTAAAGTATTGCCTCCGAACCTCCGAAAAGAAAAGATTAAATTCTGATCCTCACATAATTGGAGAAAGGATTTATACATTTTGATTCCGACCAAATTTATCGCATGCAGAACAGCCCTGTACATTTTTTTAAAAATAAAATAAAAATAAAGCAACTTGATTATAGTGAAAAATTTAACGAGAAGACCCTCTTTTATTTGCCTACATATAATCGACAAAAACCATATCTTAAGGAATTTTGTATCGTCTTAGGTAAGGTACATAAATTAACAGAGAAACACCAAACGTTTGAAGGAACCTGTAAACAAAGAGATTCAACTATTAAAATTTCTCCCAACATTTGTAGTTTGCTGAGGCATCAAAAAAGTTCGAAGAAGGTGGCTTTTCAGTTGGGCAAGAAAACATCAAACGTACGAAGGAAGCTGTAAACAAAAAGATTTATTTATTATAATACTTCCTTATTCTAGTTGCAGTTGTTATATTACATTTTACTTACGCGTGTGTGTGCCTTCGTGATGGTATTGTTTATACTCGCAATCGAGCGCTACAGATCTGCTACAGGAAAAAAGCTCCAGTCAATCGACTATGGAAATATATACATATGTATAATAATATCCAGCTGCGCTGAATAGGGAAAGATGTTCTGCAAATAAATGGATTTATATTTGATGCATTAAAAAAAAAAATGGTATTTACTTACCAGGTTCTCGGCCAAAAAATGTTATAATAATATAAAGTTGTGGTTAATTACACTGGAAATAAGATATATAAGATGTTTCAAATAAAAATTTTTTATATTATTATGAAATAACAATGGTTTTATTGCAAAACTTACCCAAATTCACACAATCACAAAATCAAATGTCATTAAATGAAAAAAATATAAAATAAAAAAAAATAGTCAGTAATGCCAACGATTTTTTAAGTATGAAGAAGTTTACAATATACTACTATTACAAGTGAAAACTGCAGAATATGCAACATACTTCATGAGTTGAGAAGCCGATTTGTCATGCGGGAAAGAGTGAACTGTTTTATTATTGAATCATGATTTTATAGTACATGTATTTAAGAATACTCAGTTTCAATTTGAGGTCGATTGGTCAATTGCTTGTTTAGTTACGATGTCAGCAATTTTGAAAAAATTCGTTTCGAGAAAAATGCGTTTAAAGTTTTCTATAGGCTGGTGGAGCGGTTTATACCTGCGTGCCTTCGCTGTTTAGACCGCTGCCATTCAAAAACTATTAAAGATACGACCTTGCCACATTCACATGATATTTTTGAAAGTATAAACTATTGATTTTTTGAAAGTGTCACACTGGCATATCCCCTTAATGAGACTTGGTTCATAGATTGATCGCCCATTGGTATATCCCCTTAATGAGACTTGGTTCATAGATTGATCGCCCATTGGTTATGAAATTTTTAAAAATAGTCGTTGCCACCCCCACTTATGATAAAATGTCTGTGTCTCAATAACAGTGCTAGGAATGGTCACTTAATTGTAAACATATTGTCCTGATACCAATAGCATTATCGTAAAAAATCTTTGAAATCAAACCAAAACCACGCCCACCTTCCATATAACGGAAGTTTTTAAAAATGCAAAAAACTTTGCATGGGGGGTGCCCATACAAAACTACATCGCGAGGATATATCAATTTTGATTTCGCCCGAATTTTTAATTCTTTACTTGTTTTCTATAAAATTGCATATGCAAAAAATGCTCTAAGAGAAGTTTCAATGACTTATGGTTCTTGAAATTTCAAATATTTTCCTTCAAATGGTTATACGGAATGTTTCTTGTAATTGGCGTTTCTGTTAAAATATTGCTATTATCCAAATCTATCATACTGAACTATTTGTACCAGATAAGTTCTTCTGTACTCTAGTAGTTCTTCTATATCGCAAAGCATATATGCTATAGAGTTATTCTGAACTACTAAGTTGATAGCTTGCCGTTCCTTGGAGAGAAGAAATTGCGTAGAGTGGATAGATTTGAATAGAAGCGGAATGCCGTATATAACATAATGGTAACACTTAACGATAAAGTACATCAGTATTTAATGATAAAATAAACTCTTATTACGTATTCAAGTTGCAACGTAGAATCGTAAAATTCAATTGTCCTTGGATAGCCAACGGGGGTGCGCTACAGGCCCGGGTTTTGTGTTAGCTAAGTCAACTGTAATAAAACCGGCAATATCGTATGTCAAAGCCATTGAAGAAAATTCTTTACGTCAGTAAATAAATCGCACTTTCAATCGTCTGTTGAAGAAGGTGGCAGGTCCTCTAGTGGTAAACTCTGAAAAGAATTTCAAACTTTTGTTTAATAACAAATATTTGTATACCATTTTCCCACAGCATGCAGTTAGTTTGGTTAATAAACCGTCTGCAGTTCTTGGTCACCTCATTTTCGAATTATTGAGAAATTCGAACGGACGTCACAAATTAATCTTTAAAACGCCTATTTTAGTGTTTTCTCCAGCGCTTCTAATGCCAATAAAAATAATCCAAACTTAAACCTTTTTCGCTGAAAAACTCATTGTGCTGCCTTTGCAGCTACTTTCACATCCAAATAGTTTTGGGTTTGACTCTTTACGGACGACTAAATGTGGTTCTTTAATTATTTCCATTGTTAACAATTTTTTCATTCTTCAAATGAAAAATAGCTGAATTTGCTGTCTTCTGTTTGACTTTTGCGTACTGCTTCCAGTCCTTTTATTTGGTGACTTTGTTCGAATCCATAATAATAAGCTATCCATTTTTATCTCTATAGTCAATATTCTTGAAGAGAGCTGTTGCTAAACATGAAGCTGCTCTGTCAGATATACAAAATCCGTCGCACATCATCGCTAAATTCAACGCCGTGTACTTTTTGGTGTAAGCTCGTTGTTTTAATGAAGTTATTACCTCAGATGGCTCAAGTTCAGGACGTCATTTTACATTGCATTACATACCATCGAACCGAAGATAATTCCCCTTTAAATACTGTGGTTCTGCATATAAGAGGGAGGCTACGCTATGATGAACATAGTTATAGTAAGTGAAACTCAACAAAACCTGTACAACAAACCATCCCATAGCAAACATCATAATCGTTAGTTTCAGGTTATCGTAGAAATTGAGAGCTTATTAGGTTCATCCTTCAGGAGCATTAACGCTCCCCGTCGTTCGAGATGCGAGATTCACTGGTCAATTAGGGCTTTCTGCGCCCCACTCTGTGTATACTAGTCGCCTCTTACGGCATAGGTGCCTTACCCCGGGAAAATTCAAAGAACATAGCTCTAAGAGTCGAATTAAGTTAAAATAAAATGATAAACAACAAGAATTCTAAGAAGCGAAAACAATATCGAAAAGACGAATTTAAGGTTTTCAAAAGCCATTGCAAAAATAACTAAAAGGATGGCAGCAATTAAATTTGAGAAGTATTAAGTCGGGAAAGGGAAAATAGAAAAGAAATATAATTAAAAATTTTCTTGCAAAGTGACATGGTTTAAAATACTATTTTTTTTTTTAAATTGATAAAACTGTCAAAAAAATCGCGTTCAGAGGAATAGAGAAACACTAAAAATGTACGTGAATATTTCCCAAAATGTGTATTCCTTTTAAATATAATTTGTTAACGGTTTGATAATCTATTGAATTTTAACAGCAACAATTCTTAGAGTTAACGCATGTTTCTTCTAACAGGAAAGAAGCTAATTTATTTTCTCATTTTTCTCCTCATTCAAAAACAGTAATTAAACCTGGCTTTGAGCTCAATAATATTAAATTATATTAAAGCCAAAAAATAATTAAACAACAATGTGCAAAGAAGAGTACGCATATATGCATATTTTTAAAAAGTTTTAATGCAACAAAAACTACACAGTCAACTTTAAAAACGGCTGATAAGCTGCTCTTGATCATAGTTGATTGTGTAAGATCTAAGGAAAATACAACAGCTTACGCAGGAAATACAGCACAGCAGGTAGCGTGTTGATAATGCAACTCGAGGTTCCTTCGGGCGTTTTCTAAGGAATGTGTTCATGGAATGATAAATAAGTATTGTGAAGAGATGTGGTGATCACCAATATAGCAGCATTGATTTCTAGCACTAAACTATTGCTGTTTATCAAATAAAATCTTCCAGTTATTAAAATTGGTCTCCGACTTAATAACAGAGGTAGCATTAACTTTTTTTTTTTGGGGGGAGGTCTTATATGCATTAAACATAATCGATATTGTTCATGCGGTAGAACTGATGTGTACTTCGTCTTCCTATTCGAAAAGAAACAACTGAAGCAGTGAGCATTGTTTACCGAAAAATTTAACTCTCGAACCTAAGAGACTTGGTAACTGCAGCAAAGTTAATCCTTAAGGTTACAAAGCAGCTCCCAGTTCCCTAGGTGTGCTTGCCATCTTAATGTAATTATAAGCAACGACTGCTGGACAGTGGTGCATCGGACAGTAAAATGTGTACACATATGTATACATACCTAACTATGTATGCTCGTATGTATATTTAAAGCATGTCTTTATGTGCTTGGACTAGCGAAGTCGCTTGAAAATACATAAATATAAATTTATACAGTGGTGGTCATATGATTTGCAACAAAACTTAAAATTATACCTATATTAATTTTTAGGAATTCTAAACCGTTTTCTTAGTTTCTGGCTTTCTAGAAAACTAAAAACTTAACAGAAAACTCTGAATAAAAAAATTATAAAGTTAGGACTCCAGTGTGGATGATTTTTGTGAGAGAATGAATAGTCATTAAATTAAAAATTATTTAAAGTTGATAAATGAACATATACTCGTATAAGTGAAAAACAATATCATTTCAACTTTGGTTGCAAATAATATGACCGTTAGCGTACGAAGTATGTACTTACTGAACATATATTATAGGTTGTATATCAACAGATAAAAACCGAACTTGTCCAGTAATATTCGGGTTAAAAACTATATTGATGTATTATGGGTTAGTCGAACCAAAGCGATAGTGACTGCGGCTCTCAGTTCCTTTGCCCGTGACGCCCTTGCGTGAAATTGGGAAGACGGTTAACGAGTCTATTGAAATCGGCAGACAGGCGACGAAAAATAAAACAAATATTTTTAAAAAGTTAATTAAATAATTAATTCACAATGAGATCAAGGACAAAGATTATAACCTAGGATTTCGGATTGATAAGAGTCTGTCATATTGGTTATTGCACCGGTTGAGCTTGATAAAATTGCCTTTTGTTTGCCTAACACATACATATGAATGTAGGCATGTTTATACGAAGTATATACGAAATATATATGTACATATAAATATCTATATTCATATATGAATACTTCAGCTGCAAAGTGAATTTGTTTGCAACTGCTTGATTTTACTACAGTGGGCTTTTGATGCGTACATGTATGTGCATTTGTACCTACATAAGAGTACATACATATTTATGTGGCTAGAGCCCATCTAGAAGAATGAAAAGATTGAATGCGTGTGCTATGGTACGAAACGTTAGGTAAATGGTAACCGCAGTAGCTATTTATGAATTAAGATTCTTCTTCAACTTCAAATTTAGGTTTATCCTCCATGCCAGTGTGCATACAGCTCCTCCTTATACAAAAGTATTTACACTTGTTTATACACATACATATCAATGTATGTATACATACATATCAATGTATGGATACATCCATATACATGTATACATATGTACGTAAGAATGCATACTACTTCCAGAGACTTGACTCGTTGTATGTTTACTGACACCCATTTCTCACAAGCTTGGAAGATGTGACGAGGACTACACTAGACGGAACGTTAAGTTCATACCACATAAGCAAGCAGAACGTGGAAACTGTGAGAACATGAGAGTTTTGCTGCGAGCATTCACCGTGTCATGATGATGTGTGCGTTATTGAATGTTTTTGGCATTCAACTCGTTCGTTCGTTATCCGAGCACATATGCAAATATCGAAATCGTTGATATCAAGAAACTGGGCAGCAAATGAAGTAAAACAACAAAGTATTGCTTGACCACTCTATGTTGCCAGGCTACAACGGTTGGTGAATACTTGCAAGCAACGCGCAAGAATGGATCAGAAAGATATCACCAAGTGTAAGACGAAAGTGCAAAGAATACTAGCCGTCTAAACATCCATATACATATGTACATATGTCTGTATACACATAAATATGTATGTCTTCCATAGACACAGGTACTCACGGTATGTATGTGCATACGATTTATACATATACATACATATGTACATACATATATACATAAATTATACTCATATATAATGTACTACGAACTATAAGAACTTGTAAAGCTGAGGTCGGAAGGTTGTACTGAGATATTAGTACATAAATGAAAATTGCGTGCCTTCTTGAAATATGTACGGTGTACATAACGTAAGTTAAAATAGTTTCTCTAGATGTAATACGTGAAGAGATCGCGAATCTTATGTACGTCCTAATAACATATTCTCTCATTATTATAAAGTAAAATTCTACTTAACATATGTATGTATATCACACTTTTCATTGGGTGCAAATTTATTTGACGAATAAATATATATGTATGTATGTGCATTTGTACCTTGACCAAAAGCCTCTAATCTGGACTAATGATTACAGCTCTTTATCCGTATAATAAAATAAATTTTTTAATTTACTTTGATAATGTCTGCGTTCAAAACGACCAACAGCTCATTAGCCTCCTGAATGCGTACAAGTTGTCGATATCTGATCGGCAAAACAGTTTTAATTTTTTCCTCCACATAGTTTTTGTGCTCACTTGGAACAACGGCATATGTTCAGAGTTTGAAAATAGATGGTGAAGCGAAGAATTTATAATGGCGCAATGGTGAAATTAGGTCCGTTCATATTGTTTCAAGTTTTTTTGATTGGTTTTGATATGTCGAAGAAAATATAAGGAACAACTTTTTTTCGATTTTGATTTTACATGCCCAGGTTGAGATTGAACCTCAAAACTCAGAGGGGTAGCAAGTTATAACACGCACACCTCCCTACACACTTGACCACAGCGGCCCAATTTTAATCTCATAATTTTTATTAAATCGATAAAAATGCTTAACAAAAATCTTTGTTCTAAATTGTATTAAAGTAAAATATGGAAGGAGTTTTCATCAAAATTTCGAACTAATTTCCAGGGATTTTTAGAAATTTTTGATTTTGAGGATTTATAGACATTTTAATTTTAGCAAAGTACACGTTTTATGTGCCTCAAAGCACACAGCTTTATATTCCATTTTTTAAGGTGGTTATTGAATAATTTGCGAAACTTATAATGAAAAGCCATGCGCACAGTTCAAGGCAGCAAGTAACTGTATTTTGATTTTCTTCTGATTTTCTGACAGGGTGGAAGTTTGATGTATGTTGGAACGATTTTCCGTCATCCCTTGTCAAATTTGGTTTTGTGACATACCGGTTTCGGCGTTGTGCCATCTTCAGTGTCGTGTTCGTTTCGTGACAAATTTGACAAGGGATGACGGAAAATCGTTCCAACATACAGCAGCAAGTAACCTTAAAAGAAGTATCACGAGGGGTCTTGGGAGTTGAAGGCGCTTAAAATTATATCGTGACTATGTATAATTTAACCTTGTTGTCAAGATTTTATTTATTTTTGGCTGGCATCTACATATATTTAATTTTTTACTAAATACTTTTGATATGGCAACTTTTTAAGCTGACTGAAAAGTGCATTCAATTTAATTTTTACATAAAGGCGAACAAAATAAAGTTATAGAAGCCTTCAAAGGCGTGGGTAAAATAATTGAAAATTTACATTTACAACTCTACCGTGGATATACATACATATGTATGGGGTGACATCCGAACAAACCAAAATCAGCATGCCAGGAGAGATGCTAAAAAGAAAAAATACAAATAAAAAAAATTGGTCAGCGAAATTTCTTACAAATTCATGGGCTGCAATAGTTGGTCACCAAATTTAAGTCTGACAATATTTCCCAATATTTTAAAAGCCCCAAGGACAAGGTGATGTTTGATTCCACATAAGCTACTTTAATGTTTTTGCTTGGACTTTAATCAAAGTATAGTTTCCAAACAATAATAAATGGACATATATATTTAAAAATTGCGAAGGAAGAGCAAAGTCTACTGCGTCAATTCCTCGTAACACTCCTGCGCAGGACAAACTACGGAATCAAATTTATCTGTAGCAAGCTCAATACAATATGGCTTTACTTCGTGGAATGCAATGCATAATTGCAAAAATATATGCAACAAGTGCTGACGTAGAAAAAATAATACGACACAGCAGTCATCCCGGGTTATCCACGCATTGAAGTGAAGCAACCTCAGTTGAAGTTGTACGAAGTGATCACACCTTAAGCGATCTACAGGAAAAATTTGTTGACCTTGGTTAGAAATAATGTTTCATATCTTAAGATGATAAAGCTCGTGTCCCTGTAGGATTAGCAGCTGCCAATAAGCAGGCACCTACATATCTTTATGCATATGTATTATCAAGTTTCATTTTCTGATCACGATTGGGTAATAACTGCCAGACATAAGCTACTACCTAGCATTTAAGCTGCATATTTGTTTAAGAATCGCACATGAAATTCTTCATTTTCAAAAACATGGTAGAAACATCTTCAATAGAGTTGAGCGCAGAATGGCGTCATTAAGCAGGGAATTGGCTTGGTGATTCTACTTTATAATTTATTCCGAAATTATCTAGATGGGAATGGAAAATCTATTGACTCAATAATAGAAAAGACAATTTCCGAAAGCAGGAGAGGTTTTAGCTGAAATATAGAGTACTATGGTAATAGGCAGCTTTGAAGTTATGGCAGAGTATATTGGGTCAAGACCAGATGAGCACGATGGAAAGCATTAAGCCACTTTTCTTTTAAGGCTATTAATAGGTTCAAATCGTTTAAAAATTTGACGAAAGTAATATGCCTCTGGATCAGACCTGCACAATAAAGAAGCCAAGACGTAAAAGGAACCAAAATGGTGAAATGCAGATATCGACTTGCTCTGTCGAAAAATCTTTAACCTTTCCAAGATGACTCAAATCGATTCACAATGGGCAATTTATAGGTCGCATTTAGAAAATTACAAAAAGCTCTTAAGACACTCGAAGAAATCTTTTTGGAGGGACTTATGTGGCTCTATTGAATCTGTGTCTCAAGGCTAAGAAGGTTCTCTCCAGCTCACCCCACATCCTTTTCGGACCATCGCTACATATCTTTCTACTTGGAGGGGGCTTAACGTAGGACGGAACCCTTTAGAAACTTAAAATATGCCGACTGGTGAAATAGAAGGAAACTAGATAAGCGACTTTCTAGCAAACGAGTAAGAGTACCGTATAGTCCAGGGGAGCAAGAATGTGTGGTAAACCAGTTAACCGTGGATGGCTCTGGATCAGACCTGCACAATAAAGAAGCCAAGAGGTAAAAGGAACCAAAATGGTGAAATGCAGATATCGACTTGCTCTGTCGAAAAATCTTTAACCTTTCCAAGATGACTCAAATCGATTCACAATGGGAAATTTATAGGTCGCATTTAGAAAATTACAAAAAGCTCTTAAGACACTCGAAGAAATCTTCTTGAAGGGACTTATGTGGCTCTATTGAATCTGTGTCTCAAGGCTAAGAAGGTTCTCTCCAGCTCTCCCCACAGATTCGTTTCACAAGGAAATGTAAGACCCCACCACTAAGGGTTACTGTAGTGGAGAATAGAACGCTTATGCTATAAGATTTTACTAAATATCTAAGCGTGATACTAAACAAGATTATGGACACAGAACGTCCAGAAGCGCATTAAAAAGGTGATAGAGCCATCGGAAGAAAATGGGGCTTATCCCTTAAAATCATGTACTGGATACACAGCCGTGGTCAGACCAATCTTTCTGTACGGGGCATTGGTGTGGTGGCCAAGCCTCTATAAGACAGCCACACAATTAGCACTATAAAGAGTTCAAATGCTGAAGCATTAGACACCATTAGATATCAAAATAAAACAATTCGCGACGTGTACCGATCTTAGACTAACTAAGTTGCCCAGAAGGAAGTCTAGTCAAGTAGGCCGAGCAACAATCGTAAATAAACTAGGGTCGGTCGTTGCGGACTATTGTAGCCCTATTCAAAGCTTTACAAAGAAGTTTAACATACTAATTCCTTGTATAGACTGGTGGTCCTCACTTCACTTCTACACCGATGGCTCAAAACTTGAGAACAGAGTGGGAGGGGGTATTTTCTCAGCCATTAAGGACTAGAAAACTCTTTCGGCCTTCCTGATCACTGGACTACCTTAGAGTAGAAAATGTTGGATACAAAGAAATCTTAATTTTTTCCGACAGTCATGCAGCCCTAAGGGCACTTGATTCGGTCAACTGCAACTCTAAAACGGTGGCAACCTACCGCAAACTTCTAAACGAGATAAGGGAGCAGTTTGCTTTTCACCAGGTATGGGTGCGAGGACACATTAACATACCGCGCAATCAAACAGCGGATGAGCTTGCAAGAGGGGGAACATCCATTCCGCTTTCAACACGCTGGAAGGGTTTAGACATGTCGGTCGCTACCTGCAAGCTTTTTCTAAGCGATTTAACCCATAAGGAAGTAAAAAACGAATAGAAAAACGGTATCATATGTATCAAGTCCAATCTCATGTGCCGGAGTGGGACGTCAAAAGATTACAAGATCTGCTCTTGCTCAGTATGGGAGACCAGTCCTTAGCTTTAGGAATAATAACAGGTCACATACTGATCGGTAGATAGGCAGAGAGGCTGGGTATCCCTTGTTATGACTTCTGCTGAAGCTGCAGAAATTAGGAAGAGTCTTACACCATGGATGTCCGGCACTATGGAAAACAAGAAGAAATTCTTAGGATCAGATCTCTTCAACGACTTAAGCGATCTTGCCGGGGTAGAGATACGAAAGTTAATAAAATTCTTAGATTTCACACGTTGTTCCAGGTAGGGGGATTTTCAATCCGCGTGGTAACTAACAAAGCCTGGGATCGCTGGCATCCACTTTAACCTAACCTAACCAATCGGCTTAAAAATAATTAAAAACTTTCGATACTCGAAATGTTTAGATTTCTAATAAGAACGGAAAACATCCAAAAAATGTCAGAAAAAGCGATTTAGGGGAACCTCACGTTTTAAATTCCGAATGTAGTTGTTAAAGGATCTTTTAAAATAATTAATTAGTAAAATGTAGACACATTTTGCGGAAAGATAACTTTTCTAAAACTTCTTATAAATGTCTTCTTAAATCTTACCTCCACTTGCTCAAAAATTACAACAAACCTGAATTAAATTAAAAAAGGATGTATTATAATAATTTTAGGTATCTATATTCAATGTTAATGGAGGCCGATTGTTCAGATATATAGAAGTAGTAAAAATCATAAAAAAACTCAAAATTTGAAACCTCTAGCTGCTGAAATGATGGAGTTATGAAGCAAAATATAATATCTGAACAATCGGCACCTATACACGTTATAGTTGCCCGATCGGGCCGGTTCCGACAAAAGTCTAGTAAATTATAAAAAAGCACCTGACTGCCTAGTTTCATTAAAATAACTTAAAAACTGAGAGACAAGTTTTCGTTCAAACAGATGGACAGCCAGACAGATAGACGGACGATAGTTCATATTTTGCATATGCGCCCTTCATTTATTAAGCTAACAATTTGAAATTTCACACAAATATCAGTAATTTTTAGATATACCATATAAATTAAAATCGTAAGGATCAGAGAAATAATAGATATTGCATTAAGCACCATAACCCTTCCAGTTAAGCAACTTAAGACTTGAAATTTTGCACAAATATAAGATATTATTATTAATATTTTAGCAGTAAAAATAATTAAGATCGCATTAAAATAACATATAGCTCCCTCACAACCGATAGTTCAGATTTTCCATCTTTTGCGATAAAACCTTCCTTTAATCAGATAAGGACTTGAAATTTTGGACAAATGTCGGTCATGGTTAGATATATGTATATTAGAAATAAAAATCGTAAAGATAAGAAAAATAAAAACTATAACTGCCTACTGCCGATTGTTCAGATACTCAACATAACCTATTGCAATTAGTCAGCTTAGGAATTGAAATTTTGAACAGATATCAGTTGTTTTTGGGACTATTTTAGCAGTGAAAATCATTTAAATCGGATAAATATAACATATAGCTCCCATGCAAGCAATTGTACTGATATTGAATTTTACAACTTAATTACTTTATTTAATCAGCTAAAGGCTTGATAGCAGCGAAAATCACAAATATCAGAGAAACATGACATACAGCTCCCATACAATTAGACTTTACTACAAACTAATAATTCATAGATTTAATACTAAGTAATATTAAATAACGTTGCTAAGTATAAATATCAGTTTTTCCACATTATTTGGATCTAAACTGATTCTTTGCTCAGTTAATATTTGCCCGGTTTTTGAAAATGCACGTTCACTTGAAACTGACGTCGCCAATATGCCAAGAAACTCCTGGTAATCTGGGATAGAAATCGGTATTTTCTTTCCACAGTTTTAGTGGATCTGAATTACGATCTAAAAGCTTCTCATTTTCCTTCGTTTTGTACAATTGCAAATTCGTTGTATGAAATTTCTAAATACTCAAATGTTACCCCCGATAAACGGGTTTGCTTGACTCAACGATTTTACGTTTTTCATAAGAACAATTATAATCTTTCTTTTTATTTTGATACGATTTTTATTTGCCTTTTAAATGAATAAAAATTTAAAATTTTATTGAGCTCGAGGCCAGTTTGTGGAAGATTTTATTTGGAAAAATCAATGATGGCAAGCACGAAGCTGGAAGTAGAGATGTTGCCTTCCGGGGTACCGGTACTTAAAACTTTTCTGATTTGACAGTTGAGGTGTTTGACGGGAATATAGTGACAGCGTTGCCACGAAGATATAAATTTAATACCAAAATTCCAAAAAAAAAAATTACCAAACCCAAATTACCAAAAGTGGTTTAATTCGTCAAAACCTTAATTTTTTTTTTTCAATACTGAACTACATAAAGGTGCAACAACATATGTATGTACATTTCGCTCATTTACTAAGGCCGAGTTTTTCAGTGAAAGTGTTACTCTGTTTGTCGTTCAAACTGAGAGTAAGCTCAGTATGCAGTTTTTCAGTCAACTTTAAACGGCCAATACTGCAGGGTTAAATTCAGTCTAAGCTATCAAAAAATTATCAAATTCGTTCTTATATAAAAGAAATTTTCCAGTTTTATAAAAAATTACCAAAGTACCAATGCTGTTCTGCGGTCGCTCGTCCACTTTTACTCTTCTTTACCCCTTGTTTCGCTCACTCATTTGTGAAGCTTAATCTTGTTTTTATCATTCTTGGATGGCAAGCATGTGGGTATTGTGAGAATAAAGGAATCAAAATGAAACAAATGTTCACGTTGTACAGTTTGTCGGAGCACTTTTCAAAAACGTTTTGCATTGTATGTATGTATATATACACATGTTTATATACCCTGCAGTCCAAACATATCAATTTCCAAAACTAACTAACTTTAACATTTATCAAACGCATAAAAACTAATTACTGAGGCCTGAAAAATCATGCATAACAATCCAAAAACTTCATAAAATAAAGATGTGTCAACATAGTTGGCAATGACATAAATCAACTGTCAATCGATTGCAAACATCAAACCTGAAAGATATGATTAAAAGGAACAACTGAACTCGAACGCGAAATTTTTGGATTTCGCAGATATAACTTGATAAATGTAGATAAAAATCTATAAAAAAAAGGCAAAAATGGACGTAGGTATGGATCCGGGATTTTATGGGTAGCGTATAAATAGGAGATATGCGGTTTGGCAAAACTGGTAATATGTTTGTTAAAAGCTATCTTATATCTGGTTTACTTGTAGTGAAAAAATAGGTTCGACCAAATTGTGGCCAAAAGTAGTTTGATAATTGCTACTTAGTACCTCATGCAGATGTAGCCAAACTAACTTTTTTTGGCCATCGGCATGAAAAAGTAGTTAGTTTGCTTATATGAAAAAATACAGAAAATAGTCATCACTAATGTTTTTGAATGCAATTAAATGTTATTATAACATTAGCTTCAATTCCTGCCGGGTATTTACCCCACTCCTGTTCGTACCCGGAAATCAAAATGCTTTAAAAGCAATTTAAAAAGATAAATCACTTAAGATGTAAATTCATTATATTTTCTTGCCATCAATTAACTTGGATCCTGATTTTCGATACAAAAAGCATCTATGTATTAAAGATAAAGGAATAATTGAAATATTTTAATTATCACGCATATCACTGTCTTACTTTTCAAAAGCGGATAAAAATTAGCAAGAGCTTTCAACCTTTTTTCCCGTGTGTTCTGTCGAGGTAGAAGTTCAGTACAACGTCCATGGACAAAATAGCCCAAAGCATCTTAAGGTTTTCCTTTCATTGGGGATTTCTTTCCATCAAGCTATGGAATATATGGGAAAAAGCTTTAGATAGATATTTAGAATTTTATAAATATATAAGCTTCTCACGTAAATTGGTGTGTTTTCTTCGTTAATATTATCGTCAAGGACTGTCAATTCGTCATCTGTTTTAATGGGAAATGATGAATTGAATGACACAACAGCCTTCTGCTGTCGGATGAGAGTATTTATGAGCACGGTTTGGCTTCCTAGCACCTCCATAACTGCTTCATTTTGCTTTTTGCTTTGCTCTATAAAAATCAGTACACCGTTATGTAATATCTGCACAATGGGCTCCCATATACGTTATAGTTGTCCGATCATGTTGATTCCGACAAATGTCCAATGAATTATAAAATGCGAAGTTTCATCCAAATAGCTCTAAAATTAAGTGACTAGTTTGCGTTCAAACAGACGGACAGGCAGACAGACCGACAGAAAAAGGGACATGACTAACTAAACTTAGGTCGTCATCCTGATAATTATGGTATACTTTTTCATGGGTCTTAAAATGTCATTTAAGTACGTACATATGTATTATGCATTATTTACTTTATTATTATAATGTTGCGTAAATATACATTTATACATATATATGTATATCTTAATTATGGTCACATTGGTCAAGTGTGTAGCGGTCAGGTCAAGTAAAAAATAGAAAAATTTAACAGTGTTTTTAGTTGCACATTAAAAACTTCAGTGTGAAATCGGTTTTAAATCAAATTGGTTTCTTCCGGCTTATCCACCGTATATCTGTTTATTTTAGTTTTTTTATTTTTACAATAAATTTACGACTTAAAACGAATTGCATCACAAATTTAATAATTGTTAATTTTATTTGGAAAACAACAACAACAGTTTTGGTGGTGGAAGTTATAGTTGGTTTTTTCGGAAATCACAACATCTCCTCGTCATACTTCTTTAAATTAAATTAAATTTATTCTTCATCACCACATCCCAGGTTTGAATCGAGGAACTTCGGCTTGCAGAGACAACACGCTAGATGCTGTGCTACGCTTGCCGAATGGACTTTTGTGTTTTTCCATCTTCATTAAACAAACCAACCACAAACAAGCTAAATAAAATTTAAAATTATTAATAATTATATTTAAGGCCGCTAAAGAGCTTAACAAAAATGCATATGCAAGGATGAGCACGCCTAAATTCATTATAAAATTGGTAAAATAATTAAAATAAATAGAATTGTTAAAAAAACCCAAACAACCACAAAAGACAGATTAAATAGTTTTTTTAATTTCTCGCTGGGCTGTTGGTGAGGAGCCATTCGCTTGTGTTCACTAACACAGTCACCGACCATTGATTTGATATTTGGCACGGATGACACTGCCTTACGTACTTTCTTATGTCCCTTAACAAAGGATTCATTATAACGTTAAATTTCACGTCAACGAAGTGTTTTCAATTATTTCGCCTAATACATTTTAATATATTATTGTTAAAACAATTATCATAATACATTTCATTACGTTTTAAACTGCCACCTTAATAAAAACGTTAAACGTTTATTTTTAAGTATGATGGCAATGCCATTTATATCGTGAACCTACGGGTTTCGTTAACGTTAATTTTGTAATGTTTCTATATTAACGATTTCATTTTTATAACATAGCGCCGAAACGTAACAAACTCATTTTGTTAAGCTAATTCATGACTCAATAATGTAAGGTTGTGTTGATCAGGCAACAACAACATATCCCGTTTGCCGACTGTTTTCCGACATGTCAGAGACAGCTGCTTTGATTTGTTTATTTACATATTTTCGTAAAACAAGGAAATGAAATCGATGGAAACATATTGAAAAGTTAAAAACTTTAAATATTTAAATACAAATTGCTAATTTAATGCTTTATTTATATTTGTTGTGTAAGTGGTAACACTCTTAGCAGTGCAGGAGCATTGCGAAAAGCATTCAGTGATGTGCACGAAGAAGTATGAGAGAATATTATACGTGAATTTGTTAAACAAATATAAAAGGTATTAGTGTAAACATTACCGAAATAAAATACTTAATTCATTTAAAATTTGCATATCACCCGGAACACGAAAAATGATCCTCCTCTCCTTTTCGGCTTTCCGCAAATGTCGCACATATTTTAAATTTGTAAAAAATAATATTAATCACAAAAATAACGCGTAGTCACAAAACACAATACTTTTCGCAAAAGAAAGATGTAAACAATAAAACGTAAACAAAGCCAACACACCTGATAGTTTGACATACGCTTTTTGGACAACAAGAATAAGAAGAAGCACGTCTTAAATCGATGTCACCTATAATAGATACATCTTGAGCTAATTTTGCTCGTTAATGAAACGAAGACTGGGTTCATACACGGAAACTTTTGTGCTCGTTTTCGGGAACTTTTCTTTTGGTTTTGCCCATCGCGTTCACACAGAGCAACTTTGTCTATGCAATTTTCTGGCATTTTATTTAATATTATTTTCGCAAATTTCTGTAAGCTTCGCTTAAGCGACACTTACAAATTCTGATAAACTTGTGATTATAAGTATTATTATAAAACTTACTTAATTGGCGCAACAACCGCCTAAGCGATTTTGGCCGAGCTCAACAAAGCACGCCAGCTGTCCCTATCTTTTGCTAACTGGCGCCAATTAGAAATCCCAAGTATAGCCAAGTCTTTTTCCACTTGGTCTTTCCAACGCAGAGGAGGTCTTCCTTTTCCTCTGCTACCACCAGCGGGTACCGCGTCAAAAACCTTCAGGGCTGGAGCTATTTCATCCATTCGTACGACGTGGCCTAGCCAGCGGAGCCGCTGGTTCTTAATCCGCTGCACTATATCTACGTCATTGTACAGCTCGTACAGCTCATCGTTCCATCGTACACGGTATTCGCCGTCGCAAAGACGCAAAGGTCCATAAATCTTTCGAAGAATCATTCTCTCGAACACTCCAAGAGCTCTCTCATCTGATGTTGTCATCGTCCATGCTTCTGCGCCATACAAGAGGACGGGCATGATGAGAGACTTATAGAGTATGGTTTTTGTCCGCCGAGAGAGGACTTTACTGTGCAATTGCCTACTCAGTCCGAAGTAGCACTTGTTGGCAAGAGAGATTCTGCGTTGGATTTCAAGGCTGACGCTGTTATCTGTGTTAATGCTGGTTCCTAAGTAAACGAAGTCCTCTACTTTTTCGAAGTTATAACTGTCAACAGTGATGTTTGATCCCAGTCGTGAATGTGCCGACTGTCTATTTGATGACAGGAGATACTTCGTCTTGCCCTCGTTCACCTCCAGACCCATTCGCTTCGCTTCTCTATCCAGTTTGGAGAAGGCAGAACTAACTGCGCGGTTGTTAAGACCGATGATGTCAATGTCATCGGCGTACGCCAGCAATTGCACACTCTTATAAAAGATGGTGCCTGACCGATTAAGTTCTGCGGCTCGAATTATCTTCTCCAGCATCAGGTTAAAGAAATCGCACGACAAAGAGTCACCCTGTCTGAAACCTCGTTTGGTATCAAACGGCTCGGAGAGGTCCTTCCCGATTCTGACGGAGCTCGTGGTGTTGCTCAACGTCATTTTACATAGCCGTATAAGTTTTGCCGGGATACCAAATTCAGACATTGCGGCATATAGGAAGCTTCTTGTCGTGCTGTCGAAGGGGGCTTTGAAGTCGACAAAAAGATGGTGTGTGTCGATTCTTCTTTCTCGGGTCTTTTCCAAGATCTGGCGTATTGTGAATATCTGGTCGGTGGTAGATTTACCAGGTCTAAAGCCGCACTGATAAGGTCCAATCAGTTCATTGACGGTGGGCTTAAGTCTTTCACACAATACACTCGACAGAACCTTATATGCGATGTTAAGAAGACTAATTCGCGATAGTTGGCGCAAACTGCAGGATCACCCTTTTTGTGGATTGGGCAGAGCACACTTAAGTTCCAATCAGTAGGCATGCGTTCTTCCGACCATATTCTAGAGATGAGCTCGTGCATGCACTTAACCAGCTCCTCTCCGCCGTACTTAAATAACTCAGCTGGTAACCCATCGGCCCCGGGGGCTTTGTTGTTCTTCAGCCGTGCTATTGCTTTCCGAATTCCGTCACAGTCGGGTGATGGTACATCGCGTCCATCATCATTGATTGGGGATTCGGGTTTAACATCTCCAGGGTTGCAGTTGCTTCCATTAAGCAGTGTGGAGAAGTGCTCCCTCCATAATTTAAGTATGCTGTGGACATCAGTCACCAGGTCGCCGTTTTCATTCTTACAGGAATTCGCCCCGGTCTTAAAACCTTCTGTAAGCCGTCGAACTTTTTGAAAAAAATTTCGGGCGCTTTTCCTGTCGGCCAGCATCTCAAGCTCTTCGCACTCACGCATTTCGGCCTCTCTCTTTTTCTCACGAAAAATGCGTCTTGCTTCCTTCTTCAGCTCACGATAACGCTTCCGCACAGCTCGCGTTGCGCGCGATCGCAGTGTGGCCCTGTAGGCAGCGTCTTTACGTTCCGTAGCGGCGCGACATTCCTCGTCATACCAGTTGTTCTTTCGGGCTCGCTGAAATCCGATGGATTCTTCAGCGGCGGTATGTAGACAGCGAGAAATATGGTTCCACTGCTCGGAAATATCGTTATGTTGATTATTGCTCTCAAAGAGCAGGAGTGCAAGTCGAGTGGCGAAGTGGGTAGCTGTCTGTTGCGATTGCAGCTTTCCGACGTCAAGCTTTCCTTGTGTCCATTTGCGCGCGCTTTTTGCTGCACAGAGGCGCGTGCGGATCTTAGCTGCCACAAGAAAATGATCCGAGTCGATGTTGGCTCCTCGGTTCGTGCGCACATTTAGGACACTGGAAGCATGCCTTCCGTCTATCACAACGTGGTCGATTTGGTTTCGTGTCTTACCATCTGGAGACAGCCACGTAGCCTGGTGAATCTTCTTATGCTGGAACCTGGTACTACAGACTACCATGTTTCGGGCCCCGGCGAAGTCGATCAGTCTCAATCCGTTATCGGACGTTTCGTCGTGGAGACTGAATTTTCTGACTGTGGAACCAAAGATGCCCTCCTTGCCCACCTTGGCATTGAAGTCGCCAAGCACGATTTTTATATCGTGGTGAGGGCACCGCTCATACGTGCGGCCAAGTTTGCGCTCCTTTACATGGCAGCTGTAGTAGATGTCGCAAGGGCCTATCACTTGTTTCCCTTGCCCCGTCCATCGCATCTCTTGGATGGCGGTGATGTCAGCCTTTGCTCTGCTGAGGACATCAACCAGCGGGGCAGAGGCACCTTCCCAATTAAGGGTTCGGACATTCCAGGTGCATGCTCTCAAATCAATGTCCTTTAAACGTTTGCTGTGGTCGTCATCAAAAAGGGGGGTCTCATCCGAGGCTTTGTTTTCTTTTTCATTGGATGTTGGTTTTTACGTGGCGGGTTCCAAGCCCTGCGCACAACCCATTGCTGAGGGTTATAATAATAAGCATTTATATTGATGTATGCATGTATATATAGATATGTATGTCATATTTAAGTTCAAAAAATTCAAATTCTATTTGCTGTGAATTCATACATAACTGCAACCACTGAAAGAAGTTGTAAATGAAAAGGAATGTCAAATTTCCAAGCAGCCTAAGCTACTGAGACGAATAAGAACACAAAGCGTGTTGCCCGAGCACGAGCAATTCGGTGCCATTCCCCTTTGCTCATCGATCTCTCTTCAACAAACTTCGAGTTGACGCAACAAAAGTTTCCGTGGGTAGCAGTCACAAAACAGACAAAGAAATACTAGACCAATTGTGGACCAAAACCACTAGTTAGCGATTAAAAAGGGGAGTTAATTCATGAATTATACTTATTAGAATTATACTTAAATAATTTAAAATATTATACATTTTTATTTAGTAGATTTAGATTTGATAACAATTAAATTATATATACAAATAACACTGTGTAACACTGAAAATGAACTTTGAAAGAGACCTAGCCTAGGCGTTAGGCCTTATAAAACTAAGAAAAACTGTAGACTTGAAATTTGCGAAATACCCCCAAAATCTCATTTTAGGGCCAAAAAACTGTTTTTGAGGTCATTCGCTAGTCAATCATCAATATCTTTGCGAATTTTTTAATCGGATTCAAAAGTTGTTTATATATTTTGAAAGGTGACAAATCACTATTTTAATGGCGTATAATTCATCAAAATCAAACGAGAACTGACGAAGCTACAGAGAAAAAAAATCGTAACTTAAAAAAAAAAATTAATTTTGAAACTTTGACTACGATTTTACGATAGTCTTAATTCAGAAAGGTACCTATCAAAGACAATATTATTAAAGAGAATTTAGTACTGAGTCGATTAAGCTATTTCAATCGAAAATTGGTTGGAAATTGACAGAGTTATTACTATTTAAATTATTTTAGATGATGACCATATTTAAAAATTCATAGATTTTGATTATCTTTCAACTTCAAATTTTTATTGTGACTGAAAATAAAAAAAAATTAATCATTAAAATGCTAAATAACTTTATAGCTAAAAATGTTTGCTTGATCTTCTGCGTTTATAAGACGAGTCATCTGTTTCACGTTTGAGTGACCAGCAGTAATTAGCTATCATCCTAACTTGGTTCTTTCCTGTAAACCGTTTTTCAATGTTGGAGATTTCTTGGTGAAATCTTTCACCTTGTTCGTCGCTGAATTGACCAAGATTATCCGGGAAAAATTCCAAATGAGAATGCAAAAAGTGAATTTTTATAGACATGTTGCATCCCATTTCTCCATAAGCTTCCAAAAATTCATGGACCACCTCAACGTAATTTGAACTTCTCGTGTTTCCAAGAAAGTTTCGGCACAAAGAAATGAAACTCAGCCATGCTCTTTTCTCTACTGGGTTCAATTTTTTTATGAAGTCATCATCAGTCATAATCTTACGAATCTGCGGTCCAACGAAAACGCCTGTAATTCATGATCAAAATGTAAAAATAAATTAGGATGAATTCTTTTTGAAGAATACTTGTTGGGAAATTTTTATAAGTACCTTCTTTAATTTTGGCGTCACTCAACTTGGGGAATACAAGTTTCAGGTGTAGAAAAGCCTCGCTGTTTTTTTCGAGTCGTTTAACAAACTGTTTCATGTACCCCAATTTTAAATGCAATGGCGGCAAAATTATATCATCAGGCTTAACTAATGCAATATTGAGAACATTATATTTGCCAATTTGACCAATATAGTGGTGACCAGTGATTTTTGTTTGGCAAAAGTAGCAATCCCCCGGCTTGTGATATATTTGATAATGCCAAGCCATAGGAGTCACAAACGGCAGACGCTGGTCATCGCATTTACCGGTTTTCCATTGTTTTAATGTTGTACAGCACATCGAACAAATATATTCGGGTTCATACCAAGCACTTTCCACGTATGAGCAACTGCAAAAGAGGTTGAACGCTTCAACCACAGCTTTATTTGTTCTTAAATCGAACCGATATTTCTTATCAACAAATAGACCGCAGGCGTAACAAAATTTGTTGCGCCTATCACACATTTTACCACACTTATTACACAATATAATTGCGAAGCGTTCGCAAGGTTGAATTGACGGCGTAAATTTATTAGATGACCACTCAAAATTTTTGGAAATGAATGTGTTTAAAATAATTCCTCATACTTGCTATGTTTCAAGTAAAATAACGCAATGAAATGCGGTCAAAGTAGAAAAATTAAAAAAAAAAAAAACTTTTCGCAAGGTAAATTTATTTAATAGCAGAAAAAATGTAATAGCTTCGTAAATTTTTGTCCGATTTCATTGCATGAGCACTCAAAATTTTTGGACATGAATGTACTTTCAAAATAATTCCTCATACTTGATATATTTTTAGTAAAATACTACAATAAAATGCGGTCAAAGTAGAAAAATTTTAAGAAAAAACAAATTTTCCAAGTTTACCCGATGAAAACTTACAACACGCTAGCTCAAAAAATAGATCTTTATACCTCAATTTAAAGGTATAATCCTTACCTTTCCAAACCATATTTCATATTGAAAATCGGTAAAGAAATGGCCAAGTAATGAAAAATTAGCGCGTACACTTCCGAAGAACGGTTTTTTAACGGTAAAGCAAGATTTTGAGGGTGTTACAAATTTTCCAAAAACCGTTTTGAGTTATATTCGACCAGGTGAACAATTTCCAATATGTCACTTTAAAAGTTCATTCAATTTTCTCCATTTTGTAACACTGTGTAATTTATGTATACATGTCAATATTATCAAATATAATAGGCATGAATAAAACGTTATGTATTAGAAAAATACTTTTTGTATGATTAAGATTTAACATGCCCTGGCTGAGATTCAAACTCGACCACAGCGGCCACATTGTGTGCGGCGGGAATATTTTGCGCCTTAATTAAATGCTTGTTATTGATTTTATATAAAATAAAGTTAAACAAGTAAGAAAAACTAAATTCGGGCGAAACCGATTTTTATATACCCTCGCGATATAATTTTGTATGGTCTGTGACCATGATTTCATAAAATTCCCGTTTCTTTGTTTCAAATCGCAGCTAGTATTAAACTTTACTCAAATTCTTCCAATAAATACTGAAAAACGAACTTTTTTGCATTTTCCAAATTTTCCGTTATATGGAAGTGTGGCGTGCTTTTAGTCCGATTTCAAAAGTTTTTGACGGTGATGCTGGTGATATCAAGGACAATATGTTCCCCAAATTTTATGACGATACCTTACATCGTTATTGAGATACCTATAGTCGTTTTTTATAAGTGGGCGTGGTAACGCCCATTTTTCAAAATTTCATAAAAATCAAGTTTCTCAATTAACTATCTCTCTAAATATCAAATTTTAATTAATATGTTCCAATATATAAAGAAAAAACGAAATTTTTGGGTTTTTTCTAAATTTCCGTTATATGGGAGGTGGGCGAGGTTATAGTCTGATTTCAAAAAATATTAACGATGATAACAGTGATATTAAGGAAAATTTGTTCACCAAATTTTGTAACAATACTTTACACTGTTATTGAGATACAGACATTTTTTCATAAGTGGTCGTGGCAACGCCCATTTTTCAAAATTACAAAAATACCGAAAAATGAAGTGTTTGCATCTTCCAAAACTTCCGTTATATAGGAGGTGGATCTGGTTATGATCCGATTTAAACATTTTTTTACGATTATAATAGCGATGTCAAGGAAAATATGTCCACCAAATTTTGTGACAATAGTGAATACTGTTATTGAACATTTCTTAGTTCAAAATTGCTCCAAATACAAAATTTCACTTAATTTGCTGTAATAGATACCGAAAAAACTGAGTTTTTGCATTTTTCAAAAACTTCCGTTATATGGGAGGTGCGCGTGGTTATTGACCGATCTTGACAATTTGCAATACAAACCTACCCTGTTCAAAGAGCAATCTATGTACCTAATTTCATTGAGATATCTCAATTTTTACTCAACTTATTGTAACCACGGACGGACGGACGGACGGACAGACAGTAAGGGCTAAATCGATTTCTCGCTTCATCCTGATCATTTTAGTATATATGTATATGTATGTCTATATCTATCCCGATTATTTTTTGCTGTTACAAACAACCGTTATGCGAACAAAGTTATATACCCTTGTGTACAAGTACGCTCGGGTATAAAAATGGGGTGTGCGCGGTGTGAAGTTGCGCATATCAAAGCCTACCAGTGATACGTTGCTCTAGAACTTATTAAAGTGATATGAAAGTGTAGCAGCACATTTGGCATCAATTTTCATCATTTGCGTGTTGCAATGCTATTCTGCAGTTTATTTCAAAGCTTCAAATGAAAAGCAGAATATAAAGGAAGTTATTTGAATACAAATAATTGCAACAACTTGCTGGTTACACTTTCTTCGATACTCTTTTACTCACCCTGGTATTAATTTTTTTGCATAATTTTTCTTCGGCAAGACGCAAATTTTTATTCTAACGTTCTTGATTTCGAGTAACGTTCTTTATTTCGAGTAACATTATTGCACAGCTCATGTATGGCAGGTGGGCATGGTTATGGTTAGATTTTGATAATTTTCTAAATATCGGGTGGGTGGTTACAGAGATATACATATGAACTCATAAGTGGGCTGTGCAACGCCCCTGTACAACATTTTTATACATTCGGATTTCCTGCTCGAATACAATACTACATACCAAATTTGAGCAAATCAGCTTCCATAGCTACTGAAATATAGCAATTTTAGCATTTTCGACAATTGCCGTTATATGGGAGGTGGGCGGTGTTATTGTCCGATTTTGCCCATTTTCAATACCAACCTGCTCTGGGTCAAGGACAATCTACCTACCGAGATATCTTAATTTTAACACAAGTTATCGTCTGCACGGACGGACGGACAGACATCGCTAAATCGACTTCTCTTTTCATTGGTGTATATATGTCAATATCTATCTTGATTCCGTTATACTGTTACAAGCAACCATTATGCGAAAAAAGTTATAGTACCCTTGTGCACTAGTGCGCGGGTATAAAAACTGTTGTTGCCGAAAGTTCTAATTTTTGCGAGCTACTGAAAAATCAAGATATAGGGCTCAAATTTTGACACAATTCTTTTTTCATAACTCTCAACGAAATTTTTATATAGCACCAAAAAAAAATTCTATTTATTTGGCACAGTCTAATAAACATTAAGAAAAATTGTCGAAACTAGTCAAAATGTTAATGTGCTATGCTATTACTTTGACAAGCTTTTTATGTTTTATAATAACGTTTTATTTATTTATTAGAAAAATATGAATAAAAACAAATAAAATAAATTCAATTTCAGAACAATGGGATGCATGGGAGCTACATATGTGTTATATTTCTCTGATCCTAACCATTTTCACTTCTAATGTAACTTTTCCAAAATGTTCGTTTAATTGGATTTGTTAACTTAATTCCAATAGTTACTAAAGTATCAAATTTTCATTTGGAAAATTACCGTTATATGGGAGACGGGCGAAATTTTCGTCCGGTTTCAAGCATTTGGCCGCTGTGGTCGAGTTGGTAGCGGTGCGTGCTATAACTTGATATGCCAGTGAGTTCGAGGTTCGAATCTCAGTCAGGGCAAGCAAAATCTTAATCACTGAAAAAGTTTTTTCTAATAGCGGTCACCCCTCGGCAGGCAATGGCAAACCTCCGAAGGTATTTCCGCCATGAAAAAGCTTCTCATTAAATACATCTGCCGTTCGGAGTCGGCTCAAAATTGTAGGTCCCTCCATTTGTGGTATAATTTAAAGACGCACACCACAAATGGTAGGAGAAGCTCGGCCAAACACTGAGCTATATAGTGTACGCGCGAAAATTATATATTATTCAAGCATTTCCATAATCTCACCTAACTAGGTACAATCTAACATGTGTGCCAAGTTTATTCGAAATCAATAAAGTAATTCCAGACATATACATATGAACTCAAAAGTGAGCGGTGACACGCCCCTTTACCAAAATTTTCATATAGTCGGATTTCTGGCTGCAATACAACACCACATACTAAACTCAAGATATTTCCCTTCAACATTTATTGAAATGTTCGATTTTTAGTGTTTTCGAAAATTACAGTTATATGGCAGGTGGGCGTGGTTATGGTCAGATTTTGATAATTTTCCAAATATCGGGTGGGTGGTTACAGAGATATACATATAACTCATAAGTTGGCTGTGCCACGCCCCCTGTACAACATTTTTATACATTCGGATTTCCTGCTCGAATACAATACTACATACCAAATTTGAGCAAATTAGCTTCCATAGCTACTGAAATATAGCAATTTTTACATTTTCGACAATTGCCGTTATATGGGAGGTGGGCGTTATGACAGCTATATGTTATATTTATCCGATCTTAATAATTTTCACTGCGTAAATAACTATTATTTCTGCGAAATGTCAGGAATTTAGCTGCTTAAATGGAGGTGTTTTCGTGCAAAATGCAATATCTGAACAATAGATTGTATGGGAGCTATATGCTTCTTATATAATACTAACAATGGCAGATATTTGTGAAAAATTTCAAGTAGTTGGCTTATATAATGAACGAGTTATGGCCCAGATGCAAAATATGAACTATCGGTTTAATGGGCTCTATATGTTTTATTTCCTTTGATCAATATGACTTTAACTGCTTCTCTAGGGCTCATAAGAGCGAACCTTTTTGCCAAATTTCAAGTCTTGAGCTGCTTAAATGGAGGAGTTATGAAGCAAAATGTAATATCTGAACAATGGGCTGCCATATACGTTATAGTTGTCCGATCATGTTGATTCCGACAAATGTCCAATGAATTATAAAATGCGAAGTTTCATCCAAATAGCTCTAAAATTAAGTGACTAGTTTGCGTTCAAACAGACGGACAGGCAGACAGACAGACAGAAAAAGGGACATGACTAACTAAACTTAGGTCGTCATCCTGATAATTATGGTATACTTTTTCATGGGTCTTAAAATGTCATTTAAGTATGTACATATATATTATGCATTATTTATTTTATTATTATAATGTTGCGTAAATATACATTTATACATACATATATATGTATATCTTAATTATGGTCACATTGGTCAAGTGTGTAGCGGTCAGGTCAAGTAAAAAATAGAAAAATTTAACCGTGTTTTCAGTTGCACATTAAAAACTTCAGAGTGAAATCGGTTTTAAATGAAATTGGTTTCTTCCGGCTTATCCACCGTATATCTGTTTATTTTAGTTTTTTTATTTTTACAATAAATTTACGACTTAAAACAAGTTGCATCACAAATTTAATAATTGTTCATTTTATTGAGCTCGAGGTTTTTAAAGATTTTTATTTGGAAAACAACAACAACAGTTTTGGTGGTGGAAGTTATAGTCGCTTTTTCGGAAATCACAACATCTTCTCGTCATACTTCTTTAAATTTAATTTAATTTATTCTTCATCACCGCATCCCAGGTTTGAATCGAGGAACTTCGGCTTGCAGAGACAACACGCTATATGCTGTGCTACGCTTGCCGAATGGACTTTTGTGTTTTTCCATCTTCATTAAACAAACCAACCACAAACAAGCTAAATAAAATTTAAAATTATTAATAATTATATTTAAGGCCGCTAAAAAGCTTAACAAAAATGCATATGCAAGGATGAGCACGCCTAAATTCATTATAAAATTGGTAAAATAATTAAAATAAATAGAATTGTTAAAAAAACCCAAACAACCACAAAAGACAGTTTAAATAGTTTTTTTAATTTCTCGCTGGGCTGTTGGTGAGGAGCCATTCGCTTGTGTTCACTAACTAATGAATGTAATTTTATTGCAATATTTACCCTATCAAGGTAATCCTTTTAACAGGCAATTCATTCATTTAAAAATGAAATAAGTTGTTTTCAACTAAAAAGTTAAATAGAGAAATTATTAAACATGAAATAAGTTATTTTCAACTAAAAAGTTGAATAGAAAAAGGATCTAAAAGTCAATTAAATCATCATTATTTCACTATTTTTTTTTCTTTATTATTTTTTTAATAAATTAAATATATTATTTAATTATATATTTAATTTATAATTGAATAATTAAATTAAGTACATATAAAATTAAATTAAATTATTAAATAGATAATATTAAATGCCAATATAGATATTTCCGAGAGTTAAAAACACAAATTTAATATAGATATATAGATGAATATAAAAAAGTTATTTTTAACATATATTTATATAAATTTCGAACGTCATATTATATTATATATGTATGTATATATAAATGTATATATACCGTACTGGATCTATGAATTTAGGGGTTTTTTTGAATAAATTAATAGGCATATATGTATTAATTAATTAAATATTTATATACATATGTATGTATATGTATGTATATATTTATTAATTTAAACTTAGTAGAGAAGAAATTTTCGTGATTAAAAATAATTTTATAGTTTTATATATACATATAAAAATATATTTATATATGTACATACATATGTATGTATGTACATATGTATATAAATTATTTAATAAAAAAAAAAAAAAAAAAATTTATGAAATAATGATGATTTAATTGATTTTTATATTATAAATTTTAAAAATTTAATATTTATGTATTTTTATTTAAAATAATTTTGTTTTTTTTGAAAATATTTCTAAAAAATAATTGTTTTTTTTAATTATAATTAATGAATATTTATAAATAATTTTTAAAAAATAAAATTGAAAAAATAAAATTATTTTAAAAAATAAAAATATAAAATCTTTTATTAATATTTAATTAAATTTTATAAATAATTTTTAAAAATTTAATTTTTTTTTTAAATAAAATTATTAAATTTTTAAATTTAATATTTATAATTTTATTTATTTATTTATGTTTTTAGATTATAATTAATTATTTTATTAATTATTTATTTATAATTATTTATTTTATAATTAAAATTTAAATTTTATATAAGATGAAATTAAAATTTTTCATAAAAAATTAATAACAGAAAAGGAGCCTCCATGGGACATGTGGACGCATTAAGTAGGGCACAAATCGCCTTGATTGTTAATATAGAGGATATTGAGTTCCAAATTCAGATAGCCCAAGAGCGGGATGAGGTTATTAGCTCTATACGAAAACAGCTGGAGACCGGACCTGTTAAAAACTTTGACTTAATGGACGGTTTAGTTTATAGACTGAGATCGGATGGTAAGAAGGTGTTATATGTGCCAGGTGAAATGGAATCTAATGTTATACGATTGATACACGAAAAAATTGGGCACCAATCTGTCGATAAGACTGTAAGCAAGGTAGACATGTATTATTGGTTCCCCAACATGAGAGCGAAAGTTGAAAAATTTATCAGAAACTGCCTCAAGTGTCTGATGTATGCCACGCCCCCTAGGGCTAGGGAAAGGAATCTGTACTCTATCCCTAAGAACCCAATGCCGTTCGACACCCTCCATATTGACCACTTCGGTGCATTGCCGTCGCTTAATTCGAAAAGAAAGCATATTCTTGTCGTTATTGATGCCTTTACTAAATTTGTCAAGCTATATCCAACCAATTCTACCAGTACGCGTGAAGTTACTGCTGCTCTCGAAAAGTATTTCAGTTATTACAGTCGACCAAGACGCATAATAAGTGATAGGGGAACGTGCTTTACATCTTTCGAATTTTGTGAATTCCTTTCTAAAAGAAATATCGACCACGTTAAAGTTGCTGTCGCTTCTCCTCAAGCAAATGGTCAGGTTGAGAGAGTGAACAGGGTCCTTAAAACGATGTTAGGGAAGCTAACTGATCCAATTAGCCATGCCGACTGGTGCAAAAAATTGCTGGAAGTTGAATACGCCGTAAATAACTCAGTCCATAGTACTTGCCGGAACACCCCTAGTAGACTCTTATTCGGGGTCGAACAACGCGGTGTGGTAATAGATGAATTCACTGAATATTTTCAAGCAAAATTATGTGCCAATGATGCACGAGATTCAATATCGGTGCGCCAGAATGCCGCTGATGCTATCGAAGTCAGACAAAGTTATGAATCAAAACGGTCGTCTGCTAGTGGTACCAAATGCAAGAACTACGAAATAGGGGACTATGTGATGATAAGGAACTTAGATAACACGGTAGGGGTTAACAAAAAATTTGTACCATTTTACAAAGGACCGTACGTTATTTATAAGCTGCTAGAGAACGACCGGTACGTAATACGCGATATTGCGAATTGTCAGTTAACCCAGTTGCCATATGATGGAGTTGTTGAGGCTCACCGTATAAGGAAGTGGTTGGCTAAGCCAGGTGATGGTCCTGCGGAAACCGAAGACACGGAACAAGATCCGCTAGATATAACCTAGATTAAGAAATAACATGTATGATCGAGGCCGATCTATTGTCAGATTGGCCGAGTTGTAAACCTAGTATAAGTCAATGATAAACACAGCACTGTGAAAGTAAAGCCCCTATGTAATGTAATGTAATATATTAGCTCTTAAGCGCAACTCTAAGCTCTATGTAATGTAATGTAATATATTGAATTTAAAAAATACAACCCTGGGTGTCAGAGAAAAAGGTGATGGCCGGCACTTCCGGGATAATCAGAAAAGAATAAAGACGAGTTCTAATTAAAATCTAAGAACATCGCCTCGCGAGGTAAATTTTAATAAAGTTTATAACGTCAGGTGTGGGGTGAAAACCACAATTATTCTAGATCCATATAAATTTTGTACGAAATGGCCAATCCACGGGAAGAAATAATAAATGTTTTAAGTGACGCCCAGATGGATTTTCCACCTTCTGCTACTACAGCCCAACTCCGTAATTTGCTACGGGATGTGGTGGGCGGAATGGAGAGTGGACCGGAGAACCTCAGTATAAGTAAAATTTGATTAGGGGAATCAATTTACTGGCTATGAGGAAATACTAATGATTTTTATTTAATAAGATTATTATTTTTACTTTTTTTTTAATTATAATATGTTATTAATATAAATATTAATTTATATAATTTATATTATTTTATAAAATTTTATTGTACTATTAATTTTAATTTTTATGAAAAATTAAAAATTTAATATTTATATTAATATTTATATAATTATAATTTTATAATTATAATTAATCATTTAATTAATTATTAATTTTAATTTATTTATTAAATAATTATAATTTAAATTTTATATAAAATAGATTTATTATTTTCTAAATAAAATAAAAATAAGTAAAATTTGATTAGGGGAATCAATTTACTGGCTATGAGGAAATACTAATGATTTTTATTTAATAATATTATTACATTTTACTTTTTTTAATTATAAAATGTTATTAATATAAATATTAATTTATATAATTTATATTATTTTATAAAATTTTATTGTACTATTAGTTTTAATTTTTATGAAAAATTAAAAATTTAATATTTATATTAATATTTATATAATTATAATTTTATAGTTATAATTAATTATTTAATTATTTAATTAATTATTAATTTTAATTTATTTATTAAATAATTATAATTTAAATTTTATATAAAATAGAATTATTATTTTCTAAATAAAATAAAAATAAGTAAAATTTGATTAGGGGAATCAATATTTAATAATATTATTATTTTTACTTTTTTTTAATTATAAAATGTTATTAATATAAATATTAATTTATATAATTTATATTATTTTATAAAAATTTTTTATATTATTAATTTTCAAATTAATTAAATTTTAATATTATCTAATAAAAATATAATTTTTTGAAAATTATTAATAAAATTTTATTTATTATGAAAAATTAAAAATTTAATATTTATAATAAGATTTATGTATATAATTATAATTTTATAATTATAATTAATTATTAATTTTAATTTATTTATTAAATAATTATAATTTAAATTTTATATAAAATAGAATTATTTTTTTCTAATAAAATAAAAATAAGTAAAATTTGATAAGGGGAATCAATTTACTGGCTATGAGGAAATACTAATGATTTTTATTTAATAAAATTATTATTTTTACTTTTTTTTTAATTATACAATATTATTAATATAAATATTAATTTATATAATTTATGTTATAATTAAACAATTTTTTTTATATTATTAATTTTAAAATTAATTAAATTTTATGATTAATAAAAATATATGTATTTTTTTTGAAAAATTATTAATAAAATTTTATTTATGATGAAAAATTAAAATTTTAATATTTATAATAATAATAATATTTATATAATTATAATTATAATTATATAACATTATATAATTTAAATAAATATAAATTCATGCAATAACTTACATATAAAATAAATCAATAACAAAATTTTAAGCCAAAATAAAACTTTAATATTAAAACAAAAAAATTAAAATTTAATTTAATTTAAATATAAAATTTAATCTTAATAATAATTATTAAATAACAAATTATAATTATAATTATATACATAAATACTTATTAAATTTATTTATATTTAATTTTATTTTTATATTTTGTTGATTAATAATTATTATTAAGATTAAATTTTATATTTAAATTAAATTAAATTTTAATTTTTTTGTTTCAATATTAAAGTTTTATTTTGGCTTAAAATTTTGTTATTGATTTATTTTATATGTAAGTTATTGCATGAATTTATATTTATTTAAATAATAAATATATTTTATTATAATCTCAGTAAATAATTTTATTAATTAAGGAAACTTATAAATAGTAATTTCATTAAGTATTGGCTAAATTTGTGCCAGCAGCCGCGGTTACACAAATAATACAAATAAAATTTTTTTAATGTAAGTTAAATTTTATTATAATAAAATATAAATAAATTTATTAGGTGAAATTTTTAAATTTTAAGATTTTTATTTAAATGGTAATAAAGCTTGAAAATTTTATTAATAAACTAGGATTCGATACCCTATTATTTAAAATGTAAATACTAAACATTAAGGTAGTATTAGTTATGTTCTTGAAACTTAAAAAATTTGGCGGTATTTTAGTCTATTCAGAGGAACCTGTCCTTTAATTGATAATCCACGATTTACCTCACTTAAATTTGTTTTCAGTTTATATACCGTCGTTGTCAGAATATTTTATTAGAATAATAATTTTCTATAATTTATATTAAAATTTATATCAGATCAAGGTGTAGCTTATATTTAATTAGAGATGGGTTACAATAAAAATATTTAAATGAATCTAAATTTTAAATGTTTAGTGAAAGTGAATTTGATAGTAAAATTTTAAAGATTAAAAATTTTATTATAGCTCTAAAATATGTACACATCGCCCGTCGCTCTTATTATTAAGATAATATAAGTCGTAACATAGTAGATGTACCGGAAGGTGTATCTAGAATGACAATTTAAAGCTTATATAGTAAAGTATTTCATTTACAATGAAAAGGTTTTTGTGCAAATCAATATAAATTGATAATTAATATTTATTTATTATTATTTATGTATTTATTTATTTATAATTTATTAAAAGTAATTATATAATTTTAGTGTTTTAGTAATTTTTAATGAAAAAATAATATTAATAATAGTGTATTAAGTATTGTAAAAGGTTATTGAAATAATTGAAAAATTTTTATTTTAAAAGAAAATTTAATTTATTGTACCTTGTGTGTCATTATTTTATTTTATTAAATAATTAATAAATATTTATTAATCTCGATTTTATAAGAAATAATAATTTATAAAAGTTAATGTATCAAAATTATTTTAAATAAATTATTAGAAATGAAATGTTATTCGTTTATAAAGGTATCTAGTTTTTTTAGAAATAAATTTAATTTACAAGATTTTAATTTTTATTTTTTTTTATAAAATAAAAATTTATTATTTTGAATATTTTAAGGGATAAGCTTTAAAATAAATTATTAAAAATGTATGTATAGAATTAGCAATCATTTATAAGTTTGTTATAAATTATTTTATTATTTATTTATGTATGTTTTAATTATTTTTATAAAAATTTTTTTAAAATAAAAATTGTTAATTAATAATGATAAAATTAGTATATTGTATTGTAAAAATAATTTAAATTGATAAGTTTATATAAAGAATTCGGCAAATTTTATTCTCGCCTGTTTAACAAAAACATGTATTTTTGTATTATATAAAAAGTCTAACCTGCCCACTGAATTTATTTAAATTGCCGCAGTATTTTAACAGTGCAAAGGTAGCATAATCATTAGTCTTTTAATTGAAGGCTGGTATGAATGGTTGGACGAAGTATAATCTGTTTCATTTAAATTTATTATTGAATTTTATATTTTAGTTAAAAAGCTAAAAATTTTTTAAAAGACGAGAAGACCCTATAAATCTTTATATTTTTTAGTAGTTAAATTTTATTGGTTTATTTTATTTTTATACTATATAATATTTTGTTGGGGTGATATTAAAATTTAATAAACTTTTAATTTTATAAAATCATTTATTTATGATTTATTGATCCGTTAATAACGATTATAAGATTAAGTTACTTTAGGGATAACAGCGTAATTTTTTTGGATAGTTTATTGATAAAAAAGTTTGCGACCTCGATGTTGGATTAAGATATATTTTAGGTGTAGCTGCTTAAAAATAAAGTCTGTTCGACTTTTAAATTCTTTCATGATCTGAGTTCAGACCGGCGTAAGCCAGGTTGGTTTCTATCTTAAAAAAATATTAATATTTTAGTACGAAAGGACCAAATATTATAATTATAAAATTGTATTTATTGAATATTATTAATATACTATTTTGGCAGATTAGTGCTATAAATTTAGAATTTATTTATGTAATTTTTATTACAAATAGTACTTGTTTTTTATAGAATATATTTTATTTTTTGTTAGTAGTATAATTTTAGTAGTTTGTGTTTTAGTTAGAGTAGCTTTTTTAACTTTATTAGAACGTAAAGTATTAGGTTATATTCAGATTCGTAAAGGACCTAATAAAGTTGGTTTAATAAGAATTCCCCTACCTTTTTGTGATGCAATTGAATTATTTACTAAGGAACAAACTTATCCAATTTTATCAAATTATATTTCTTATTATTTTTCTCCTATTTTTTCTTTATTTATTTCTTTATTAGTTTGATTATGTATACCTTTATTTGTAAAATTATTTTCTTTTAATTTAGGCTTATTATTTTTTTATGTTGTACTAGTATAGGTGTTTATACAGTTATAATTGCTGGTTGATCTTCTAATTCTAATTATGCATTATTAGGTGGATTACGAGCTGTGGCTCAAACTATTTCTTATGAAGTTAGAATAGCTTTAATTTTATTATCTTTTATTTTTCTTATTGGTAGTTATAGTATATCAGATTTTTTTTTATTATCAAAATTATATTTGATTTATTATTATTTTATTTCCTATAAGACTTGTTTGATTTTGTATTTGTTTAGCTGAAACTAATCGAACTCCTTTTGATTTTGCTGAAGGTGAATCTGAATTAGTTTCTGGATTTAATGTAGAATATAGAAGAAGAGGATTTGCTCTTATTTTTTTAGCTGATTATGCGAGAATTTTATTTATGAGAATATTATTTTGTGTAATTTTTTTAGGTTGTGATTTATTTAATTTAATATTTTATATAAAATTAACTTTTATTTCTTTTGTATTTATTTGAACACGTGGAACTTTACCTCGATTTCGTTATGATAAATTAATATATTTAGCTTGAAAATGTTTTTTAACTTTTTCTTTAAATTATTTATTATTTTTTATTGGTTTTAAATTATTATTATTTTATTTTATATTGTTAATTTTTTTAGTAAAGTTAATAGAAATTTTAATTTCTATCTTATGTTTTCAAAACATAAGCTTATTCAAGCTCATTAACTAATTAATTAAATTATCTCATCATTTATTGATTAATGGATTTAAAATATAATATAAAAAAAAAATTACTGTTAAAATTTGTCCAACTAATACATAAAGATCTTCTACAGGACGAGCTCCAATTCATGTTAATAAAATTACTGTAACCACTAAAGTTCAAAATAAAATTTTATTAATTGGATAAAATTGAATACCTCGGAATTTTCTTAAATGATAAAATGGTAAAATAGCTAAAATTGCAATTGATAAAACTAAAGCAATAACTCCCCCTAACTTATTAGGAATAGAACGTAAAATAGCATAAGCAAATAAAAAATAACATTCTGGTTGGATGTGAATTGGTGTAACTAAAGGATTTGCTGGGATAAAATTATCTGGGTCACCTAGTAAATAAGGATTGATTAATGTTAATAATAATAAACATTTAATTATAATAATAAATCCTACAATATCTTTAAAAGAAAAATATGGATGGAAAGGGATTTTATCAATATTAGAGTTTAATCCAATTGGGTTATTAGAGCCTGTTTGATGTAAAAATATAAGATGAATTAATGTTATTGCAAGAACAATGAATGGTAAGATAAAATGGAATGTAAAAAATCGTGTTAATGTTGCATTATCTACAGCAAATCCTCCTCATACTCATTGTACTAAATCAATTCCTAAATATGGAATTGCTGATAATAAATTTGTAATAACAGTTGCTCCTCAAAAATATATTTGACCTCAACTAAAAATAAAATTAAAACTCCTACTAGTCATGTTGGTGTAAATAAATAAGATCCATAATATATACCTCGTCCTACATGTAAATAAATACAAATAAAGAAAAATGATGCTCCGTTTGCATGTAAGGTTCGTAATAATCAACCATAATTTACATCTCGACAAATATGATTTACTCTATTAAAGGCTAAATTAATATCAGCTGTATAATGTATTGCAAGGAATAATCCTGTTATAATTTGAATTGTTAAACATAATCCTAATAAAGATCCAAAATTTCATCAAGTTGAAATATTAATAGGTGCTGGTAAATCAACTAAAGCATTATTTGCAATTTTAAATAAAGGATGTTGGGTTCGTAAAGGTTTGTTCATTAGTTAACTTATTAATCGAAGCGGACCATAAAATAATTTAGTAATTTTTCTACTGCGATTAATGTAATTAATAGATAATTTATTAAAAAAATAGTAATTATATTTGTGGGATAATTATATAATTTGTAAAGATTTAATGAATTTTCTTTTAAAAATAAATTTATTGAATAATTTATTAATATTTCATTATTTTGGGAAAAAACTGAAATATATAATTTATCAATAAATATTCTAATAAATGTTATTAATAAAAATATTATTATACATAAAATAGTTAATTTTATTGATAATGAAAATATTTCATTTGATGCTAGTGATGTAACATATATAAATAAAACTAATATTCCTCCTACAAAAATTAAGAACAAGATATAAGAAAATCAAAATGTTTTTACTATTAAACCTGTTAATAAACAAAATTGAATTGTTTGTAATAGTAATATTAATCCTATGGATGATTTATTTGAATAAAAATAAATCTTGAAATTATAGTTAAAATATATAATATTAATTATATAATATCAGGAGGTAGTTTATTTTAAAATATTAATTTTGGAGATTAATGATAAAGTTATTCTTTTCTCTTGAAGTTTTAAAAGATAAATTCTTATTTTTGTTTTACAAGACCAATGTTTTTATTAAACTATTAAAACTAATGATAATAATTTTATATTATTTTTAATAGGAATTTTTGTTTTTGTATCAAGTCGAAAACATTTATTATCTATACTTTTAAGATTAGAATATATTGTATTAAGTCTTTTTTTTATTATTTATTTATTTAAATTTAATAGATTATAATAGATTTTTTAGAATAATATTTTTAGTTTTTAGAGTTTGTGAGCGAGCTTTAGGTCTCTCAATTTTAGTTTCAATAATTCGTACTCATGGAAATGATTATTATCAATCTTTTAATATTTTACAATGTTAAAATTTATTTTAATATAAATTTTTATTTTTCCTGTTTGTTTTATTAATAATTCATTTTGAATGGTACAAAGTTTATTATTTTTTTTTACTTTTGGTTTTATTTTAATGAATTTTTGTACTAATTATTTTGTAAATATTTCTTTTTTTTGGGTTATGATTTAATTTCCTATAGTTTAATTTTATTAAGATTATGAATTTGTACTCTTATAATTACTGCTAGAGAATCTATTAATAAATTTAATAATTATTGTAATTTATTTTTATTTAATGTTTTAATACTTTGATTATTTTTAATTTTAAGTTTTAGTAGAAGAAATTTATTTATATTTTATTTATTTTTTGATAGTAGATTAATTCCTACATTATTTTTAATTTTAGGTTGAGGTTATCAACCTGAACGTTTACAAGCTGGTGTGTATTTATAATTTTATACATTATTAGTCTCTTTACCTATATTATTGGGAATTTTTTATTTATATAATAATTTTATAACATTAAATTATTTTTTAATAAGTAAATATATACTAAATTATGATTTATTATATTTATCAATAATTTTAGCTTTTTTAGTTAAAATACCTATATTTTTAGTTCATTTATGATTACCTAAAGCTCATGTTGAAGCACCTGTTTCTGGATCTATAATTTTAGCAGGAATTATATTAAAATTAGGGGGGTATGGGTTAGTACGAATTTTTTCATTTCTTCAATTTAGTCGTTTGAAATATAACTATATTTGAATTAGAATAAGATTAATTGGAGGTGTTTTAATTAGATTAGTTTGTTTACGTTAAACTGATTTAAAGGCTTTAATTTCTTATTCATCTGTTGCTCATATAGGAATTATTTTAAGAGGATTAATAACTTTAACTTATTGAGGATTTTGTGGTTCATATGTTTTAATAATTGCTCATGGATTATGTTCTTCTGGTTTATTTTGTTTAGCTAATATTACATATGAACGATTAGGAAGTCGTAGTTTATTAATTAATAAAGGGTTATTAAATTTTATACCTTCTATGACTTTATGATGATTTTTATTAAGTTCTTGTAATATGGCAGCACCACCTTCATTAAATTTATTAGGAGAAATTTCCTTATTAAATAGAATTGTAAGTTGATCTTGATTAACTATAATTTCTTTATCTTTTTTTAGTGCAGCTTATACTTTATATTTGTACGCTTATAGACAGCATGGAAAAATATTTTCTGGAGTTTATTCTTTTAGAAGAAGAAAAATTCGAGAATTTTTTTTATTATTTTTACATTGATTCCCTTTAAATTTATTAATTTTAAAAAGAGATATTTGTATATTTTGGCTTTAATTTAAATAGTTCATTATAAAATGTTGATTTGTGGTATCAATGATATGATTTTTATCATTTTAAATTGTCAAAAATAATTTATCAATTTGTAGAATTATATTTTTAATTTTAATTATATTTAGATTAAAAAATTTTTTTTATCTATATTTTTTTTAATAAATGATTAAGTTTATTTTTTTGAATGAGAAGTTATTAGATTAAATTCTGTAATAATTGTTATAACTTTTTTATTTGATTGAATAAGTTTGTTATTTATATCTTTTGTTTTATTAATTTCTTCTTTAGTAATTTATTATAGAAAAGAATATATAATAGGTGATTTAAATATTAATCGTTTTATTATATTGGTTCTTATATTTGTTATATCAATAATATTATTAATTATTAGTCCTAATTTAATTAGAATTTTATTAGGTTGAGATGGATTAGGTTTAATTTCTTATTGTTTAGTAATTTATTTTCAAAATATTAAATCATATAATGCAGGAATATTAACTGCTTTATCTAATCGTATTGGAGATGTTGCTTTTTTACTTGCTATTGCTTGAATATTAAATTTTGGAAGTTGAAATTATATTTTTTATTTGGAATTAATAAAAAAATAGATTTGAAATAGAGGTTATTGGGGGTTTAATAGTATTAGCAGCAATAACTAAAAGTACCCAAATTCCTTTTTCTCTTGATTACCTGCTGCAATAGCAGCCCCTACTCCAGTTTCAGCCTTAGTTCATTCTTCAACTCTTGTAACAGCGGGAGTTTATTTATTAATTCGTTTTAATATTTTATTATGTAATAATTGATTAGGTCAAATTCTTTTATTATTATCTGGTTTAACAATATTTATAGCTGGGTTGGGTGCTAATTTTGAATTTGATTTAAAAAAAATTATTGCTCTTTCTACTTTAAGACAATTGGGTTTAATGATAAGAATTTTATCTATGGGTTATTATAAATTAGCATTTTTTCATTTATTAACTCATGCTTTATTTAAGGCTTTATTATTTATATGTGCTGGGGCAATTATTCATAATATAAATAATTCTCAAGATATTCGGTTAATAGGAGGGTTAAGAGTTTATATACCTTTAACAAGAGTTTGTTTTAATGTAGCAAATTTAGCTTTATGTGGTATGCCTTTTTTAGCTGGTTTTTATTCTAAGGATATAATTTTAGAAATTGTTTGTTTAAGTTATTTAAATATTTTTAGATTTTTTTTATTTTTTGTCTCTACAGGTTTAACTGTTTGTTATTCTTTTCGATTAATTTATTATGCAATAACAGGTGAATTAAATTGTAGATCTTTAAATATATTAAATGATGAAAGATGAATTATGCTTCGCGGTATAAGAGGTTTATTATTTATAAGAATTATTGGTGGTAGAATTTTAAGATGATTAATTTTTCCTACTCCTTATATAATTTGTTTACCAATTTATATACCATTATTAACATTAATAGTATGTATTTTAGGGGGAATTTTAGGTTACTTAATTTCTAATGTTTCTTTATTTTATTTAAATAAATCATTAAGTAATTATTTAATAATTTATTTTTTTGGATCTATATGATTTATGCCTTATATTTCTACATATGGTATTATTAAGTATCCTTTAATTTTAGGTAATATTGTAATTAAATCATTTGATCAGGGTTGGTCTGAATATATAGGGGGTCAAAATTTGTATAATAAATTTGTTAAGTATTCTCAACAAATTTATATAATTCATAATAATAGTTTAAAAATTTATCTTTTATTATTTGTATTGTGAATTATTTTTTTATTTAATTTTTTTTTATTTTATTCAAATAACTTAAGATTAGAGTATAACATTGAAGATGTTAGGGTAATTATATAATTTTTGAATATAGTGAATTTAATTTAGTAATTTATAAAAAAAAATATATTTATTTTTACAATGAAAATGTAATGTTTTAAATTAAACTATATAAACATAGAAGTATAAATGGAATTTAACCATTAAAAGATAAAAGTTAGCAGCTTTTTCTTGATCTTCATACTTCCTTAATTGGAATTTTTATTCAATGTTATCATTAACAATGATAGGCCTCTTTTTGGCTTCAATTAATATAAATTTTTAGAATAAGGGTAATATTACCTAAAATTAGGTCGAAACTAATTGCAATAAATCGCTTCATATTCAAGGTAGATTGAATATCAATACTTTTTGAATGCAAATCAAATGTTATAATTAACTACAACCCTATTAATTAGATCAATTTAGTATACCTTGATTTCATTCATGATATAATCCAATAACTAAAATAATAATAAAAATAATAGAAGTTAAATATCATATTATAATATTTGATATTTTAATAATTAAATACATTGGGAGTATAAGTGCAATTTCTACATCAAAAATTAAAAAAATAATTGTAATTAAAAAAAATCGAAGAGAAAAAGGTAATCGAGAAGATGATTTAGGATCAAATCCACATTCAAATGGTGAACATTTTTCTCGGTCTGTTAAGGTTTTTTTTTTGATAAAATAGATGCTAAAATTATTACAATATTTGAAATTAAAATTAAAGTTAATGTTATAATACTAATTGAAAAAATTATCTATACTACTAGTCAGTAGTCCTTATGATTGGAAGTCAAATATACTAATATACTATATAGATAATTAATTAACCTCCTCATCAATAAATTGATACATATAAAAATAAGCAAACAATATCAACGAAATGTCAGTATCATGCAGCTGCTTCAAATCCAAAATGATGTCTTTTAGAAAAATGATTATTAATATGTCGAATTAAACATACTAAAAGAAAAAAAGTTCCAATTAATACATGAATACCGTGAAATCCTCAGCAATTGTAAATGGGGCTTCAATGTATTCATAAGCTTGAAGAATTGAAAAATAAATTCCTAATAAAACTGTAAAAAATAATCCTTGTGTTGTTTGTGAGTGATTATTTTCTATTAAACTATGGTGGGCTCATGTAACAGTTACTCCTGAAGCTAATAAAATTGCAGTATTTAATAAAGGAATTTGGAATGGATTAAATGATTTAATTCCTATTGGGGGTCATAATGCTCCTAATTCAATAGCGGGGGATAAACTACTATGAAAAAATGCTAAAAAAAATGAAACAAAAAACAAAATTTCTGATAAAATAAATAAAATTATTCCTCAGCGTAATCCTGTAGTTACTGAAAATGAGTGAAGTCCTTGAAAAGTACTTTCTCGTACAACATCTCGTCATCATTGATAAACTGTTAAAATAGTAATAATATTTCCTAATAAAAATAATGAATTATCATATTGGTGGAATCATTTTACTAATCCTGAAACGGTTGTTATAGCTCCAATTGCTCCTGTTAAAGGTCATGGGCTATAATCTACTAAATAAAAAGGGTGATTAGCGTGTGTTGACATTAATTTACATCTCTAGAGTATAAAGTTCTTAATACAGCAAATACATATGATTGAATAATAGCTACAGCTGATTCAAGAATTAATAAAGCAATTTGACCAATAATTAATAATGAAATGATAAAATATGATAGAGAAGGTCCAGTATTTCCTAAAAGAGTTAATAATAAATGACCTGCAATTATATTAGCTGCTAGTCGAACATCTAAGGTTCCTGGTCGAATTACATTTCTAATAGTTTCAATACATACTATAAAAGGTATTAAAATTGCAGGTGTTCCTTGAGGTACTAAGTGTGCAAATATATGTTGAGTATGATTAATTCAACCATAAATTATAAAACATAATGAGAATAATGAAACAAAAATAAAAGTAGAACCAGAATGGCCTGTATGTCCTAATAATGTTTTAAATTCTTTGTGTAGTGTTATTGAAATATAATTTCATATAAAATGATAACGTGATGGTATTAATCAATAAACTGATGGAATTAATAATACTCCTAAAAATGAACTTATTCAATTAAGTGATAAATTAAAAATACTTGATGACGGGTCAAATACTGAAAATAAATTTGTTATCATTTTCAATTAAAGGAATTTTTGCTATTTTTTTTTTAAATATTAGATTTAGGTGATTTAGGAATTAATAAAAAATAATTTATAATTCTGAATAAAATAAAAGTTATTGAAAAAATAATAAATAAACTTAGTCAACCAATTGGGGCTATTTGTGGAATTAAAAAATATTAAATAAAATTAATAATTTTAGTTTGACATACTAATGTTATATTTTATTTCATCAGAAGTAATTGCTAATTTACTATAGAGTGGTTTAAGAGACCAATACTTGCTTTCAGTTATCTAATGATGAATTATTTCTACAAGTAATTCATTTAATGAAATAATTTACAGGAATTCTTTCGATTACAATTGGTATAAATCTATGATTAGCTCCACAAATTTCAGAACATTGACCATAGAATAGTCCTGGTCGATTAATTAAGAAATTTGTTTGATTTAATAGACCAGGAGTTCCATCAACTTTTACTCCAAGAGATGGAATTGTTCAAGAATGAATTACATCTGCAGCTGTTACTAAAATACGGATTTGTGAATTTATTGGTAAAATAACTCGATTATCAACGTCTAATAATCGAAATCCATCGATGTAAAATCCCTAATAATGAAATAGAAGAACCAATAGTTGAGATAACATTTCATGTTGTATAAGCATCTGGATAATCTGAATAACGTCGAGGTATTCCCGCTAATCCTAAGAAGTGTTGTGGAAAAAATGTTAAATTTACTCCAATAAATATAATAATAAATTGACTTTTTAATCATTAAGGATTTAATATTAATCCTGTAAATAAAGGGTATCAATAAATAAATCCTGATATAATTGCAAATACTGCTCCTATTGATAAAACGTAATGAAAGTGAGCTACTACGTAATAAGTGTCATGAAGAATAATATCAACTGATGAATTAGCTAAAATTACTCCTGTTAATCCTCCTACTGTAAATAAAAATACAAATCCTAAAGCTCATAATATGGCAGGAGAATAATTTAATTGTGTTCCATGTAAAGTAGCAAGTCAACTAAAAATTTTAATACCTGTTGGTACTGCAATAATTATTGTAGCTGAAGTAAAATAAGCTCGAGTATCTACGTCTATACCTACAGTAAATATATGATGAGCTCATACAATAAATCCTAATAGACCAATTGCTAATATTGCATAAATTATTCCTAGAGAACCAAATGTTTCTTTTTTTCCTGATTCTTGACTATTAATATGTAAAATTATTCCAAATCCTGGTAAAATTAAAATATAAACTTCTGGATGACAGAAAAATCAACTCCCCCAGCAGGGTCAAAAAATGATGTATTTAAATTTCGATCCGTTAATAATATAGTAATAGCTCCAGCTAAAACTGGTAAAGATAAAAGTAGTAATAATGCTGTTAATACAACAGATCAAACAAATAAAGGTATTCGATCAAATGTAATACCAGTAGATCGTATATTAATAACTGTTGTAATAAAATTTACCGCTCCTAAAATTGAAGAAATACCTGCTAAATGTAAAGAGGAAATAGCTAAATGAACAGATGCTCCTCCATGTGCAATAACTGATGATAAAGGTGGGTAAACAGTTCATCCTGTTTAAATGGCTGAAATTTAGGCGATAGACTGCAAATCTATATATAAGAATTAATTATTTTTAATCAATAAAATATAGATTAGGCTTTATAGTCAATAATGATATTAGACTGCAATTCTAAAGGAGTAATATTTTACTAAGGCTTAAAAGATTTAACTCATATTTATAATTTTGAAGACTATTAGTTTATTTAACTTAAAGCCTTAAGTATTAAATAATTGAATAAACAATAGAAATTAAAATTAAGCTACATGTTGAAATAAAAGAAAGTGATAGTATACATTTAAATGTAAAATTATTAATTTGTAAATAATTATTTCAATTATTTTCCTTAATAATTCAGTATAAAGGCTGCAAAACATAATCGTAAATAAAAAAATAGTGTAATTAATGTTATTACAGTTATAATTGATATTAAAATGTATTGATTATTAAAAATTAATAATTGAATTACTAGTCATTTTGGCAAAAATCCAATAAATGGAGGAAGTCCACCTAATGAAAGTAAATTAAAAAATAACATAAATTTTAAAATTTTTGAATTTAAAAATATAATGAATAATTGATTAATATGATAAATTTTAAAATTATTGAATATAAATGTTAATCTAAAAGATAAAAATGTATAAAAATAAAAATAAGTTATTCATATTAATTCATTTGTTTGTATAGCTGCTAATATTCATCCTAAATGATTAATTGATGAAAATGCTATTAATTTTCGTAAAGATGTTTGATTTAGTCCTCCTAAAGAACCAATACTAATTGAAATAATAATTACAAAAATTGATAAATTATTTTGAGGAATATAAGAAATTAATATAAGAGGAGAAATTTTTTGTCATGTTATTAAAATTAATCCATTTATTCAGGATAATCCTTCTATTACATTTGGAAATCAAAAATGGAATGGAGCAGCTCCTCTTTTTATTAATAAAGAAGAATACATAATTAAATTATTTAATATTAAATTATATTTAATTATTAGAAAATAATTTAAATATAAAATAATAATAGCAAATAATAAAACAGCAGAAGCTAATGCTTGAGTTAAAAAATACTTTAAAGATGCTTCTGTTGATATTAAATTATTATCTCTTATTAGGGGGATAAAAGATAATAAATTAATTTCTAAGCCTATTTAAGCACCTAATCAAGAATTAGATGATACTGTAATTATTGTACCTAAAATTAAGATAAAAAAAATATAATTTTAGCAGAATTATTAAAAATTAAAAAAAAAAAGGATTGGAACCTTTATAAATGGGGTATGAACCCAGTAGCTTTATTAGCTTATCTTTTTATATATTAGTGTATGATGCACGAAAGTTTTTGATACTTTTAGAAATAGTTAGTTTATATATAACAATTAGTTTATATATACAAATAATTTATGTATACATGTCAGTATTATCAAATATAATAAGGCATGAATAAATCGTTATGTATTAGAAAAATACTTTTTGTATGATTAAGATTTAACATGCCCTGGCTGAGATTCAAACTCGACCACAGCGGCCACATTGTGTGCGGCGGGAATATTTTGCGCCTTAATTAAATGCTTGTTATTGATTTTATATAAAATAAAGTTAAACAAGTAAGAAAAACTAAATTCGGGCGAAACCGATTTTTATATACCCTCGCGATATAATTTTGTATGGTCTGTGACCATGATTTCATAAAATTCCCGTTTCTTTGTTTCAAATCGCAGCTAGTATTAAACTTTACTCAAATTCTTCCAATAAATACTGAAAACGAACTTTTTTGCATTTTACAAATTTTCCGTTATATGGAAGTGTGGCGTGCTTTTAGTCCGATTTCAAAAGTTTTTGACGGTGATGCTGGTGATATCAAGGACAATATGTTCCCCAAATTTTATGACGATACCTTACATCGTTATTGAGATACCTATAGTCGTTTTTTATAAGTGGGCGTGGTAACGCCCATTTTTCAAAATTTCATAAAAATCAAGTTTCTCAATTAACTATCTCTCTAAATATCAAATTTTAATTAATATGTTCCAATATATAAAGAAAAAACGAAATTTTTGGGTTTTTTCTAAATTTCCGTTATATGGGAGGTGGGCGAGGTTATAGTCTGATTTCAAAAAATATTAACGATGATAACAGTGATATTAAGGACAATATGTTCCCCAAATTTTATGACGATACCTTACATCGTTATTGAGATACCTATAGTCGTTTTTTATTAGTGGGCGTGGTAACGCCCATTTTTCAAAATTTCATAAAAATCAAGTTTCTCAATTAACTATCTCTCTAAATATCAAATTTTAATTAATATGTTCCAATATATAAAGAAAAAACGAAATTTTTGGGTTTTTTCTAAATTTCCGTTATATGGGAGGTGGGCGAGGTTATAGTCTGATTTCAAAAAATATTAACGATGATAACAGTGATATTAAGGAAAATTTGTTCACCAAATTTTGTAACAATACTTTACACTGTTATTGAGATACAGACATTTTTTCATAAGTGGTCGTGGCAACGCCCATTTTTCAAAATTACCGAAAAATGAAGTTTTTGCATCTTCCAAAACATCCGTTATATGGGAGGTGGATCTGGTTATGATCCGATTTAAACATTTTTTTACGATTATAATAGCGATGTCAAGGAAAATATGTCCACCAAATTTTGTGACAATAGTGAATACTGTTATTGAGATACAGAACATTTTTCATAAGTGGGCGGGGCAACGCCTATTTTTCAAAACTTCAGAAATACATAATTTCTTAGTTCAAAATTGCTCCAAATACAAAATTTCAGTTAATTTGCTGTAATAGATACCGAAAAAACTGAGTTTTTGCATTTTTCAAAAACTTCCGTTATATGGGAGGTGGGCGTGGTTATTGACCGATCTTGACAATTTTCAATACAAACCTACCCTGTTCAAAGAGCAATCTATGTACCTAATTTCATTGAGATATCTCAATTTTTACTCAACTTATTGTAACCACGGACGGACGGACGGACGGACGGACAGACAGTAAGGGCTAAATCGATTTCTAGTTTCACCCTGATCATTTTAGTATATATATGTATGCCTATATCTATCCCGATTATTTTTTGCTGTTACAAACAACCGTTATGCGAACAAAGTTATATACCCTTGTGTACAAGTACGCTCGGGTATAAAAATGGGGTGTGCGCGGTGTGAAGTTGCGCATACCAAAGCCTACCAGTGATACGTTGCTCTAGAACTTATTAAAGTGATATGAAAGTGTAGCAGCACATTTGGCATCAATTTTCATCATTTGCGTGTTGCAATGCTATTCTGCAGTCAAATGAAAAGCAGAATATAAAGAAAGTTAATTGAATACAAATAATTGCAACAACTTGCTGGTTACGCTTTCTTCGATACTCTTTTACTCACCCTGGTATTAATTTTTTTGCATAATTTTTCTTCGGCAATACGCAAATTTTTATTCTAACGTTCTTGATTTCGAGTAACGTTCTTTATTTCGAGTAACATTATTGCACAGCTCATGTATGGCAGGTGGGCATGGTTATGGTTAGATTTTGATAATTTTCTAAATATCGGGTGGGTGGTTACGCAGATATACATATGAACTCATAAGTGGGCTGTGCAACGCCCCCTGTACAACATTTTTATACATTCGGATTTCCTGCTCGAATACAATACTACATACCAAATTTGAGCAAATCATTCGTTATATGGGAGGTGGGCGGTGTTATTGTCCGATTTTGCCCATTTTCAATACCAACCTGCAGGACAATCTTCCTACCGAGATATCTCAATTTTTACTCAAGTTATCGTTTGCACGGACGGACGGACAGACAGACAGACATCGCTAAATCGACTTCTCTTTTCATTCTGAGCATTTTGGTGTATATATGTCTATATCTATCTTGATTCCGTTATACTGTTACAAGCAACCGTTATGCGAAAAAAGTTATAGTACCCTTGTGCACTAGTGCGCGGGTATAAAAACCGAAATTTTCGTCCGGTTTCAAGCATTTGGCCGCTGTGGTCGAGTTGGTAGCGGTGCGTGCTATAACTTGATATGCCGGTGAGTTCGAGGTTCGAATCTCAGTCAGGGCAAGCAAAATCTTAATCACAGAAAAAGTTTTTTCTAATAGCGGTCACCCCTCGGCAGGCAATGGCAAACCTCCGAAGGTATTTCCGCCTCATTAAATACATCTGCCGTTCGGAGTCGGCACAAAATTGTAGGTCCCTCCATTTGTGGTATAATATAAAGACGCACACCACAAAAGGTAGGAGAAGCTCGGCCAAACACTGAGCTATATAGTGTACGCGCCAAAATTATATATTATTCAAGCATTTCCATAATCTCACCTAACTAGGTACAATCTAACATGTGTGCCAAGTTTATTCGAAATCAATAAAGTAATTCCAGACATATACATATGATCTCAAAAGTGAGCGGTGAAACGCCCCTTTTCCAAAATTTTCATATAGTCTGATTTCTGGCTGCAATACAACACCACATACTAAACTCAAGATATTTCCCTTCAACATTTATTGAAATGTTCGATTTTTAGTGTTTTCGAAAATTACAGTTATATGGCAGGTGGGCGTGGTTATGGTCAGATTTTGATAATTTTCCATATATCGGGTGGGGGGTTACAGAGATATACATAGAACTCATAAGTTGGCTGTGCCACGCCCCCTGTACAACATTTTTATACATTCGGATTTCCTGCTCGAATACAATACTACATACCAAATTTGAGCAAATTAGCTTCCATAGCTACTGAAATATAGCAATTTTTACATTTTCGACAATTGCCGTTATATGGGAGGTGGGCGTGGTTATTGTCCGTTTTTGCCCATTTTGAATACCAATCTGAATTATCGAATGTATGACAGCTATATGTTATATTTATCCGACAGCTATATGCGTAAATAACTATTATTTCTGGGAAATGTCAGGAATTTAGCTGCTTAAATGGAGGTGTTTTCGTGCAAAATGCAATATCTGAACAATAGGTTGTATGGGAGCTATATGCTTCTTATATAATACTAACAATGGCAGATATTTGTGAAAATTTCAAGTAGTTGGCTTATATAATGAACGAGTTATGGCCCAGATGCAAAATATGAACTATCGGTTTTATGGGCTCTATATGTTTTAGTTCCTTTGATCAATATGACTTTAACTGCTTCTCTAGGGCTCATAAGAGCGAACCTTTTTGCCAAATTTCAAGTCTTGAGCTGCTTAAATGGAGGAGTTATGAAGCAAAATGTAATATCTGAACAATGGGCTCCCATATACGTTATAGTTGTCCGATCATGTCGATTCCGACAAATGTCCAATGAATTATAAAATGCGAAGTTTCATCCAAATACATAGCTCTAAAATTAAGTGACTAGTTTGCGTTCAAACAGACGGACAGGCAGACAGACCGACAGAAAAAGGGACATGACTAACTAAACTTAGGTCGTCATCCTGATAATTATGGTATACTTTTTCATGGGTCTTAAAATGTCATTTAAGTATGTACATATATATTATGCATTATTTATTTTATTATTATAATGTCGCGTAAATATACATTTATACATATATATGTATATCTTAATTATGGTCACATTGGTCAAGTGTGTAGCGGTCAGGTCAAGTAAAAAATAGAAAAATTTAACCGTGTTTTCAGTTGCACATTAAAAACTTCAGAGTGAAATCGGTTTTAAATGAAATTGGTTTCTTCCGGCTTACCCACCGTATATCTGTTTATTTTAGTTTTTTTATTTTTACAATAAATTTACGACTTAAAACGAGTTTGCATTTAATAATTGTTAATTTTATTGAGCTCGAGGCCAGTTTTTATTTGGAAAACAACATCAACAGTTTTGGTGGTGGAAGTTATAGTCGCTATTTCGGAAATCACAACATCTCCTTGTCATACTTCTTTCAATTAAATTTAATTTATTCTTCATCACCGCATCACAGGTTTGAACCGAGGAACTTCGGCTTGAAGAGACAATACGCTAGATGCTGTGCTACGCTTGCCGAATGGACTTTTGTGTTTTTCCATCTTCATTAAACAAACCAACCACAAACAAGCTAAATAAAATTTAAAATTATTAATAATTATATTTAAGGCCGCTTAAAAGCTTAACAAAGATGAGCACGCCTAAATTCATTATAAAATTAGTAAAATAATTAAAATAAATAGAATTGCTAAAAAAACCCAAACAACCACAAAAGACAGTTTAAATAGTTTTTTTTTATATGACTCGTATACATGAAATATAAAATTCACTGGTCATTTCACACTAAGTGTGTATTTTTACAACCATTTTCGAGCCGAGTTCTTATGTGCAGGTGTGAAAGCTGCTTTGGTGCAAAAGCTTTAATGATTGAATCATATGTGCAAAATATATTTTATACAGGCATAGCAAAATTGCAGCCTAATAAGTTACTTTGGTGAGGAGCCATTCGCTTGTGTTCACTAACACAGTCACCGACAATTGATTTAATATTTGGCACGGATGACACTGCCTTACGTACTTTCTTATGTCCCTTAACAAAGGATTCATTATAACGTTAAATTTCACGTCAACGAAGTGTTTTCAATTATTTCGCCTACAACATTTTAATATATTATTGTTAAAACAATTATCATAATACATTTCATTACGTTTTAAACTGCCACCTTAATAAAAACGTTAAACGTTTATTTTTAAGTATGATGGCAATGCCATTTATATCGTGAACCTACGGGTTTCGTTAACGTTAATTTTGTAATGTTTCTATATTAACGATTTCATTTTTATAACATAGCGCCGAAACGTAACAAACTCGTTTTGTTAAGCTAATTCATGACTCAATAATGTAAGGTTGTGTTGATCAGGCAACAACAACATATCCCGTTTGCCGACTGTTTTCCGACATGTCAGAGACAGCTGCTTTGATTTGTTTATTAACATATTTTCGTAAAACAAGGAAATGAAATCGATGGAAACATATTGAAAAGTTAAAAACTTTAAATATTTAAATACAAATTGCTAATTTAATGCTTTATTTATATTTGTTGTGTAAGTGGTAACACTCTTAGCAGTGCAGGAGCATTGCGAAAAGCATTCAGTGATGTGCACGAAGAAGTATGAGAGAATATTATACGTGAATTTGTTAAACAAATATAAAAGGTATTAGTGTAAACATTACCGCAATAAAATACTTAATTCATTTAAAATTTGCATATCACCCGGAACACGAAAAATGATCCTCCTCTCCTTTTCGGCTTTCCGCAAATGTCGCACATATTTTAAATTTGTAAAAAATAATATTAATCACAAAAATAACGCGTAGTCACAAAACACAATACTTTTCGCAAAAGAAAGATGTAAACAATAAAACGTAAACAAAGCCAACACACCTGATAGTTTGACATACGCTTTTTGGACAACAAGAATAAGAAGAAGCACGTCTTAAATCGATGTCACCTATAATAGATACATCTTGAGCTAATTTTGCTCGTTAATGAAACGAAGACTGGGTTCATACACGGAAACTTTTGTTGCTCGTTTTCGGGAACTTTTCTTTTGGTTTTGCCCATCGCGTTCACACAGAGCAACTTTGTCTATGCAATTTTCTGGCATTTTATTTAATATTATTTTCGCAAATTTCTGTAAGTTTCGCTTAAGCGACACTTACAAATTCTGATAAACTTGTGATTATAAGTATTATTATAAAATACTTATAATAATAAGCATTTATATTGATGTATGCATGTATATATAGATATGTATGTCATATTTAAGTTCAAAAAATTCAAATTCTATTTGCTGTGAATTCATACATAACTGCAACCACTGAAAGAAGTTGTAAATGAAAAGGAATGTCAAATTTCTAAGCAGCCTAAGCTACTGAGACGAATAAGAACACAAAGCGTGTTGCCCGAGCACGAGCAACTCGGTGCCATTCCCCTTTGCTCATCGATCTCTCTTCAACAAACTTCGAGTTGCCGCAACAAAAGTTTCCGTGGGTAGCAGTCACAAAACAGGCAAAGAAATACTAGACCAATTGTGGACCAAAACCACTAGCTAGCGATTAAAAAGGGGAGTTAATTCATGAATTATACTTATTAGAATTATACTTAAATAATTTAAAATATTATACATTTTTATTTAGTAGATTTAGATTTGATAACAATTAGTTTATATATACAAATAATTTATGTATACATGTCAATATTATATAATATAATAAGGCATGAATAAATCGTTATGTATTAGAAAAATACTTTTTGTATGATTAAGATTTAACATGCCCTGGCTGAGATTCAAACACGACCACAGCGGCCACATTGTGTGCGGCGGGAATATTTTGCGCCTTAATTAAATGCTTGTTATTGATTTTATATAAAATAAAGTTAAACAAGTAAGAAAAGCTAAATTTTATGAAATCATGGTCACAGACCATACAAAATTATATCGCGAGGGTATATAAAAGCTGAGTATGAAACTTACAACTACGAATCTAACAGACAACAATAATGTATGACATTTCGTACGCATTGTTGCCAGACTACAGACATTAATACAAATATTTTGATTACATTTCCAACACTTCTTCTTAATCTTACTATTTAACTGAAAATCAAACTTTACTGTAATCCAAGCGAATTTACCAAATAATAATGCCTTTGTTTACCTAAACATTTTGTCAAGATATCGGCAACATTCTTATTTGTTGGAACATATTCCAAATTTATTTCATTATTGTCAACTTTTTCACGAAGAAATGATACTTATTATCTGCTTACTGGATTGCGTGCGATATGCTGCGCGCTGATGTTGTCACCATAAAACGTCATCGGTATCGAATTTAACCACCCTACCTTGGTCAGTTACTCATGGAGGTATACTGCCTCTTTCGCAGCCGTAGGTAAGGCTACATATTCAGCCTCAGTGCTGCTTAATGCTGTTAAGCTCTGCTTCATATATGTCCACGAAAAAGAGCTGCCGCCTAAATGCAAGCGTACCCTGTGTACGACTTTCTGGAGGGATCATTAGCCCAATCTGCGCCGACGAATCCTTTGACATCTTCATCAACCTTGCGATATACCGTTTCGTGCTCAATATTCGGATCCTTATTATGCCTAGAGAGTTGGCTTACTGCGTGCAAAATATCTGGGCGACTCAAGACCGCTAAATACATCAGCGAACGTATAAACGATTAGTAATTAGTAGCATTTATTTAAACGCATTTCTCATCTTTGCATCCGATTTGAGAACCAGTATCAAGTGGTGTTGCTATTGCTCTACAGTTCTGCATAGCGAATGCCTCGAGTAGCGATTTGATGTACTCCTTCTGGTGCAGAGAAATCGCACCCTGTCAATTAAATTCAATTAACGCTCGAACAAGCATTTCGCGAATATTCTGTTTTACATTTAACTCCATAGAAATGTAAAGAAATATGAAGATTATGTTGAGGGATGTTGAATTTAATTATTTCCAAAAGAAAGGAGCAGTCAATGTCCCCATTGATGATATTATTTACAACAGAAAATGATAGTACCGACATTCTTGCTTCCAAAGTCATAAGGTTAAACAAAAGCAAGCGAGATTTATAACAGGGAATTGGCTCATCAAAGCACAATGAATGTAAGGCATATTTAAGAAAAACTTTTTGGACCCGTTCAATCCTATTTATATAATTTTTTTGACTAGGCCTCCAGATAAAGGTGGCATATTCCAAGTTGGAACGAACAAAAGCCGTATATAATAACTTAAGAGTATATGGGTAAGAAAAGTTGGAACTATTTCGCCTAACGAACCCTAAAACCGAGTAAGCTTTCGAAATAATATGACAAATATGCCTATTAAAAGAAAAGTCACTCGTAAAAATTGCGCCCAGATCTTTAATTTTGTCCAAACTTTGTAAAAAAAAATGAGAAATCATATAAGACGTCGGCAAGATATTACGAGTTTCGGATACGTGACTTTAAAGCACATTTTTTATGTTTAAAGAGAGCTAAGAGTTAAAACACCACCGATGTAAGCTGCCAATTTCATTTTGAAACTGAAGCGCATCATCTGGTTTTTTAATTATCGAAAAAACGTTTAAGTCGTCGGCATAGAGCAAAAATTTTGCAAATCTAAAGCAGCTACTTATGTATATCATTAATAAACAGAACGAACAATAGCGGACCTAGTATACTCCCCTGGGGAATCCCAGAGCAGGCAAAAAAATACTCAAAAGAATTGCCGCCAATTGACACTACGCAAATTCTCTTGTATAAATAGGATTTAATCCATTTTAAAAAAACTGAAAGAAAACCTGTGTGCGCCAACTTATAAATCAATAAATAATGTGAAACTATATCAAAGGCTTTTGAAAAGTCTGTATATTCACAGTCAACCTGCAGCCCGGCAGAAAAAGACGCAATGCAATATTCACTAAATACTGCTAGATTCGAAACTGTAGACCGGTGAGGGACAAAACCGTGCTGGTTAGGCGAGATAGGACTCTTAGATGCAAAACACATTTTCTCTTTAATGATACTCTCAAAAAGTTTCGAAACAGTTGATAATTTTGATATAGGCCTATAATTACAAACGTTATTCTTACTACCACTTTTGTGAATAGGGCTAATGGAAGTGAATTTTTAGTCATCAATGATAACTCCAGACGTCAATGACAGATTAAAAATTATGTTTTAAGGTGAAATTAAAGCGGGTAAATTTTTAAACAAATGAACTGAAAGTCCATCAATATCCGTTTTTGTAGATGGTTGTAGATTAGTAATGCATCATCCGAAGAGAAGCTAAGTGAACCAAAGCCTAAGGTGGAGCTGAAGTTAGAGGTAAAGCAAGGTAATGAATTCCCATCATCAGCAACAAAATTTGAGCTGAAAAATTCCGCAAACAAATTCGCCACGCCATTTGGAGTGTTAGCAAACTTTTCCTCATAAAATACGACTGAAGGAATAGCAGAGTTCAACTTTTTAGATTTAATAAAATGCCAGAAAGACTTTGATTTTATATTCTCGTCCATGCTAAGGATGTAGTTTCTGTAAAGAAATGTATCTTAACAGTTGAAATCTTTGGAATAACGTTGATGTTAGCAAAAAAAATTTGGCTACTAGTAAATTTAAACTTTTTAAAGAATTTATTGCTGAGATTCTTTAACTTTTTCAATTGAAAATTATACCATGGTAGCTTATAAGGCTTTTTCTTTATAATCGGAACGTCAATTAAACAGAAATCAAACATTATAGTTTTAAAAACATATTAGCATCTGAAAACGTCGGAGCAGGACAATAGGTCATTCCATTTGTATTCCATTAGTAAAGTATTAATCAGATCAAAGTCACATGCTGCAAAATTAAAAGTTATTTTATCATCAGGCACAGATGAAGAAAACTCGTAAAATTTAAAATTGAAAATGATGCTTATCACACGGCGTAATAGGAGAAATGCATTCCGAAATATTATAGATCAAATTATCACTAATAAAAATGAGATCGAGTATTCTCTCCAACTTGTTAACAAAACTGTTAACTTGTATTAAATTAAGACTTTAAATACTATCAATAAAATAAGATTCATGAGCTTAATTAACATCCAAAGGAGTGAGACCTGAGTTAGAAAATCTACCGAACCAACTCACATTACTTATATTCAGGGTTGAGCATTTTTGCACTACCACTAAATTGCACTACCACTGTCTGTTTAGTGATAGTGAAGTGAAGTCCATGCAAGCGAAATACGACGCGCTTAAAGCAAATGACAAATGGGCATTGGTTGATCTACCAAAAGGGCCGAAAGCCATTTGTTCGAAGTGGGTTTTTTCGAATCATGCGAAATACCAACGGTGACATCGAGGTTAGTTGCTAAAGGTTGTGGGCACCAACGGGGTGTCAACTACTGGGAGACGTTTTCTTCAGTTATTCGTTTCGAAACTATAGCTGCAGAAAACACCTTTACATGCATCAAGTTGACATATCAAACGTGTACTTATACAGCAAGCTTCATAAAGATGTGTTCATGAAGCAACCTGACCATTTTGTTAGCAAACATAACCCTGCTTAAGTTTTGAAGCTGTAGAAAGCAATTTAGGGGTTGATGCAATCCGGCCGGGTTTGGAATAGCACATTCGACCAGTTTTGACTGGCTTAGGCTTCAAGAAGTGTAAATATGAGCCATGCTTGCATGTGAATAGCAATTCATCTGTCGAAGTGAACGGTCGTGTTTTTGTTCGCTCTCGCTATGGATAATTCAACTTGTGCTAAATGCTTTAAATATTTACGTGTTGGCTATGAAACCTCTTGCCATACTTGTAGTAAATGTTGATAAAATTTTAACTACTAAAACATGAATTGTTGCTGTTAAAGATAACGCGTATGTGCTCACCAGTTCACCTTCAGTTGCTGTTTATTGTACTGGTGTCAGTAACAATACGAAAGCTCTCTCGGCTTTATCATATTCATGTGCAGTTGTTGGTGATAATTTTGTTCCTGCTGCTGTTGTACCTGACAAAGCTGGTGATGGTGCTGGATCTTCTTTGCGTTCGTCTAGTACTACTGCTGCTCAAGAATGATAATTTAGAAGATTGTGACATTTCTACGTCATAGCGTACGGAATATGAGTATGAAGCGAAATAAAAAAAAAAAACATGGCGGCGAAATCGTAAATAAACGCGCTTACATCAGTGTGCAATTGTGAAGCATTTATAGAAGTGTTGTGTTCTATGCTCGCCAACAACCAACAAAGCAGTTTTTGATCAATAACAGCGGTAATTTAGCGAATATACAGCAATTGGTATATTTAAATATGTGAAATTGTGATATTCCGGTGTTTTTGACTCAGCTTATGTTAAATTTGTACAATTCTCAAAAAGTGGATAAGGAACATTAGATTATAACATCCTTTTGTTTAAGCACTTTAATATAAAAATATAGTAAAAATGCAACGGTTTCATATTGTCGTTACTATAATTTGCACTGTACACTTCGTATATTAAAAAACCCTTATTTAATTGTTTCATAGTTTTGCACGCGAATGTGAATTTCCAGTTACTTTTCCCTTTTGACTCGTTATTCTGGTATGCTATGTCGTCACACAGCCGTTAAACCGAAACCAAAAAGATAACGGGACGAAAGTGTCGCAATCTTCTAATTTATTATTCTTGACTGCTGCTGCTGTTTTTGGTCGGTCGACTGCGCGCTAAGCTGTGCTATTGATCAAACTTCGTTTGTTTCTTCGGTGCCGGTAAAAACACTGAGTGGACAAAAGAAACAAAGTCTAAACGTCGAAATGAATTAAGATTTGTTGGTATAAACACAAATACGGATTTGGAGGTGGCTGGCCGTATGAAATGGTTACATTTATCGTCATATCTGCTTTCTGTTTACTGCTGACAACATTATTTAGTTTATTGTCAAGCATACAGCTATTTATAAAAAACATCTTTTGTGCTATGCACAAGTTAAAAGAGAAGTTTCACTTAGGGCCAGTTTTTCAGTGCTGGTTTAAACTCAGTTTAAACTAAGTTTAGTTAAACTCAGTTTAAATTTAAACTTAGTTTTTTTGCGCTCAATTAAATTTGCTGCAACCAAAACGAAATAGTCAGCACGCAGCTGATAAGTTAAACTAAGTTTAACTGTGCGCAATCGGCCGTTTAAACTCAGTTTAAACTCCGTTTAAAGTCGACTGAAAAACGGCATACTGAGTTTAAACTTAGTTTAAACTACAAACAGAGTTCAACTTGCACTGAAAAACTGGCCGTTAATAGCATAAAAAAAGGTAATTTTAAACTAGGTGTTTCTGTTCTTTTATGATAAGCTCCTTTCGGCTGATCTTTGGCCTGCCAATGTCAACATACACCCTTTTCGTTTTTTTGAAAATAAGAGAAGCAACAAAAGTAAGTATAACTTCTGCTAATTCTAGCGGCCTGAATGTGTATTTTTAGAATGTGTCCGGCCTACGTACTAAATGTGAACATTTTCGCGCTGTTAGCTCGCAACTTGATTACGATGTATTTGTAATAATTGAGACATGGCTCAATTCTAACTATTTTAATGAGGAATATTGACTCTAATTTATATAATGTTTTTCGATAGGATAGAGATGTAACTAAAATGGGTTTCGCAAGAGATGGTGGTGTACTCATTGCGGTACAACGTAAATTTCATGCATATTTAGTTTCGCTTGAGAACGATGATTCTCTAATAGATCAACTGTGTGTTTGTGTTAGCAGTTCGACAGTACATAGCCCATTGTTTTTTGTGTTTTCATATATTCCACCAAATAGTGGAGAATTTCTTTATTGCTTGCATACTGACAATATTACCTCTGTAGTCATAAATAAGTTAAGTAATAACCAAATATGCATTTAGGGTGACTTTAATCTAAGCAGGGTTGGGCACAGTGCACTGAAAAAGAAATGCATTATGCGTTCCACTATCATTATATATTCAGTGATAGTTAAAAAACGAATTGAACTATCACTGAAGACTTAGTGATAGTGAAAAAAAATTTAACAATCACTAAATCTTTAGTGACAGTGAAAAATAAATCACTATCAATAAAGATTTAGTGGTAGTGAAATAAAAAATGCATTATCACTAAATATTCAGTGTTAGTGAAAACCGTGATAATTAAGATTTTTCATTAATATAACACTGTTTCTCGAGGAGTAAGAGTAATACTATGTACAAGCATATGTATGAGTAAATTTATTCAAAATAAGCCATGTTTTTGAGTAGAGACATATATGTATATACATATATATTGACGATTCCAGCAAAGGAAAAGGGTATTTCCACTGGCGCAGAGAAGGGAAGAGCTGTGTTGTATTTTAAAAACATTTTTTTATAATAGGAAAGCGGTGCAAAGCATCAATGCATCTATCATCACCATTAAAGTACAAAATTACTTCAGTTGCCATACTTCCACCATGGAAGTGTCAAAAATGTCATATAAATATTTGCGTTGTAAAAAAAAAAAACTCCAAGACTTCTACAAACTATCAAAAATTAACGCCATTTGTTAAATGTGAATTTTATTATACTCGAATTTGTTCGGCTATAAAACTGCTTACCCAAATATTTTCTGAACGCTCTTAATAAAATATTTAAAATTTGGACGAAAATTTGGTAAATTGTCATAAATTTTGTATAATGTTTAAAACTTGAATTTCTATAAAATGTTTTAAAATTAACAATACCTTAATAAAAAAACCTATTGAAAAAAAAGTGTTATGAAAATACATTGCTAATATCAATAATTTACAATTTTATAGAGCTCAAGACCAGTTTATGAAAGATTTTTTGTGAAAAAACAACATCAGTTTTTAATGGTAGAAGTTATAAATGAATAAAAACATATAATCCACGAATGCTGCGCCGGGAAATCAGTGCCCCAACAGCATCGTTTAATTACAGCGCTTATACACTATAAAGCATTTTTCAAACAAATTAGTTGATAACTAATATCGGACATAAAATATAAATTCATATGTATTTAGTTAAAGATCGTTTTTCACTAAAAGTTTGGTGATATGCAATTTTTTTTAACGAACACTAAAAGTTAAGTGATATGCAATTTCAATTCACTGAAAAATGATCTTTAACTAAATACATACGAATTTATATTTTTTTTCTATTATAAAAAAATGTTTTTAAAATACAACACAGCTCTTCCCTTCTCTGCGCCAGTGGAAATACCCTTTTCCTTTGCTGGAATCGTCAATATAGATATACATATACATATGTATGTCTCTACTCAAAAACATGGCTTATTTTGAATAAATTTACTCATACATATGCTTGTACATAGTATTACTCTTACTCCTCGAGAAACAGTGTTATATTAATGAAAAATCTTAATTATCACGGTTTTCACTAACACTGAATATTTAGTGATAATGCATTTTTTATTTCACTACCACTAAATCTTTATTGATAGTGATTTATTTTTCAATGTCACTAAATATTTAGCGATAGTTAAATTTTTTTTTCACTATCACTAAGTCTTCAGTAATAGTTCAATTCGTTTTTTAGCTATCACTGAATATATAGTGATAGTGGAACGCATAATGCATTTCTTTTTCAGTGCACTGTGCCCAACACTGCGGCATTCAGGCCCCTAAAATTATCAGAAGTTATACTTACTTTTGTTGCTTCTCTTATTTTCACAAAACGAAAAGGGTGTATGTTGACATTGGCAGGCCAAAGATCAGCCGAAAGGAGCTTATCGTAAAAAGCAACAGCAACACCTAGCTTAAAATTAACTTTTTTTTTGCTACTAAGTGAAATTTCTCTTTTAACTAGTGCACAGCACAAAATAAGTTTTTTATAAATAGCTGCATGCTTGACAATAAACTAAATAATGTTGTCAGCAGAAACAGAAAGCAGAAATGACGATAAATGTAACCATTTCATACGGCCAGCCACCTCCAAATCCGTATTTGTGTTTATACCAACAATTCTTAATTAATTTCGACGTTTAGACTTTATTACTTTTGTCCACTCTGTGTTCACCGCCACCGAAGAAACAAACGATGTTTGATCAATAGCTGGCACAGCTGAGCGCGCAGTCGACCGACCAAAAACAGCAGCAGCAGTAGTACTAGACGAACGCAAAGAAGATCCGGCATCATCACCAGTTTTGTCAGGTACAACAGCAGCAGACTTCGGCAAAACTTTCTCAGTTAGCATTGAAGTGCACGTAGGCGACAGACCAGCAACCACAGCAGCAAGAGAAGTAGAAGTACGCAAAGAAGAAACAAAATTATCACCAACAACTGCACGTGAATATGATAAAGCCGAGAGAGCACTCGTATTGTTACTGACACCAGTATAGAAACCAGCAACTGAAGTCGAACTGGTGGGCACGGACCTGAGACAGATATGCAATTGATGACACCAAGTTTAAAGAGTTATGTAGGCAATTATCGCAATTAACCACAATGTTCGCAAGCAGTTCACACATTTCTTTGCTATCAACCTTAGCACACATTGCATGATACTTATTATTACAAGATTTAAAGCATTTAGCACAAGTTGAATTATCCATAGCGAGAACGAACAAAAACACGACCGTTCACTTCGACAGTTGAATTGCTATTCACATACAAGCATGGCTCATATTAACACTTCTTGAAGCCTAAAGGGCCGTACATATAGACCAGAGAAGCCTTATCCCAGTCCATTCCGACTAGACGTCTGCATGAATGTACTCATTGGCCGTTTTAACACATTCACACGTAAGCACAGCATTCTACGCATTCTGCTCACAGCAAGCGCGATGACTGAATGAGTGTGCAGATAGCTGAGAATACTGCGCTCAGTCGCATTCAGAAAAAGAGGCATTCGTTGTACAAAGAGGGCCAAATATGTTGTACAACTAGCCATGCGCATTCGGATGTATGAGACCACACCCGGCTGTATGAGACAACATTCCACTGAAAGATTTTATGACGGCGCCAATTTTTGCAAATGATAGCGGCTACATTATGAAAGCAATTTAATGGAAAAAATTCAATAATTGCATGTCTCTTCATATTTATGTACATATGTATGTACATGCATAATCTACATTGAATTTTACTGAAATTAATTAGTAACTTTAAAATAAATGCATACACTTATAATAAAGTCAATACACATTTGTATAAAAATATGTTCATATGTATGTAGGCGCAAATGTAAATGGAAAGAAAACAGATTTAGCAAAAATTTTCACAATGCTTTTTATATTCAGAATTTCTTAAGACTCTCACTTTTTCAATTTCTCATTAAAACGTTAGATATTTTGGATGGAAAACTTTGATATTTGGAAAATGTGTGCACTCTGTACAAGTTTTGAAACTTTAATAGATATTGTTCTAGTTAAAGAATGCGATATTATTTTATAAAGAATTAACGCAAAGGATTTGTGTTAAAAAACATTGTAAGTATTGCATACAACTGTAACCTGTTTTTGACGCTGCAGTGCATACATACATATCTACATATAAGTTAACACAGGTAACCAAACATCCGGCCAAAATATCGCTTGCACCGAATTCGCTGACGGGCGTCTGCAGCCTTACACGTTAATAAGAACTCAATACCGCATTAATTATGCATCCAGCCATTATGCTGATCGAACACTTTTAGCCTTGCGCATGACAACAACAAAATAAACGCAAGACAGCAAAGAATTGGGTAAACAGTTGCTGGTGTAAGCAACTAAGAAGTCACGCGGCCAATAACGTGCAGCGACTAAAGTTAGGGCAAAGTAGTGTAGGTATTTAGACGCTAGCGTCGCTCTTATGTCTTTAGTTATTTCAACTCTTCCGCTGAGACTGGCTGCCCTTGTAAATTACAAGGGAAATAAAATTTTTTAAACAAATTCTAAAGGAATTGTTTTACTGGCGCCCAACGTGGGGCCAAAACAAAAAATCCTTATAAAAGGACACGCGAGTTTGGCCGTGGGTTCGGACCCACCTCCTTATTATTTTAAAGAAAACCATCAGTGCCACCATAGAAGTGCCACCAAATATTACGAACTAAAAATTTTAAACCATCAGTGCCACCATAGAAGTGCCACCAAGTATTATTTTAAAACCATCAGTGCCATCATAGAAGTGCCACCAAATATTATGAACTAAAAATTTTAAACCATCAGTGCCACCATAGAAGTGCCACCAAATATTACGAACTAAAAATTTTAAACCATCAGTGCCACCATAGAAGTGCCACCAAATATTATGAACTAAAAATTAAAAAAAAAAAACCATCAGTGCCACCATAAAAGTACTACAGTAAAAACTACCAAACATTGCAAAAAATTGTTTGGCGAAACCTGTAGATAAGAACATTAAGCACCACAATAAAATCATCAAGCCACGCAGGGGCGTTACCTTCGAGGGTCAATAATCAGGCATCAATCATCCACTGGAGACCGAGAGCAACTTAACATGGGAATATTTATGTTAGTAGAAAGTTCAGCAGCTACTATTATAAAATTCTGAGAATCCCATTCGAGAGTAATATAGTATTCGAATAAGATAATCTGATAAATTGTTCAAATAAATACAATTACAAATACAAAACCAGAGATTTCTTAAATTCTAAACGATGGACTCCCAAACCCTCCAGACCCTTCTTAATACCGCAATCCGTACGGCAACGGAACATTCCAGGCAGGAATTCCAGACCCGCATAGATGAGTTGACAAACAGGCTAGCCACAATTGATACTCCAACCCAGGTCGTTCAATATGAACCAGTCACAATCCAACCAAACGTAGTGTGTGACGAATCTTTGGATCTGGTAAAAACCATGCCAGAATTCAAGGGTGACCCTACCCGCTATGTATCTTGGAGGCAAGCCGCGAACACTGCCTATAAGGTTTTTGAGAATTTCCAGGGTAGCTCTAGGCACTACCAAGCCGTGGGCATCATCAGGAATAAGGTGGTAGGCGCAGCAGATGGTGTTCTATCGTCCTTCAACACCGTTTTAAATTTTCATGCAATTATTTCACGGCTAGACTTCGCCTACGCCGATAAGAGGCCTATCCATTTCATAGAGCAGGAACTCTCCACTTTGAGGCAGGGTAAACTTTCGGTGATAGGATTCTACGATGAGGGTGAAAGAAAGCTGACCCTAATAATTAACAAAACCATTATGACCCATGGTGGAAATACCACCCTAATAGAATCACTAAATAATAAGTATCGCGAAGACGCTCTTCGTGTTTTTATCTCAGGACTCAATCGTCCTTTGTGTGACATATTGTTTTCCTCCAGGCCTAGCGATCTCCCCTCTGCATTAGCTTTAGCACAGGAGCTTGAATCAAATCAAGCTAGGTCAATGTTTGCCCAGTCCTTTAACAGGCAAACAATTCAGGCTCCCAACCAATTTCAATATTTACCACAATACCGAACGATTCAGCCTGACCATCAGCGACAAACTCAGGCACAAAGGGTCGTACCAATGGATGTAGATCCATCGATCTCAAGGTTCAGAAAAAAGGACCTCCACCAATAAACAGGAATAACGAGAGGTTCCATCAAGAAGCCTATCCAAGGGCTCCTCGTCCGGGTATTGGCAACCCCAGTGGCTTGTCCAACCGAAACACGACTCAAACCTTCGGAAAACAGGTACCAGATTTTTTGAGTAGAGAAAGGCCAGAGAAAAGACCACACGGGAGTGGCCAGCAGGCACTACCAAAGGTACAAAGGATAAACAACCTTACCCATGAGCAGGACGAGTCTGAAGGAGAATATTGGAATAATGACAATAATGACAATTACCACCAAGACGAGGTTTATGAAGAATTTAAACCAGTCGAATACCAAAACGAAGCAAATGACGAGGTGAATTTTTTAGGGCAAAATCCCTCTTACCCTACATCGAGCGGACAATCGGGGGAAGAGGTATAAAATTCCTTATCGACACTGGTGCTGCGAAGAGTTACATAAAACATGTCAACGATCTAAAGGGAATCAAACCCGCAAATCGCACCTTTACAGCCAAATCCATCCACGGCACCACTGAAATTGACAAATATTGTACCATCAACATTTTTAACAAAAATACTAGATTTTTTATCCTACCCAGCTTGGACACTTTCGACGGTATCATAGGTTTTGACCTATTAACCGAAGTGAACGGTAAAATAGATTGTAAAAACGGCCTTCTTAGTTATAATGGTGGACAGGAAAGGCTCTTTTATCACTATTGCCCGGACGTGAATAAATTAATAGAAACAAACGTGAGCGAGTGGGATATTCCTACATTATTGCAACAACATGCTGAAGTTTTCGCGGACCCCAATGAAGCTCTACCCTATAACACCAATATCATAGGAACAATAAGGACCACCGATGACCTTCCTGTTTACTCAAAAAGCTACCCATACCCCATAGCTTCAGCCGAGTTTGTCAACAAGGAGATTTCGAACCTCTTGCGTGATGGTATAATAAGACCATCCCTCCCTCCTTATAATAATACGATTTGGGTTGTAAGTAAAAAGGACGTCGATGAAGATGGCAATAGGAAGTCCAGACTTGTGATAGACTTTAGAAAACTGAACAACAAAACAGTTAGTGACAAGTATCCAATCCCGGATACTTCTGTAATTTTGGCTAACATTGGAAACGCCAGGTTTTTTTCAACAATAGACCTCAAGTCCGGCTTCCACCAAATTAAGTTAGCTGAAAAAGATCGGGAAAAAACAGCATTCTCAGTCAATAACGGCAAGTACGAGTTCTGTAGGCTCCCTTTTGGCTTAAAAAATGCGCCCAGCATCTTCCAGTGGGCTATCGATGACGTATTAAGAGAAGAAATCGGTAAAATATGCCATGTCTACGTGGACGATGTGATAATTTTTTCAGAAAGTGCTGAGCAACATTTAAAGGACATAGACCAGGTACTACACAAACTTCATGCCGCTAACATGCGAGTGTCCGCCGACAAATCCAAATTTTTTCAGGAAAGCGTCAAATTTCTGGGCTTTACAGTGTCTAAAGAAGGTATAAAGACATGCCCCGATAAAGTCAGGGACATTTTGGACTTCGCAGTCCCCAAATCATTGAGAGCCTTACGCTCATTCTTGGGATTGGCCGGCTATTACAGACGATTCGTAAAGGACTACGCTGCGATTACAAAACCCCTAACAAAATACTTACGTGGGGAAAATGGAAATATCGGTGCTAACCAATCCCGGAAAATCGAAATAACATTAGATGAAGAAGCACTTAACGCCTTTGGTAGAATTAAAAAGATTCTTGCATCAGAGGATGTACTGCTCCTTTACCCAGACTACAAGCAGCCCTTTGATCTGACAACGGACGCCTCTTCACATGCCATAGGCGCTGTTTTATCACAAAACGGCAGACCTATCACCATGATCTCGAGAACTCTGTCTCAGACAGAGGAAATCTATGCGACCAATGAACGAGAGCTCTTGGCGATCGTATGGGCCCTAGAAAAATTGCGTAACTATTTGTACGGCGTAAAACACTTAAACATCTATACAGATCATCAACCACTCACCTTCGCTTTGTCCGATAAAAACCCAAATGCAAAGATGAAAAGGTGGCGCGCTATTGTTGAGGAGTTTTCACCCAAGTTTCACTACAAACCCGGTAAAGAAAACTTTGTCGCCGATGCACTTTCCCGGCAATACATAAATGCCTTGGATCACGAGGTAGACACAGAAAGTATGGCCACCAACAGCGAGTTGTCACTCACTCAAGCAATTGAGACCAAAACCGAAGCCCTAATAGAAGCAAACGAACAGCAGGCAACAATTAATTTAGTTACACAGAAACAAATAAACGAATTGACGGTGACAGTTAATAAACTTTTAGCACAGGCAAAACGGACACAGATCGACACGGGAAATCTCTTTTCTTTAGTCAGTGCTAGAAATAGAGCGGTGATAATGGAATTAGAAACCATTATAACGTCGGTAGCTCTAGGGAAAGTAAATGTTATTAACCCCATTCTGCTTAATGGCATGGAAATAAACAATATATTAGCTGCTGAGCTCTCTACAAATACCAGTATAACTGACATACTTTCTGTTTCTAAACTTAAGATATTTCAGAATACACAGTTTATTTATTTCATTATTAAATACCCAAAAATAGCTAGAATTTGTAATAGTGTAAAGTTGCTGCCCGTAATCCAGGAAGGAAAGATTATTTCATTAGAAACAAATCTTATGGCCGAATGCAACAGAGAATACATCCCACTTTATAATTGCAAGGAAGCCATAATAGCAAACTTCTGCCAACCCTTGAAAGAAAGTCCCTGTGTACGACAACTATTGAACCAGCACTTCGCAGAATGCAAATCCAAATCCGCCGATCACGTTCCCGCTCTTGAGGAGATCGATAACGGCGTAATTCTAATTAATGATCAACCCGCTGTAATAAAAAATGAAAATTTGACAAGATTAGCTAGAGGAACCTTTTTGATAACATTCAAAGGCGAAATTACGATAAACTCCACCGTTTATAGCAATTGGAATGAGGTAACACTTTCGCATCCTGAAGCAGTACCCGCGCAGCACGTTAACTTTACAGAAAATATCGAGTTGTTATCACTCCCACACCTACAAAGAGTTAATATAAAAAACCTCAGGCACATAGCGCACCTGCAGAATCTTATTGAAGCCCGCTCCATACAATCGGGAACCGCCTTGCTCCTAATCCTAATTGCCACAGCTGTGAGCATAGCAATATTTCTGCGAAAACGACAGAGAAATATGGTAGTACTGAAGAACATCATAAAGGAAACCGGGGACGCTTTCACTTCAAGAGGGGGAGTAGTTAACACAGGTAACCAAACATCCGGCCAAAATATCGCTTGCACCGAATTCGCTGACGGGCGTCTGCAGCTTTACACGTTAATAAGAACTCAATACCGCATTAATTATGCATCCAGCCATTATGCTGATCGAACACTTTTAGCCTTGCGCATGACAACAACAAAATAAACGCAAGACAGCAAAGAATTGGGTAAACAGTTGCTGGTGTAAGCAACTAAGAAGTCACGCGGCCAATAACATGCAGCGACTAAAGTTAGGGCAAAGTAGTGTAGGTATTTAGACGCTAGCGTCGCTCTTATGTCTTTAGTTATTTCAACTCTTCCGCTGAGACTGGCTGCCCTTGTAAATTACAAGGGAAATAAAATTTTTTAAACAAATTCTAAAGGAATTGTTTTACTTATATACGTATTTATATACGTACATACATACATATTTATGTCTATTTATTAATATTCGCTAGCTTCTTCACATCCGTAAATATGCTTGTATGTATGTATATGCAGCCTACTTACTGAGTGTCAGGCCATTTGCTCAACTTGGTGATTATCCCTTTTGTATTTATGTACACGCATACACGCCATCGCTAGCTGCGCCTTACATATGTATGTATGTGCCATTCGTCACATTCGTTCAAAATCCGGACAGGCCGTGATCCCATCCCTTAAATCATAAGCAGAGAGTACCCATATTGGTCTCTTTTTTCTCTGTAAGTATACATATTTATGATCGCATGAGTGGCTGAGTTGAATGAGCACCGCATTCACATTCGTGTCACTCGGCTAACAGAAGAAATGAATGTGCTCATGCAGCCCTCTAATTCCGACTCACATTCCTCTGATATGTTTAAAATATTTTATCAAACAAATCTAAGCCTAAAATTCATCTTATGTGCAAGCAAAAACACAAACGCATATTTTTCTGCACATATATACATACATACAATAAATACAAACGTACATTTGTTCACTTGCCCGCAAATCACCCTTGAGCTCTAAATGTTTGCTTCTGCTCAGATTTCCGACAATTCTTCTGCGAGACGAAGGCAATAAACCACCACCATAAGTTAGAGTTGGGTGCAAATACTTTTCGTTTCGCAGGAGGTCCAAGGAAAAATAGGAGTAATAAAAAATATACGATTTAACTCTCAGAGACGTTTAACTGTGAGAAAATCAATAATATATAGCTCCTTAATACTTATTAAGGAGAGATATAGTGTGATACATTTTTTAAATAAATTAAAAGTGAAAATTAATTATGAATTTCTGTAACTACTTTTCATAAAGTAGTAGATTTCCTACTCCGACTACAAACTGCAGTAAATGGTTTGCAAATTCAATGATGACCAGCACTGTTGTTCAAATGCGACAAAATTCGGCGACATATTTACATATATGTATATATAAGCTCATACAAATGTACACAGCGCGTATTGAGGTGATGAAGATGTGCTAAGAATTTATCTGGGCAAGGCCGATTTTGCGAAATAATACCGAATGCATTTATATATTTTTATTAGTATTTTACAATATAATGGTTCGTAATGATTAAATATTAATAAATTAGATATAAATTTGGTAAAGTAATCTCGTATTAGGTGAATAATGCCTAATATACGTATTTTTAATTATTTGTTAACTACAAATTTGCCGGACTGGGCCAGAAATAGCGAACGCCCCTGTACTTGCAAAGGTGAAGACGAAAATGTTCAAATTTATAAATTTTTGCAAGATCGCGAAAAAAGTGCTTCGCTGGCAGATTTTAAGTTGTGCTGCAATTTATGAATGAAATGAGTTTTACGCACGCGCAATTTATGAATGAAATGGATTAGGTTTTATGGGGCCGGTGTAACTGTTGATTTAGCAGTTGCTGCGGGAAGTGAGGACAGAAGTGTGCACATGTCGATATGTTTCAATATATACGTATAATTGCATGTATGCGGACGTCATTTGTCCTTGAATATGTACATTTGATATTATACATATGTATGTATGTATTTGGGTGTTTTCCAATACAAATTAACTTTATTTCTTCTATATATTTTGCGTATCGTTACAATTAATAGTTAATAGGCAGCAGAAGAAGGTTGTGAGCGCCAAATCGGAAAAAGGTAAACGTCACCGTAAGAAGGATACTGTGTTGACACTTTCTATGTACTACACAATGTTGCCAGTATGTCTGTTTCTAATTCGGAGTGGCCACAATACTCCCCTTCTAGTAAAGTTCATAATCGTCCAGGTTTTTGGGTGGATGAACTTTTCGACCAGCTCGCGTAGACTCTGTTGCCGGTTGAGGTGTGTACCGTGCGTTATAGGTTGCCGTATCGTGGTTACTATTGGTAATGTAAGCTGGTTTTAATCGATCGATCGACACGTTGGACTTCCTTCCTTCGTAAAGGATTTCATAAAACTTATGATTTCTGTTCAAGATGGGGAACGGACCATCATATGGTTTGCTCAGCGACGGTTTTATAGAGTCATTTCGAATAAAAACATGTGTACATTTGGAGAGCTCTTGAGGAACAAATACGCTTTTATTTGAGTGCCAAGTGGTGGAATGAGGACGAATATTCCTCATAGCTTCTCTTAAATTATTCACTACCTCCGTCTCCGTCCGCACATCGCTATCCTCGCCGAAAAATTCTGCGGGTAACCGAAGAGTCGTCCCGTAAACCAGTTCTGAAACTGTTGCTTGTAGGTCTGTTTTATAAACTGTTCGTAGCCCAAGTAGTATGATTGGAATATGATCCACCCAATTGCCGGCGTCCTTGCATAAGATGGCTGCTTTCAATGTACGGTGCCAACGCTCGATGAGTCCGTTGGATTGTGGATGATACGAAGTTGTTTTCAGGTGCTCGATGCCTAAGATGCGATTCAACTCTGTGAAGATAGTGCTCAAAAATTGAGGACCCCTATCTGAGGTGATGTAAGTAGGAACGCCGAATCGTGAGATCCAATGGTAAACCAAGGCATCTACGATAGTTGGTGTTGTCATATCTGGGATTGGGATTGCTTCTGGCCATCGCGTGAACCTATCAATGATAGTAAGGCAGTACCTCTGACCTTTGCTGGCAGGAAATGGTCCCACGAGGTCAATGTTTATATGCGAAAAGCGCTTATCAGGCAACGCGTATGATTGCAATGATGAACGGGTGTGCCGACTGATCTTTGCACGTTGGCAATCGAGACATGTCCGGGCGAATCTAATGCAGTCTCTTTGCATGAACGGCCACACGAAACGCTCCTTCACTTGTTTGGCCGTTGAGTGCGTACCAGGGTGAGCCAGATTGTGCACAGATGCCATTACTCTGTTTCGAAATGCCTTAGTTACAAATGGTCGAATCGTTTTCTTGGAGTCATCGCAGTACAGTTGTTTGTTTGTTCCCGGTATTGAAAACAACTTCAGTGCTAAAGAGATTTCACCGGAATTGCTGTTTTGGAGAATTTCCTTCAGTTCCTCATCGTTTTTTTGGTTGTCGGCTAAAGCGCCGAAGTCAATAGTCGGCGACAATTGAATTGACTCGATGCGTGATAATAGGTCAGCAGTAACGTAAGACTGACCTTCGACATGTCTAATGTCGGTGGTAATTTGTCCAATAGCATCTAATTGACGCGCTTGGCGATTTGAGGCCTTCTCAAGTTTTTGCTGGAATGCGAAAGTAAGAGGTTTATGGTCGGTATAAATGTGACACGCTCTACCCTCTAGAATGTATTTAAAATGCTGAACTGCCATGTACATTGCAGTTAACTCGCGGTCGTACGTACTGTAGCGAACTTGCGCCTTGTCGAATTTTTGCGAAAAGTACCCGAGGGGCTGAATTATACCGTTGATAATCTGATGCAGCACTGCGCCGGCGGCGAAGTCTGATGCGTCCACCCAAAGAGATAATTCAGCATCCTTTTGTGGATGTGCTAAGCCTGATGCATGAGCTAATTGCCGTTTACATTCATCGAATGATTTAATTGCTTTATGATTCCACTCAATCTTGGAATTGTCATTCTTTTTATTCCCTGGTGTAAGCGCGAACAGATGCATTTGAGCATCGATTGCTTTAGGTATAAATCGGCGATAAAAATTTATCATCGCCAAAAATCTCTTCAACTCTTTTACTGTATTAGGCAATTTGAATTTTTCAATTGCCTCTACACGCTCTTTTATTGGATAAATTCCATTTTGTGTAATCTCATGGCCGAGAAAAACTAATTTACTTTTCGCAAACTCGCATTTCGAAATATTAATTTTGAGGTTGCTTGCACGTAACCTGTCGAACAATGTACGTAAGTGTTGATTATGCTCGTCAACATCTCTAGATGCAATGCAGATATCGTCGACATAGGCGAATACGAAGTCTAGGCCCCGGACAACCTGATGAATCAAGCGCTGAAATGTTTGCGCAGCATTTCGTAAACCAAAGGTCATGTAAGGGAACTCAAAAAGTCCGAAAGGCGTCGTCACTGCTGTCTTTTGAATATCATCTGGGTGCACGGCGACCTGATGGAACGCCCTCTGTAGGTCAATTTTTGAAAAAACTGACTTACCGTAGAGAATCGAAGTAAAATCTTGCAAGAAGGGAAGAGGGTATCTGTCGGGGACAGTGACGGCGTTTAGAGCGCGGTAGTCTCCACAAAGCCTCCATTTCCCATTTGCTTTCGGAACCATATGTATTGGACTAGCCCAACAACTCGATGACGGTCGGCAAATTCCAAGATATAGGAGTTCATCTATCTCCTTCCTTGCCACTTGTAGCTTCTCAGGTGACAGCCTTCTTGGACGAGAGAAAACTGGCTGGCCGTATGTATCGATGCGATGCAAGATGGAAGTTTCAGTGGGTCTGCCTGGTTGTTGCGGCCTGGTGATGTCGATGTAGTTGCCTAAAATACTAGGTAGTGGCAAGGAGCTATCGCATGTTTTAATTAACGTACCTGGTGTATTTGAGTATTCACAATTCGCGTAAATACTTGTTGAATTGTCTATAAGGCGTTTGTGTTTGATGTCGATTAATAAGCCAAAATGCTTTATAAAGTCAGCACCCAATATGCAAGTGTTTACGTCGGCTATAATGAACTTCCACGAAAATTGTCGCCTTAGACCTAGGTTGATCGTAAGCACTGTTTCCCCAAACACTTTTATGCTTGTTCCGTTGGCAGCATAAAGTTGCGTGCTAATTGGGTTCACGGTCGAGGACTTGAAATTTTTCGGAATTACCGAAACGTCAGCTCCGGTGTCGATTAAAAATTTGACATTGTTGCGAGTGTCCGCGATTTTGAGACGGTTAATTGAAGCTGTTTTTGCATATCCGCAGATTTTCGTAGCAGCTCCAACGTGCTGTGTGTGTCATTGCTTCTTGGGTACCTGCGCAAAACAGCAAGGTTTTCGGCAGCTCCGAGCGTCTTTACCAAAGGTTAGATGGTACCAGCATATTTCTCCATCTACGTTTGAACGAATGGATTCACGTGGGCCATTTCGGTTGCGATTTCATGTTGATTCACGGTCGGTCGTATAGCGATTGAGTTTATGAGTTAATTGGGCAATTTCCTTCTGTAAGGATTCTAGCGCCGATGCGGTTTCGCTGCTGTTTCTTTCGCTAGTAAGCGCTCGAAGGTTTGAATTTGGATAAAATGTTTCGCCGAGGTTGAGCGATTCCACTATATCATCAGCGATTTTTTACCTTTCTTATAATTTTTTGTTCCGAGGCTATGATTGCAGCTCGTGCCTGGGCAGGGAGTCTAGCTGTCCAAAGATCTATTAGAATATCTTCGCTTAAGGACTGTCCAGCAACGCGTTTCATATTGCTAAAAAGCTGACTAGGTTTTAAATCACCGAGTGGCATCTCGGAGATAACTTTTTGCAAACGGCGCTGCTGGCTCTCTGCAAAATGCCTAATAAGTTTTCCCTTAACGTATTCATATTTATTCTGTGTCGGTAATTCACTGATAATGCTTTGCAACTCTGACAATTTAGCAGGTGGCACTTGTGCCATTACAATGTTGTATTTTTTCGAGTCTGCAATAATTCCTGATGCCGCAAACCAGAATTCTAATGACATGAAATAGGATTCAATGTGAGTATCAGCCATACTTGGCGGATTAATTTTTGGAATTGCAAAAGTCGCCTCCACGTGCAAACCATCATTGGTTATGTTAGTATAACCGACTCCATCGTTCTGGTTGCGATCGGCGGAATCGCTAGCGGGGTTCATGATCTTTTCTTCGGGGTCACCAATTTGGGTGTTTTCCAATACAAATTAACTTTATTTCTTCTATATATTTTGCGTATCGTTACAATTAATAGTTAGATATATTTTATTGGTTAGTCTTACGTCTAGTCGTCTTTGAAGTCGGCAGCAGAAGAAGGTTGTGAGCGCCAAATCGGAAAAAGGTAAACGTCACCGTAAGAAGAATACTGTGTTGACACTTTCTATGTACTACACAATGTTGCCAGTATGTCTGTTTCTAATTCGGAGTGGCCACATGTATGTACATGTTAGCTGTTTTGTATATAAATTATTTACATATATACATACATAGTATGTATATACAGACATACGTATATACATACAACATATACATATATGTATGTATATGTATGTACGTACTTAATTGTTAATGTGTAGACAAATTATTGATTGACATTATGCTGAGGAGGAATCTGCTATATATGATATCTAATAACATTTATATACATACATATGTATGTATATATAGATATTTGTAGTCATTTACCAAATCTAAACCGATATACAAATACATACATACATAACTAGTTTAAACTCATAACTCGTATAAAAGCAAAAAAATATACTTGTCAGCAAATGTAAAATGCCGTCGGCAAGTCAGCATTGGCGTGTGCGCACTGCTTAAGTACAAAACACAAAAAGGGCTCTTCATTAATTTATTAAAGAAATGTTTATATTTGACAAATGAAATTCGGCATTTTACTTAATTTTTCCAATATCCATCAATATTGATAAATTTCCTCCTTCGAAATGCCATCGGCAAAACAACAAGTGGGTTAGGCTCACATTTGTGCATTACTTCAAACTACATATACACATATGTACATATGTACATATATCCATAGAACAAAAAAGGGAACGCTTCATTCATGGATTTCACAAATGCACATAAATATAAACATAAAATTTGACATATGTAATTATTTTAATTATTTTGACTTTTTATTAATTTGTCCAAAGTAAGTATATTTTTCTCACATTTATGAAAATACACAAACTGTTAAATAAATTTCAACGGCACTCATCTCTGTTAACTGTTAGCTCTGGCGCGGTGAAATAAGACAAGACATTTACTTGGATTTTGACAATTCACACTGATATTCGCGTGAAAATTTTCTCTGTCAAATATAAGTTCTCTGACATAGACTTTCGCTTTGCTTTGCTTCAGAGTTTCGCTTTGACAGATAAGTTGAAGACCTGATTTTATATGATTGCTGCTAAATACAAGGCGAGAAAAGTAAAGCAAAGCAAAGCGAAGCAAAATCATGGCGAATTCTCAACTTTTGTAGACTTTGACAACCAACTGTTACATCCATTTAATTTCTGCGTGCATATACACACGATTTAGAAAATTCACTTGTATTTCATAATTTTTGCATGGATAATTACTTTTAAAAAGAGAAAAGAAGAGAAATATGAACAAATAGCAAATGAAATACCTCTTTGTTAACCACCCTCATCGTTTTTCTAAACTCCACTGGATCGGTTTTTATTTATTTTGTCAAAAGATGCTGCAAGAAGACTTGTTACATCTCAGTCTTAATAAAGTTTATTACACTCGCGAATTTAAAACATACATTAGTAGCTGTAAAACACATTTCTTATTCTTTTATCAAACAAAATACTCGGAATAAGCACATATCGCAATTCAAAACAAACAATTATGTCAGAAACTATCAAAGCGTTCTATATAGCAAACCTTCTACACCTCATATTTTGTTCTTAAAGTTCGAATTGTCAAGTAAAGCGAGGAAAGGCCGGATTGCATCAACCCCTAAATTGCTTTCTGCAGCTTCAAAACTTAAGCAGGGTTATGTTTGCTAACAAAATGGTCAGGTTGCTTCATGAACACATCTTCATGGAGCTTGCTGTATAAGTACGCGTTTGATATGTCAACTTGATGCTTGCAAAGGTGTTTTCTGCAGCTATCGCAAAGAGCATGCATATAGTTTCGAAACGAATAACTGAAGAAAACGTCTCCCAGTAGTTGACACCCAGTGGTTGCCCAGAAACTAACCTCGATTTAAATCTCTCGATGTCACCGTTGGTATTTCGCATGATTCGAAAAACCCACTTCGAGCAAATGGCTTTCTGCCCTTTTGGTAGATCATTTGCTATATATTTATTTCTGATGAACCACATTCTGAGGTAATGTTCGTACGAAATTTACGTTTTACGAATTTAACATCTCGCCTTTCTATTATTGCATGCTTTTGCCGGTCGTATAAACGATACGCCTTTGCTGTATTGGAGTAACCAACTAATATATACTAGCTACCTTTTTCTTGAAACTTGCTTTTATTTGCCTTATTTAGTGCAAATGCTGGTGACCCAAAATACGTAGATGCTTCACTGGCGGCTTACGCTGTTTCCATACTTCGAATGGAGTACGACGATTCAATGCTTGAGTAGGATATCTATTGCGCAAAAAAACTGCGGTCTAATCGCTTCAGCCCACAAAAATTCCTCAAGCTGAGCACGGATCAACGAACTTTTGGCCATTTCTACTATGGTGCGGTTGGTGCGCTCAGCAATACCGTTCTGCTGAGGTGTGTACGGGGCAGTCAACTCCCTCTTGATTTTTTTAAAATATATCGAACTCACCATTAACATATTATATGCCATCGACACTTCATAATGCCTTCACCTTACAGTCCGTTTGGCATTCTACATAGCTTTTGAATTGCTTAAATTTTTCAAAAACTTCACTCTTGGCTTTCAAAAAATATACAAAAGTTTTTCGAGCAAAATCTTCTATAAAAGTGACAAAATAACGACTTCTACCCAACGATATAACTTTCATAGGCCCACACATATCGTATGCACAAAACATTTTGTAACTCAATATTGCTTTTTTCACTTTTTAATATTACAGTCCCTTTGCCGTGTGAAACAATAAATTTATCAGCCGCTAACATCACTTTTCCGTTTTCTGCAGCAAAAGATACAATTAAACTTTTTCACAACACATATGTGACGTATCACTGCTGTCGATGCACCACGTTTCTTTTCTCTGTTTATCAATCATTGTTATTACAAAACATTAAACAGTTGGATATTTCTTCAAATTTCTGCTACGCTCTATTTTTCTTTACATTTCGGCAATCTTTTGCCCGATGACCCTTTTGTTGACAGTTGAAGCATTTTAACTTAAATTTAAATTTTTTATTTTTCGTCGCTTTTGCATTGGCGTCGCTCTGCTCGGATGCTTTTGCGCTGTATTTGCGTTTGTGATTATGTCTTTGCTTGTGCATACGTATACTGCTTGCATGTACTCTCGTTCATCTCGCTCACCTACTCGCCTCCGAGCACCTTCTTATAGAATTTTCGATTTTGCAGCATCGAACGTCGGCAAATTGTCGCGTGTTTCGATTGCGACTACAAAGTACTTCCAATGTGTTAGGAAGCCTTCTCAACAACGTAATAACTTTCAACTCGTCATGTATGTTAATGGCCCCTATTATGAGTTGCATTACTTACCTAATTGGCGTATTAACCGCCCAAGCGATTTTGGCCGAGGTCAACAAAGCCCGCCAGCTGTCCCTATCTCGTGCTAACTGGCGCCAATTGGAAATCCCAAGTATTGCCAAGTCTTTTTCCACTTGGTCTTTCCAACGCAGAGGAGGTCTTCCTTTTCCTCTGCTACCACCCGCGGGTACCGCGTCAAAAACCTTCAGGGCTGGAGCTATTTCATCGATTCGAACGACGTGACCTAGCCAGCGGAGCCGCTGATTCTTAATCCGCTGCACTATATCTACGTCATTGTACAGCTCGTACAGCTCATCGTTCCATCGTACAAGGTATTCGCCGTAGCAAAGACTGAAAAGTCCATAAATCTTTCGAAGAATCTTTCTCTCCAACACTCCAAGAGCCCTCTCATCTGATGTTGTCATCGTCCATGCTTCTGCGCCATACAAGAGGACGGGCATGATGAGAGACTTATAGAGTATGGTTTTGGTCCGTCGAGAGAGGACTTTACTGTGCAATTGCCTACTCAGTCCGAAGTAGCACTGGTTGGCAAGAGAGATTCTGCGTTGGATTTCAAGGCTGACACTGTTATTGGTGTTAATGCTGGTTCCTAAGTAAACGAAGTCCTCTACTTTTTCAAAGTTATAGCTGTCAACAGTGATGTTAGATCCCAGTCGTGAATGCTCCGACTGTCTATTTGATGACAGGATATACTTCGTCTTGCCCTCGTTTACCTCCAGACCCATTGGCTTTGCTTCTCTATCCAGTTTGGAGAAGGCAGGACTAACTGCGCGGTTGTTAAGGCCGATGATGTCAATGTCATCGGCGTATGCCAGCAATTGCACACTCTTATAAAAGATGGTGCCTGACCGCTTCAGTTATGCGGCTCGAATTATCTTCTCCAGCATCAGGTCAAAGAATCACCCTGTCTGAAACCTCGTTTGATATCTAACGGCTCGGAGAGGTCCTTCCCGATTCTGACGGAGCTGGTGGTGTTGCTCAACGTCATTTTACATAGCCGTATAAGTTTTGCCGGGACACCAAATTCAGACATTGCGGCATATAGGAAACTTCTTGTCGTGCTGTCGAAGGCGGCTTTGAAGTCGACAAAAAGATGGTATGTGTCGATTCTTCTTTCTCGGGTCTTTTACATGATCTGGCGTATTGTGAATATCTGGTCGGTGGTACCAGGTCTAAAGCCACACTGATAAGGTCCAATCAGTTCATTGACGGTGGTCTTAAGTCTTTCACACAATACACTTGACAGAACCTTATAGGCGATGTTAAGAAGACTAATCCCGCGATAATTGGCACAGACTGCAGGATCACCCATTTTGTGGATTGGGCAGAGCACACTTAAGTTCCAATCAGCAGGCATGCGTTCTTCCGACCATATTCTAGAGATGAGCTCGTGCATGCACTTAACCAGCTCCTTTCCGCCGTACTTTAATAACTCAGCAGGTAACCTGTCAGCCCCGGGGGCTTTGTTGTTCTTCAGCCGTGCTATCGCTTTCCGAATTTCGTCATAGTCGGGTGATGGTACATCACGTCCATCGATTGATTGGGGATTCGGGTTCTTCTCCATCGTTGTTGCAGCTGCTTTCATTAAGCAGTGTGAAAAAGTGCTCCCTCCATAATTTAAGTATGCTGTGGGCATCAGTCACCAGGTCGCCGTTTTCATTCTTACAGGAATTCGCCCCGGTCTTGAAACCTTCTGTTAGCCGCCGTACTTTCTAAAAAAATATTCGAGCGCTATTCCTGTCGGCCAGCATCTCAAGCTCTTCGTACTCACGCATTTCGGCCTCTCTTTTTTTCTCACGAAAAATGCGTCTTGCTTCCTTCTTCAACTCACGATAACGCTCCCGCTTGCGTTGCGCCTGATCGCAGTGTGGCCCTGTAGGCAGCGTCGTTACGTTCCGTTTCGGCGCGACATTCCTCGTCATACCAGTTGTTTTTTCGGGCTCGCTGAAATCCGATTGATTCTTCAGCGGCGGTATGTAGACAGCGAGAAATATGGTCCCCCTGCTCGGAAATATCGGTCTGTTGATTATTGCTCTCATAGAGCAGGAGTGCAAGTCGAGTGGCGAAGTGTGTGGCTGTCTGTTGCGATTGCAGCTTTCTGACGTCGAGCTTTCCTTGTGTCCATTTGCGCGCGCTTTTTGCTGCACAGAGGCGCGTGCGGATCTTAGCTGCCACAAGAAAATGATCCGAGTCGATGTTGGCTCATCGGTTCGTGCGCACATCTAGGACACTGGAAGCGTGCCTTCCGTCTATCACAACAATGTCGATTTGGTTTCGTGTCTTACCATCTGGAGACAGTCACGTAGCCTAATGTATTCTCACATGCTGGAACCTGGTACTACAGAATAGTATGTTTCGGGCCCCGGCGAAGTCGATCAGTCTCAATGCGTTATAAGACGTTTCCTCGTGGAGACTGAATTTTCCGACTGTGGAACCAAAGATGGGGATGTTAAAGAAACTCCCCTTGATGCGGATTGTGGCGAGACGTTCATCCACCGGAGTGAACGACAGTACTTTACGGCGCAGTCTCTCCCCCACCACAAATCCGACACCAAATTTGCGCTCCTTTACATGGCAGCTGTAGTAGATATCGCAAGGGCCTATAGATTTTTTCCCTTGACCTGTCCATCGCATCTCTTGGATGGCGGTGATATCAGCCTTCGCTCTGCTGAACACATCAACCACCCGGGCAGAGGCACCTTCCCAATTAAGGGTCCGAACAATCCAGGTGCATGCGCTCAAATCATTGTCCTTAATACGTTTGCCGTGGTCGTCATCAAAAATGAGGGGTCTCATCCGAGGCTATGTGTGTCTTTTCATTGGATGTTGTTTTTTACGTGGCGCGTTCCAAGCCCTGCCCACAACCCATTGCTGGGGGTGAAAATTTTAAGTTCGTTTATATAGCGAACCGCGTGCTCCAAGACAGACACCCGCTTGCAGCCGCACCTCCTGGTGAACAGACGCTGCGGACTTTAGTGGACCCTTAAACCGAATATGTCGGAGTGGCTCTACTAAAGCTCCCTCTCAATTAGCCGTGACCTATGGCTCCACACGGGTTGGTTACCGTATCTTGCACATGGGTTGCTCACGTTGCCCAGGGTGCACGAACATGGACGTAAGAGTAGGGATTGAGTACAGCCCTGCAACTGTAACCGCATACCCAGAAGCACCACTGTACCCCATTGCACTCGAATCTTGAGTCGAACAGAATTTACCTTTCGACAGCAAAGCGAAGCTTTTGAAATTTTGTGAAAATGTAAGTTTTTGGAGCTTATTTATTGCTTTATGGTAAAAAATTAATAATATGATATTATTTTTGTTAATTGTATGCAGGTCGAAAGTCGTGAGTACCAAAGCGCAGTTAGAAAGACTAGTTGCATTGATGGAAGAAAGTCCACAATTTGCTAAAGGGATTTGCACAAAAGTACAGGCGGCAAAAGTACAGGCTGTGCAAGCCCAAGCATGTTTTCATTCCCTATACTAAGCTGATACGAACCCTGAGCACAAAATCGTAAAGTTGTTGCCAGTTTTAGTATATTGGGAATAGATTTCGGTCGGGTGCATCGCTGCAGCAGCTCTTCTGTAGTGAACAGCAAGTCCACAAACGCCTCTTTGGATAAACGGAAGTTTTTTGTAAATCTGCAAACACAACTTCTTGAACATGCCGAAACCTTTAAGAAATAGCATTATACTTACGTAGTGGAATCCATTTCCAAAGGGTTGGAAGCGTCCCTTAGCTTCTTTCTGTTTCTGGCCAATTCCAGCAAACTTTGATCCTCCTCTAAAGAGTCGTCAAACCACAACTCAGTCGTAGTCATATTTTTTTTTAAACTTTTATTATCTTTATTTATAAAATATATGTTATTTTTACTTTCTCAAATCCTATTTCTTTTCGACACCATCTGACAGATGTATACTATCGTGAACCATCAAAATGATTGCAATTCACAATAGCGCCAATTTTCTCCGAATGAGTGTCATAATACCAAATGAAAATTCGTTCGATCAGCATTTTCGATCGCTGTCGAAGATCGAATCCAACTAATAATATCGCCCAATATCTAACTCCGCTAGTTTGTCGACCGTTTCAACAAATGATTGCACATGCTGACCTACACTATCACTATTCTGCATGCTCAAACGCAACAGCTTTTGGTATAGTTGCATTTTTCTTATTGGACTCACTCACATGAATTTAACTTTTGCCACGCTTCTGCTGCAGTTTTGCACGACTTTATGTGCAGCAACTGCGTTGGCTTCACCTTCAAGAACAAACATGGTAGCGCCTTTTGGTCTGCTGTGTTCCATTTTTGCGTTGCTTCCTGTGGCTTTTTGCTGCATACGACACTCCAAAGTCCGTTGTAATTAGCACATTGCGCACCGATACCGACCAGACATAGTAATTGTCTTCTGCAAGTTTATCAATTTGAAGAGACAGATTAATTTTGTAAATTTATTTACAAAACACGTACACACTAATGTGCTACGGTGCGCTTGGATAAGGTTTAATCCAAAGGTTCGTGCCCATGCTATTAATTTTCATATTTCTATTTTAGAAGCAGAATGGAGTAATTTAAGCTAAAAATGGAAATAATCCATGGAAGGAATTTAAAAAAATTAAATTACTCCATTCTGCTTCTAGAATAGAAATTTGAAAAGAAATTGGATGGGCACGAACCTTTGGGCTAAACCTTATCCACGCGCACCGTGTTGCTTTATTAGTTTTTCGGTGTTAATAGTTCAATGATTTATTTAGAACTTCAAAACGAACTCCAATGTTCAAAGCAGAGTATGAAACGAATGTAATGCTTGGTTTTCATTAGGTCAAATTTGACGTCAAACGTTGTCAAATGAATGAAAACGGGTTGTCTTAAGGTGCCATTTGTGTTTGCAGTCAGTTTTGACCTCTTACTGTAAAATGACAGCCAAATGAAAACGGTCAGATTTTAATTCGGCCGCCGCCGTGGCAACATTTGACATCCAAAATGAGTTTGGCAACATGTTGGCAAATTATTATCGTTTGCCATGCGAACCGCAGATTCCATTTTAAAACAAACTGCTAGCAAGTCGCAATGAACAAAACAGCAATATATTTTCAGCAAAGGTAATGTTATAATCTTTAGAAATTCATTCTAAATAAATAATTTGTATTTATTTTGTAGTCTTTAAATATGGAAGAAGAACTATTTGGCTTTCAAAACTCAGCTGCCAGCGCAGCAAGAAAAAGAGTGCGGAAACTGGCGGAAAAATGGACGAACCAGCAAACGGAGAAACTCATTCAGGAGGTGGAGTCGAGAGAGGGCACCTGGAACTTATTGTCCAAAGAATACAGGGACAGGAATGCCCGCAAAGCACGAAATTGCAGAAGCAATGGAGCTACCAAGATCAGAAGTGTCGGCAAAATGGAACAGCCTCCGCTGCTCTTTTCACGTAAGTAATGTGTCATACCCATAAATAAATAAATACTTAAGAAATATTAGATATTTATCTGTTTCTAAAAAATTAGGCGGCCTTTAATAAAATGGGGCAGACCAAGAATGGACAAAGTGCAAAAGTGACATCGTCAAACCCCCTATACACATAGTATTTGGCAATAATGCCAAACAAAATGATGACGATGGGTACGCCAGAGTTGTTAAGAAGATCATAGAGACGGTATCTGCTGCAACAAAAAATTACACTTGGTACCGGTAATTTCACTTTTTAAATATTGTACTTAAAAACATTTATTTCGAAGCTGTTCCATTTGGTTAATTTATAAATGTAGGTAAGTATGTACTGTGATGTGCAAGAACTTCCCTTAAATTCCAGTTGGGATTTCAGAAAAATCTGTATAGATACATTTATTATATTAGGTAATAAATCAGCTTCGAAACGAATTTTTTTAAGTTCAATATTTACAAAGTGAAAAAAGGAGAGGTAGGTATTAAAATATATATACTACGGATGTTCTTATAATGGATTCGCTATGGAGTATTATTTAGGTCACAGCCAAAATGATTCAGTGAATATTTTACAATATGTACAACGTTATTTATGTTTAGTTTTTTTTGCTAATTTTTATAAGTGTAATGTAATATGAAGTAATGAATGTAGTATATAAACCCCCCCCCCCCCCCCAATAAAGATACAAACCGTATAGTTTTTGGGGAAATCAAACAGGGACCAAAAATAACTGTTATGATATATTCCAAAAACCAAAAAGTCAAAGCATAAAAATTTTCGTGGAAGAAAATAGTTGATGTCCTTGTCATCCTTATGATGTCCTGTGCGAGGATCAAGGATAATTTTAATTTTTTTAACTTATTTAAAAAAAGTACAAATTTAATTGTTAATTATGGACTTTTATTTTTTCAGTCAGAAAATAACAGTTAAACCAAGCCAAATATTTTTTTTGTCAAAAATAAAAGGCTTGGTCCCATAACGAACAAACCGTTAATCCGATTTTAATAAATGAGGTACCAGATGATTGGTCTTAGTGTCTAGAATTTAAATATATATACTTTCTTTAAGATTGGGCAACTCTGACTTAAGATATAGGTCAAAAACCGAAGAAATCATATTCACTTATATGCATATATTACACAGTGCGGCAAAAAAATTTTGTTTGAAATATACCCGGGAAAAACTTAGTAGAGTTTATAGATATGGTGGAGTATAGCATCAAAAAAGTGTTATTTTATTCCCTGAACCTTCCAATTTTTTTTATTCGGAAAACCCGTTATTTTCGTACTTGGTGCACTTAACTATTGAAAACTCGACTATTTTCCAACCTATTTTTAAAACTAAAAATGTTTTGGAAAGAAGATTGTTAGTCCTTTACTGTGTTTTCATTATTAGGCGCAAAAAAAGACTTTCCTCGTATATGGCTCTTCATAAGTATGTACATACGTATGTACATATTTAAGTTACAAACATATTTTATTTAGCGTATTTTAGCTTTGGTTCCATGCTCTTGGACTCATGGACTAAAAATTCCGAGAATAACATCGGTGAATATTATGGAGTTTGCAAACGAAAAGTGCAAGATGTTGAAGTGTTCAATTATAAATATAATTAGTGGTAAACTTCTATGTATAACAATTGATACCGCAACACGGAGTGACCGTGGTGTTCTTTGTATAAATGCCCAAATATTTCTGCATGATAAAATTGAAATAATTACGTTGTCAATGGAAGAAATAAAGGGTAGACATACAGCAGAGAACATAAAATTGAACATAGAAAAAGTAATGCGAGCATATGAAATTAGTAAGGAACAAATTTACGCTGTTACAAGCGATAACGGACGTAATTTGATTAAAGCGGTAGAGCTTCTATCAGACACGGTCAGTGACGAAGATTCTGAAGAAGAAACCGTAATCGAATCAACCCCAATTGAATTTTCTGGAGATCCAATGCCCATAGTAGCTGATCACATTATATCAATAAAATGTGCAGCGCACACGCTCCAGCTTGCTGTGAAGGACTTTTTAGAAGAGTACAGTCTAGGAATAGTAAGCAGCAGTCGTCGACTTGTGAAACTCCTCAGAACTCCTCTAAAACGGTAAGTAATTAGATGATTATCTTTTTCAGTGAAGTTTTGAAAAACTTTTAGTTACATGTCTACGTGTACTTCCTAGATGTGAGATAAAAGACTTAGGTCTTCCAAAACCGCAATTAGATGTTCCAACTCGCTGGAGTTCCACTTTCAATATGATTCGAAGCCTCTGTCAGCTTAAAGAATTCTGTGACAACAATTTGCCAGAGTCTGATAATTTAACTATTGACGAATGGGAATTGTTAGGACATCTTTTAGTTGTGTTGCAAATTCCACATTTACTAACCGTGAAGCTCCAAGAGAGTCAATTACTTTTGGGTGATTTTTATAAATATTGGCTGGAGATGACACTTCAGTTAAAAAATAATGAGAACGAAATTAGCAAGAAACTTCTGAATTGCATTGAAATCAGACAAAGTTCCCTTTTGGAAAACGAAACTGTAAATGCTGCCTTGTTTTTGGATCCGAGATTGAGAAGAATGCTTTCGAAAGAAAAGATGCAAAGTGCTAAAAACCATCTCAAGGGACTTGTTCGTCGAATGGAGAATTTGAAAAAGGTTGTTTCAATAAGTTTTATCTATTAAAATGGTATGTTTATTATATATTTTTTTTTAATTAGATTCACAATTCATCCCCTGAGGAGACTCAACACAGGGAAGACACGACATTTTTGATTGATAAGTCCTCAATGCAAAGTTCTTCTTCTCTCTTGCGGAGTTGCATTCGAGAACTTGAGCTTGCTAATTCATCGTCAGATGACGACTCTTACGAGTTCAACGATGAACTAAAAAAAGCTTATTATGAGATTGACTCCTACAAGGAAAAACGAGTGGATTTAGACACGGATATTGTCGAATATTGGAATAGTAAAAAATATACATTTCCATATCTACGAAAACTTGTTTTTGCCGTGCAGTCAGTACCTGCAACACAAGTCAGTGTCGAACGAGCTTTTTCGGCATTAAAACTTATTTTAACCGATTTACGATACAATCTATCCGATCAAAATGTAGAAACAGTATGCCTTTTAAAGCTCAACACCAATATAATGCCTTGATTACAAACTCTACTAAGTTTTTCCCGGGTATATTTCAAACAAAATTTTTTTGCCGCACTGTGTAATATATGCATATAAGTGAATATGATTTCTTCGGTTTTTGACCTATATCTTAAGTCAGAGTTGCCCAATCTTAAAAAAAGTATATATATTTAAATTCTAGACACTAAGACCAATCATCTGGTACCTCATTTATTAAAATCGGATTAACGGTTTGTTCGTTATGGGACCAAGCCTTTTATTTTTGACAAAAAAAATATTTGGCTTGGTTTAACTGTTATTTTCTGACTGAAAAAATAAAAGTCAAATGTTTACTGAAATTTTGCAACAAAAAATTTTTTAGTCAAAAAAATACTTTTTTTATCAGACTTTTATTATAAAAGTCATAACTGGTTGGGTCCCTGAAATCAAACGATTTTTTAAATAAGTTTTAAACTTTATTGCAAATTTGTTAAATTTCCCCACAAAGTACAAAGGTTGTTACTTTGTTGTGGTTTTTTTATACATAATTGTAGATATGTTCATTAGTTCATGCTACACTATTTATATTTTCAAAAACATTAAAACAGACTGCAATATTTCGATCAGAAAGTCGTATGTATTTACGTAACTAACTTAATGTACCTTTTTTGTTATTACACTGCGTTACAAACACCGCGTAACACACATTCTGTCCTATGAACTAAATATACTTTTTCGGAAAGGGAAGAAAAAATAAAAATACACATGTATCGGCCATTTTCATGTACACGGCACAATTTTTTTTTATGTATAAATTATTTTTTCTATATATTCTTTATATACTTTTATACATAAAAAAAATTCTGACGTGTACATAAAAAACCGCTGATACACGTGTATTTTTTATTTTTTCTCCCATTTCCGAAAAAGTATATTTGGTTCATAGGACAGAACTATTTTTTTTTTGTAACGCAGTGTTATTAATGAATTGAAAAATAGTCTTTATTTCTTTTTATGATTGTACAATGTACGAATTTATTATCAGATAAAATGTTTGTTTAATACAAGATCAAGTTTATTTGGAGACATGAATAGAATAATTATTATATATTATAAGTTGTTATTTCGCATTTTATACATGGATTTTTGCTGTTTTATTATTTCTATTATATTGCTATGCTAGTTCCCCATGGGGTGCCAAGAAGTACTCCATGAAATTTGCACGTACATTCATTGCATTTTCCCCTGGCCTACCCATAAAACAACTTGGCCTAATGGAAGTAATGAAAACTGCATGTCATTTCACATATGCCATTAGTAATGAATACTGCATGGTAGTCAACTGACCTCAAAATTTGATGGCAGTGTTTGACAGCCACTGCCTTATCAACTTTGAGTCAATTTTTAATATGTAATGAAAACACATTTGACACTAAATGACTAGCTGCCATTTGAGAACAGTTTTTGATGGCAGTAAATTTGACCAAGTGAAACCCAAGCATAAGAGACAAAAATAATATATGACATTTTGTAGGCATTGTTGCCAGACAACAGACCTTACATTTCCCTCAATATATATGTAGGTCCCTATCGTGAGTTTCGCACGGAAAAAAATCCACCCGAAATTTTTTCATTCGCCCTGATTGAATCCCCCGGAATAAATTTCGCTTCGAAAAATATAACAGTCAATATAGAAGTATTTATTAGATCTGCGCTAACCTCTTCAATAACACAAGCACGACTACAATGTTATATTCCTGCGTTTTTAGCTGAAGGTGGATACTAAAAAGGTGTAGGTAAAGGTTTTTAAAATTGGGTTGGCGCAATAGTCTTTGTCAGATTATGCTGGAAGACATACCGCTTTTGACCATTCCAAGTCTATTTTGCATAAACAAATATAATATAAATTATTTACCCCTTTCCATTTCCGGCTTTTCTGCATTCTACCTTATATTATCCCTCTTTGAACTTTTTTTACTGTTCGTTCCAGGAATTGGCGAACTTTATGTAAATAAATTTAAACAAAATTTTTCGCCTCTCAAAAAATAGTGAAATCAGTGTTGCAGATAAGAGGAAACAATGTTCGAAAGCGAAAAGTTTCCGCCCGAAATTTATAATAAGCGAACAGTGAAATGTGAACTATTTCGGGCGATACCGAAAGTCACAATAAGGGTGATAATCTTAAATATGATTTTCTGAAGCTTCTAATTTTACTGCCATTATTAAGGAGCTAAAGAATATCCTTCTTGAGTAAAAAATTAGCTTTACTATGAAAACTATGGTAATAACACTATCGACGAGGTGGTTGAGTTGGAGTAAGTCTCAAAGATGAATTTCATCAAGTTTTAACGAGCGAGTGTCCAACAATAGAACTGCACACCATTTATCAGGTTCAATAAAATAAATTAGTATAATTTGGTCGATACAGTCACGTTTTCTGACAATGTAGGTGTATATGTTAAAATAAAATATAAAAGATTAAAAAAAAGATTTAATTTCTTTTTCTCAGTGAGACTCCTTTCGGTACATTTTCGCTAAATTTTCTGGAAAGTAGTCGAGGAGGGAATGAAATAGGAAGTAAACTGCTTCTCGCGATATCTAAACCAGGAGGAAGACACTCCCGGCAAAACTAAGTTCCTGCTTTTGAGCCTTGATCCAAGCAACTCAGCAGTGTTTTTGGGAAGGTTCAAGTCTCTTACCAAATCATTATGCTCGCCCTGGGAAAACAATTTCGGACTGCTATCACCTTCAAATTCAAGACTTGACATGTCATCGGGTTCAGGTACAGCACCACCTTCATCTGCACTTGGAATCTCTTCCAAGGTAGCAGGGACTTGGGCAATGGTATTTTGGTCCCAGAAGGGATGGGACGAGTAGCTGATTGCAGATTGGGGTATGAAATTTACTGCTTCAGTTTATATTATACATTTTCACATTACACGAACAAAAGTAACAATCATCACTATGGTTCTTTTGCTCGCGCCATACTATTGGAATCGCATATCGGAAAGCTTTTTTCTTGCCCTTAAACCAATTTCGAAGATCTATAACACATCGTTTGCAGACTTTATGAGGTGCCCAAACTTTATCCTGATCTCCAAATTTTAAGCCAAAATACGCGAAGTATATTTTTTTTCCAAAGTAATATTAACTTGCTGCTTTAATATCATATATTTGACACAAATATAACAGAAACTGTCAGAAGAGTTCACACTCTTCCGCACAGACGACATTGTACTATACTGAACCAAGATCTACAAAACAATGACGAGTTAACACGTAATTGTACCGCGCCACTTTTTACACTATCGGAGCGCGCACGTTCAGGTTACAACATGTTTATGGTTGTTAATGCAGCTCACACAGGGTGTTCCTTATTTAGAAATTAATGATAGTTATGATAAAGATTTAAAAACAGTAAACAAAATAAAAGTATACCTATTATTAATACCTACAAGTGAGCCCAAAAAAACGCTGTTTATAATAAAATTTTGCGTTTTGTAAAACAACCTAACGTTCTGGAATTTTTTGAGTATTTGTTTAGTTTTCAGAACACCTAAATACATAGAAATCAGTTGGAAATATCCAGACAGCATTTTTGTTGCAAACCTGTGTTATAAATCATTGACAAATATTCAAAAGTATATAATTTATCATTATCATATTTTATATAAATATTTAAGCAAAAAAAACCCATTTCATTTTTGATTAGAATACATAAACCTTGGTAAATTTTAAAATTTGAATATGTGATAAATGATGATTTATCGAGAACCAGAATCGGGCTGTTAATATTGATCTGAAACTGTGATTAAAAAAAATTTTACTGTATATGCATTTACTGCTGTACCAAATATGTACTCGTATTTTTGAACTTGAAGAAGAAATGACTGAATGTTGCTAAAATTTTACTTTTTTTTTTTGTGGGATTAAAAAAACTGATAAATATAGACATGAATTACAACAAAGTGTTATTTTAAATACTAATACAATAGGACGATTTCAGACGTGTTAAACTTTTTTGACAAATTAAAAATTACGAACCAAAACTCCATGAAACTCAGGATCTCGGGATTTTGTTTTCAGATCTCGAAAATCCCGGAGTTAATATAATGCCTAAAACGGACATTCCTACTCTGTACGTATGTAGTTATGTATGTATATAAATTTATTGGTTTAGAATGTTATGATATTTATTTGATAAAATCATCAATAATAATAGTTTTGTGACAGTTGAGGAGAGTTTGTTGCGTTGTTTTGAGCAAACGAACCTAAGAAAACATTAACCTTTCTTCAGTAAATAGCCGATATCTTTCTTCTTCCTTAAAATTTTTGAAATCTTAATTTTTCTATTTTTTTTCAATGACTTATAACACAAAAGGCATTTCTATGTCAACTGTAGTATTTCTCGCAATGCATCTTTGCATTTAAAGGGCCGTACACATACAACTTTCCTCGCTTTACTTGACAATTCGAACTTTAACAACAAAGCATGAGGTGTAGAAGGTTTGCTACATAGAACACTTTGACAGTTTCTGCGATAGTTGTTTGTTTTGAATCGCGATATGTGCTTATTCCGAGTATTTTCATTAATAAAAGAATAAGAAATGTGTTTTACATCTACTTATGTACATATGTCTGAAATTCGCGAGTGTAATAAAATTTATTAAGACTGAGATGTAACAAGTCTTCTTGCAGCATCTTTTGACAAAATAAATAAAAACCGATCCAGGGGAATTTTAGGAAAACGATGAGGGTGGGTAACAAAGAGGTATTTCATTTGCTATTTGTTCATATTTCTCTTCTTTTCTCTTTTTAAAAGTAAGTATATATGCAAAAATTATGAAATACAAGTGAATTCTCTAAATCGTGTGTATATGCACGCAGAAATAAAATGGAAATGTTAACAGTTGATTGTCAAAGTGTACAAAAGTTGAGAGTTCGCCATGATTTTGCTTCGTTTTGCTTTGCTTTACTTTTCTCGCCTTGTATTTAGCAGCACTCATATAACATCAGGTCTTCAACTTATCTGTCAAAGCGAAACTCTGAAGCAAAGCAAAGCGAAAGTCTTATGTGTACGGCCCTTAAGACCCAAAGCGTAACATCCATGCGCGATGTTGATTTGATGCTGTTTCGCCAACGACTAAACTATAGAGCGTAAAAATAAGTGTGAAGTGAGTTTGCACAATTGTGCTATGAAATGCCGATCTCTGTTATAAATCCACATTTAAATTATTAAAAAAAAAATATTTATATAAAATACATACAACTTTTCTTTTACTTTGTGTCTTTAACTTTTTTTTCTATGTTTTTTAGCTCTAAAAAATATCTCCCAAAGAACAAACGTCAAACATGCCGAAGTTTTTATTATAAGTAATACAACACGAATATTTTTCCCGGGCATTACTACCAACACATTCTTATTTCAAGACTTTTCTCTTTCTAGCCGTGCCCTAATCATGCCTGTGGTAACGCGCCATCGCCCGCGAAATCATGTTCCGTCGTAGATTTAATTGAGAGCTCTTACTCGCTTGATGTTCGCATAGAAATTGTTTGTATCACTCAAAAATCATATACATGTAGGTTGTTTATTTAATGTTTATGTTTTTTTTTAAGTTACAAAGATTTGACAAATATGTTATGTAAGGTAATTTAGTTGTAAAATATTATATTTTAAGTTAATGTATTTAAGTTAACTGAGTGGTGTAGAATTGCGCGCACATCCGATTGTCACTGTTCGGTCTTTTTAACTGACCTTTTTTTATTTCTTGTTCGTCTACTGCCGTAACGTCTATGTAAGTCAGGGTTGCTATTTTGAATACTTTAGTCCGCTATGAGTTGCTGCTGTTTCCGGCCTTCCTGACTTTCGTTCGTCCGCGAACGACGTGTGCAATTTTTTCATGTATTCCGCTACCGTCATCGTCCGATTTGGCCCCTCATGCTCTCCAATTTTTGAGACATCATAACTACCGTGATTTACCCCCGAATTCAGTATGCAGTCTCATTCTCTAATAGAGAAAAAAGTCGCAATTTTATACCAGATGGCATACATTAGTTGCAAAATAAAGCCTCTAATCTCAAACTAAAGTCTCTAAATAGTGACCTGGTGATGAGCAGGTAACAAAAAATTAAAATAAAACCAAAAGAAATAAACGTGAAAGCGGGGAAAAGCGATAATCTGTAGTTCATTTTGAGACTTGAGATGAGACTGAGTTACTGAATTCGGTTATTAGTTTGTTTCTAACTCTCTTCTAACATCGTCTTTTATCAATTCTGTTAAATTTATTTGTTTATCCAAACGCATACTCAAACCTGTTAAAAGTTTAAAAGGATAAAAATTAGAGCTACGACTAGGACTTATTTAGAAACTGCTGCACTATATCCACGTGCTTATACCACTGATCTTGACTTTCTACAGATAACTAAGTCACCATTTCCACGTGGAACGCCAGTGGCAATTAGCAGATGATGTATATTTTGCTCATCGCCATAATCATTTAAAGCTTTAGAGGTAAAATATGCACCCCTATCTGTAACTATTCTCTTACGCTTTCCAAAAATTGCAGCATGTTTACTTAATAGATTAACTACTGTTAAAGCGCTCGAATCCATAGTCGGATACAACCATGTACATTTTGAGAAGGCATCTACGATGGACAAAATATGGTTGTAACGTTTTGCTGTGTCTGGCAAAGGGCCTAAGTGGTCTAGGTGGTAAGTGCTTAACGGGAGATCGTCTTTGGGAATCGGAGTAAGGAACCCTCTTTCTTCCCCAATTTTGCATTTGCAACAATGCACTCAACAAAACTATTTATTATGTTTGAAACCTTCTGAGCTACTTTTGGTATGAAGTACGATTTTTCTACGAGCTCTTGGGCTTTCCGTGAACTAACGTGTCTTTGCCTATGAACGGTTTTTATAATCTCATCATCCATTATCGCAGGAATAACCACCAGTTCTTTTGTAGGATCCTTTTACCCAGTAATCATTACGCTGTGCTTGAATTAAACGATGGTTTAGTGTTTCCTTTATTGGCAAGCAATAAATCCTACTTAATGCGTCTACATGCTTCATCTGAGCCCCTGATCCGTGAACAATATGAAGAGGTACGTCGTCCTTTCGCATCGTTAATGCGAAAGCGTTACAATCAGTAACAATAGTAAATTTAACGCGCTTTAAATAAACTCGCCATTTCATTACAGATACAATAACTGCCAATACCTCCAGCTCATATGAACTATATTTTTCTTCACTCTGACTAGTTTTTTTGCTTAAAAATTGAACAGGATGAAATTTTTGGACTTCGCTCCACCTTGTGTAAGTAATATGAATGCTTTGTAAAAACTTTAACCCGTCAACTTCAATTCAAATTTACCATATGTCTCGAATTTTTTATCGCACGCTCGGTACAAAGTTCGTCTGTCGTTTTTTACCTCACCGTCAAACATAATTTGATCGAAAGTATCAAGCCTAATTAAACAGAGACAGCATCCCGTATCCACTAAAGCATTGGTTTTGAATCCACCAATCTTAACTTTTTTAACTGGAAGGTTATGACGATTTGACACCTAAGAGTATCTTACACTCAAAAGATTTGTGACTAACACCATTGCATCTAAAACATTTTAATAGTTTACTAATGCAGTCTCGAATTAAATGCGTTGTACTTCCACATTTAAAACAGGGCTTTTGAACTTCTTGAGCACCGGATGTACTCGATGCAATTTGTTTTTGACCCACTTTAGGTGTTGCCCCCCTGCAGTGAATTTTCTCATAAATTTTAATTTTATCTTTCAGTTCGCTAATTATCTTTGCCTCATACAACATATATTTGTTAACTCTGGTATCCGAAATACCCTCAATAAAATAAGATATTAAACTTTCTACGTCGATATTGATAGGTTTACCGATTTCTGTGAGTACATATAAATACTCGCGAAAAATTTTGTTTGCTTTGTTTTAACGACACCTTAATTAAACTCATAAATTAAACTTTCTCTCAATAGCTCCCAACCAAATAAACCGCGCTGACTTCTTACATACCTTTTGGCTGCTCCTCCTAGTAACTGTTTTCCATAGATAAATTTCTGAACACTATTCCACCCAACAACTTGAGCATTTTCCTCAAATTTGTTGACCCACTGCTCAATATTAACCTTCATGTGCCCGGCTTACTACATTTGTAGTAAATTGTGAAAAAAAGTGAGATAAAAAAACATTTTCCGAAACAACAATGCCCGAATTTTTTAGTAGCTCCCTGATTATCAAATCAAAGTCAATTAAGAGTATAATATCACTCGAACTATTATAATAATTATTTGCCTGACCTCTAGACCCTACTTGAAAAAACATCATCTTGCGGCCGGCTTACTACATTTGTAGTAACCATATAAAATGTATGCAAAATAGTATTTTATAGTTGACTTCAGCTTGTCGCAACACGATTTTTTTTAACTGTCGCTTCGCTTAGCTTACCGAAGTACGTTTGTGTGTGTGTATGTGTATGTGTACACGCATGGAAAATTTGAACTCGATTTCGCAATAAATTAGAACAATCGTAGTATATTTGGCATGTTTGCTTAGGTGTGTTTTAGCATTCAAGAAAATCAATCTTGTATTCATTGTGCTGGATGCAACAAGTGTAAGGAAGCAATTCATTTACAAATAGACATATGTATGTACATCAGTTGTGGAAACACAAATATAGACATGTCAAAGCGTGTTCAAATTCAGGAACGGCGAGTTGTTAAGCGGTAAGTTTAGATACATATATATTTCCTTTGCCAAGAATGCTAAAAGGAAGAGTTAACTATCAGTCTAAGGTACGAAGAACTTCAGGATCATGTGCAAAACATATTGCATGAGCTTGATGAGGAGGAAGAGCATTTCGACTTGGAGGATGATTGCAATGCCGGCAATAATGAGAGTTCCAATCCGAACGATATTTGCGCTGGTGGTTTGATTGGTATCAATACTGAAGAATCCGACGCTGAAAGTGAATTAATTATTGAAGAGGACGACATTCGCAATGATGAGCGAGAAGAGGGTGCAATATTCGAAGCAGATTTCGAGGATGATTTTGATTCAGGCGAACCGCCCATTACCCAACAACATGATGCGTTGATCGCTAAAGATCAAACTGCATGGCTTAAGAACTTTCCTAGCCAAGCTGTTCGCGTAAGTAGCCATAATGTATTTCGGAGCACTGTTGTGGGTCCAACTCGGGCTACCCAGGGTCTAATTGAGTCTGACGTATTTGAGTTGATATTCACTCCATCAATGCTTCAACAAATTCTAGTAGATACGAATGAAAAAGCACGAAAAGCCTATGAGACTTGGAACGAGAAAAACTGCACGGGAGATAAAAGAATCTGGGAGAAATTAACCTTAATTGAACTAAGAGCATTTATAGGTCTTGTGTTACTAGCAGGTGTAAATAAATCAAATGACGAAGATGTGGATGTGCTATGGAGCCAAGAACGCATTTGCTTTTATCGAGCAGTAATGCCCAAGTCACGCTTCAAAGAAATTGTTCGATTCATTAGATTTGACAGCGAGCGTACAAGAGCAGTTAGGCTAGAAGCCGATAAGGCTGCTCCAATATCTGAAATGTGGACACAAATGAACGCAAATCTGCGCAAATATTACCAGCCATCTGGAGAAATTACTGTGGATGAACAATTATTTGCTTATCGCGGTCGAACTAGGTTTACCCAGTACATACCCTCTAAGCCTGCCAAGTATGGGATAAAGGTTTGGTTTGCATGCGATTCTAAGTCGTTCTATCCACTCAAAAGTGAAATATATACTGGAAAAAACTCAAATGCTGGTCGAGCAAATAACGTAGGTGAAGGTGTTGTGCAAAGGTTAGTATGCCATTGGGAGAACACCGGAAGGACTATTATTTGTGACAATTTTTTTACATCGCTAAACTTAGGCAAGTATTTAATGTCCAAAGGTCTTGCTATTCTTGGTACTGTTCGTCAAAATAAAACGTTTGTATTATATGAAATGAAGGCTGACCGCAATCGTGCTGAAGAATCTTCCATTTTCGGGTTTCTCGATGGAAAGTTTTCTTTGGTATCTTATGTTCCAAAAAGAGGCAGAGCAGTTATAATCCTTGGCAGCACATCTTTGACAAATTCAATTGTAGCTGAAAAGAAAAACAAGCCGCAATACATCCTTGATTACAATGCAAACAAAGGAGGCGTCGAAGCAATAGATAAAATGCTTTCTGCATATTCAACGAAACGCAAAACATTGCGTTGCCCTTTGGCCATGTTTTATAATATGCTGGACATAAGTGCACTTGCATCATTCATCATTTACTCGAAAAACAATCCATATAACCGTCGCACAGACGCGCGACGAAAGTTCTTGCGGAGCTTGTCTAAGCAGCTTTTTATGCCAGCAATTGAACAGCGCTCTCAAGTTCCCCTGGTGCTGGGATTCCATCAAACACGTAAAGCTATCGAAATGGCACTGGATCGATCCCTTTCTGCTACATCTAATGTTGATTCATCTATTTTACCTGATATTTCCAACGACAAACAACCAAAATATCCTGTACCTTGTCAATACTGTGAAATAGGAAGTCGTAACAACACACGAAAAATCTGTAGTTGGTGCAAAAAAGCAGTGTGCAATGCACATGCCGAAACATATATTTTGGGAAAATGCTGTTCAACTCCTGAAAATTAAAACATTTTTTGTATTAAAATTATCACCTGAATTCAATATTTTTAAATAAAAAGGTTATTACACACGTACAAGTAAAAAAAAAACACCATACAAGTCTTTTTTTCTTAACATTACATTGGTTTTGCATGCAATTACGTAGTTACTACAAATGTAGTAAGCCGACCGGGTACATAAGTTTTAAATCCCGGGCACATGAAGGTTAAGAGTGTCATCCCCACTAAACTGAGTCAAACTTTCTTGTATATCTTTGAAGGTAAATATAGAGGCAGGTTTTGGACCCACACCGACAGCGGAATCAAGATTTTAGACGTTTTCATAAATCGAAATAATCAAGCTATCATCGTAATTTTCACTCGTTTCAAGGCCGTAATGAAGCAACAATCTATTTTGTAACTCAACTATGCGTCCGGTAGTAAACAATAATAAGATATAAGTTCCTTTTTTTTTGTAATCGACTATAACTTTTGCTAGAATTGATCGATTTAAAAATTTCTTTCGTTCATTCTTTCAGATTTCACTGTAGTTTATGCAAACAAATTTGCACCGTCAAAATCTTCGTTCAACAATTGTGTTTTTTTATTGTTTATAACATATTGTTAAAAAACATTGTTCTCGGTCAAAGTTTTTAACAAAAAAAAAACCACAAATATGTATAACGACGATATATAGAGTTCCCTTGAAAAAAAAAAATTCAAAAATATAATTAACCATTTATGGGTCGAAAGAAAAATAAAAAAATGTATATTAAAAATTATTTTTATCGTCTTTAATTACAACTTTGGGCCAGTTCAAGACAAAATTCAATTATTTTTGTATTTGACATTTTCGGCTTTCTTCCATTGATGAAATTTTTTTGCAAAAAATGTATTTGTCATCATTTTTTTGATTGTAATTGCCTTTTTAAAAAGTAATGCAAGGGCCAGTTTTTCTTGTTCATGCTCTTCAACTGTGCATTAATCAAAGGAAATATTTTCGAAAAAACCAATCGCCCAATCATATAAATTCCCGGGAGTTAAGATCTGATCTTCCAGAGTGCGCTGTAAACTCACACGATGGGCATTTATCTTCACTGTAGCACCAATTCCGTCACAAGCGCCATTCCCATGTGATGTTACAAAAAAATTCCATTCAATTACAATATCATTGCTTTTTATCATGTTGACTGCATTAATAAAATTGAACATATTTTCGTACTGCGCCGCTGGGCCATCAGAGAAAAATATCAATTTCTTCATTTCTTCCTTTCCATGGATGTAGATTAAATAGCTTAGCATTTTTTTATTAAACAAATTTACCGCGATTGCGTCATGTTTTCTATTTTCTGATATAATAACGAAATTATGATGCTTAATTTTGTCATTATCGTTATAATAAATAACGTAAGGGTGTATGATGACTTGTTCATTTGCCCAGTGCAAAGACTGGATGGCATCTTGAACAATAAAAGCAAAGTTTTCGGAAAAGTCAATAGTAACAATAAATTCTCCGCAAGCAAGATTAAGTTTTAAATAATTTATATATATAGATTGAGTTTTAGCGATAAAATTATATTTTAGAAGCTTCGCTAGACCCTTTTCTAATTTTTCTAAGAAAGTAGATTTGTCTTCGCTGAAAGATTTCAACTCGCATCTGTAATTTACAACATTTTTTGCAAACAGAGTAAGTATAATTTTGCTGACAAATTATTAAATCAATGTGACCAAAAATTTACCTATGCTTGTCCACGATTTGAACTCAATTTTATCAATCTTATGAACGTTGAATAGTTCTGAAAATTTCTCAATGATAGGTGCAGTCCCGATCAATTTTTGCATTCAAGGAGAAAACAAATTTGTTTTGGACTTTCGGACACCATTTTTTTCAATTCGTCACGGACCTCCAAATTAATTTTGCTTCAATTTTTTTTTAAACTCTTATTCATGCCTTCGAATTTCAAAAGTATATTCTGATAAATTTGACAAACGCACACGTTGGGTGTTCCACTTTGCCCCACAGGTATGGACCAACGAGGACGTAATTTTGTAAATGCAGATACACTTATTTTGATTTAAGGGTTGTCTTTACGAAATTGTGCATACAATTTTTTGATATTAGAGAATAATCGCTTTTGCTTTTCGTCTTTCTCGTCGTCATTTTTTAGTAGATTCACAAATTCTCTTTTACCAGGCGTCATGCGACTTGACGTATCCAACGTATAAAAATTTTCAACAACATTCAACACGTTCGGCTGTAAAGAGCGGCCGTTGTTTTTATTAGGGCTAGAAGCGTATCCAAGTGATTTAAATAATTGTTTGGCGTTCCACGCTATTCTGCTTATTTTCCGCACACTCCAATCTCGCAAAAATCATATTTATACTCGTATAAGAACATTAACTTACATTTTTATTCACATCATGGTTTTTTACCATCAATCCTCCTTTTTTTTAATTTTTCTGTACACACTTTATAATCCGAAAAAGAATTGTTAGAGTCAGAGTCTGATGATTCGCTAAATGTCGGGGGTGTTTTGTTAAGATTTGCGGTGCTTGCGATTTTTTCACTATTTGGAACCGAATGCAGCGATGAAATAGACCGTCAGCACAAGTCACATATGTATATATTTATCAACTTACGTAGAGAAAACTGCTTTCCAGTTTTCATTTACGAAATGTGTTCATTTGTTTTTGAGTTGCACCACACATATAGCAAGTGGCAAGTGACTTATTATCACATAGTACATTAGCCACTGCTCCATCAATCATCGTAAGATACATTTCATATTTCACAATTATTTCAAACTATCGCAGTCTTATTTAATAAACTTTGCAGAGGTACTGCCGCGGTTGTTTCAGATAGAATTAAAGGTTTTGGCAGCAATTCGTACATGGCTTTTTTCAATTAATAATGGCTTGGAAATAAGTTAGGGTGAATTACATTAACTACAGTTCGCAATAAATTATATTTCCGCACTGATAACTTTAAACCATAAAATAAAGCAAGCGCTTGATAGATTGATAACGTCTTATCAGTTTCCAAACCATCGTGCTTTCTTAAAAATTTGCACCCGTTTTTATTTCTGTAGGGGGTGTTGAATAGATTAGCTTATGAACCTTGTACCGTTTACTTCGCTCGCTTGCTTCATCAAACGCGATTCTTGGCCTGCCTCTGCTAGTACTTGGCTCTTATGAAATATACAGAAATGTTATTTATTTTAAATATAGAGACGAAAAAATAAACTTACATGATCAATTGGTGGACTCGCATGAGCAATTGACTCGTTTAAACCTTTTATTTCTATGCACTGATCGAGCCATGATGCGTGCCGCTCTTCAAAAGACGCTCTTTTACGATAGCTAGCATTCCAGTTATTAAACGCATTTTTTAAATTGTTCACTGAACTTTTGTAACTTTTGATATGTTCACTTCACAAAACAACTTTTTTTCGAGTAACGGTACCCCGAACAAAGTAATCAAGATAAGAAAACAGTGTTCTAGTAAGAAAAAACTGCAGCTGCTTTAAGTTATACATATGTCAATATTGTCCGTCTGTCCATCCCACTTCTCATTACAATTTAAAGTATTTCAAAAGCAATCTTAAATTTAAACAGTCGCTTCTTACATACAGTTTTTATGAATCAAAATTATAAACTTAAATCTAAAAAGTAATTTCTTTGGATGTTATTAGTGAATTTTAAATGATAAATGGGTAAGACATCCTGAAGTGGGCCACACAAAAACTTTTTTCCCATTTTTCGTTCAAAATACAATTTTTCGGTAGAGTTCAGGCCTAGTAATAAATACCCCAAAGGATTTGCGTTAAAAAATTTGTTTGTTACTTACACCAATAAACAATAATAAGATATAAGTCACTTTTTTTTTAATCGACTATAACTTTTGCTAGAATTGATCGATTTAAAAATTTCTTTCGTTCATTCTTTCAGATTTCACTGTAGTTTATGCAAAAAAATTTGCACCGTCAAAATTTTCGTTCAACAATTGTGTTTTTTTTATTGTTTATAACATATTGTTAAAAAACATTGTTCTCGGTCAAAGTTTTTAACAAAAAAAAAAACCATAAATATGTATAACGACGATATATAGAGTTCCCTTGAAAAAAAAAATTCAAAAATATAATTAACCATTTTTGGGCCGATAGAAAAATAAAAAAATGTATATTAAAAATTATTTTCATCGTCTTTAATTACAACTTTGGGCCAGTTCAAGATAAAATTCAATTATTTTTGTATTTGACATTTTCGGCTTTCTTCCATTGATGAAATTTTTTTGCAAAAAATGTATTTGTCATCATTTTTTTGATTGTAATTGCCTTTTTAAAAAGTAATGCAAGGGCCAGTTTTTCTTGTTCATGCTCTTCAACTGTGCATTAATCAAAGGAAATATTTTCGAAAAAACCAATCGCCCAATCATATAAATTCCCGGGAGTTAAGATCTGATCTTCCAGAGTGCGCTGTAAACTCACACGATGGGCATTTATCTTCACTGTAGCACCAATTCCGTCACAAGCGCCTTTCCCATGTGATGTTACAAAAAAATTCCATTCAATTACAATATCATTGGTTTTTATCATGTTGACTGCATTAATAAAATTGAACATATTTTTGTACTGCGCCGCTGCGCCATCAGAGAAAAATATCAATTTCTTCACTTCTTCCTTTCCATGGATGTAGATTAAATAGCTTAGCATTTTTTTATTAAACAAATTTACCGCGATTGCGTCATGTTTTCTATTTTCTGATATAATTACGAAATTATGATGCTTAATTTTGTCATTATCATTATAATAAACAACGTAAGGGTGTATGATGACTTGTTCATTTGCCCAGTGCAAAGACTGGATGGCATCTTGAACAATAAAAGCAAAGTTTTCGGAAAAGTCAATAGTAACAATAAATTCTCCGCAAGCAAGATTAAGTTTTAAATAATTTATATATATAGATTGAGTTTTAGCGATAAAATTATATTTTAGAAGCTTCGCTAGACCCTTTTCTAATTTTTCTAAGAAAGTAGATTTGTCTTCGCTGAAAGATTTCAACTCGCATCTGTAATTTACAACATTTTTTGCAAACAGAGTAAGTATAATTTTGCTGACAAATTATTAAATCAATGTGACCAAAAATTTACCTATGCTTGTCCACGATTTGAACTCAATTTTATCAATCTTATGAACGTTGAATAGTTCTGAAAATTTCTCAATGATAGGTGCAGTCCCGATCAATTTTTGCATTCAAGGAGAAAACAAATTTGTTTTGGACTTTCGGACACCATTTTTTTCAATTCGTCACGGACCTCCAAATTAATTTTGCTTCAATTTTTTTTTAAACTCTTATTCATGCCTTCGAATTTCAAAAGCATATTCTGATAAATTTGACAAACGCACACGTTGGGTGTTCCACTTTGCCCCACAGGTATGGACCAACGAGGACGTAATTTTGTAAATGCAGATACACTTATTTTGATTTAAGGGTTGTCTTTACGAAATTGTGCATACAATTTTTTGATATTAGAGAATAATCGCTTTTGCTTTTCGTCTTTCTCGTCGTCATTTTTTAGTAGATTCACAAATTCTCTTTTACCAGGCGTCATGCGACTTGACGTATCCAACGTATAAAAATTTTCAACAACATTCAACACGTTCGGCTGTAAAGAGCGGCCGTTGTTTTTATTAGGGCTAGAAGCGTATCCAAGTGATTTAAATAATTTTTTGGCGTTCCACGCTATTCTGCTTATTTTCCGCACACTCCAATCTCGCAAAAATCATATTTATACTCGTATAAGAACATTAACTTACATTTTTATTCACATCATGGCTTTTTACCATCAATCCTCCTTTTTTTTAATTTTTCTGTACACACTTTATAATCCGAAAAAGAATTGTTAGAGTCAGAGTCTGATGATTCGCTAAATGTCGGGGGTGTTTTGTTAAGATTTTCGGTGCTTGCGATTTTTTCACTATTTGGAACCGAATGCAGCGATGAAATAGACCGTCAGCACAAGTCACATATGTATATATTTATCAACTTACGTAGAGAAAACTGCTTTCCAGTTTTCATTTACGAAATGTGTTCATTTGTTTTTGACTTGCACCACACATATAGCAAGTGGCAAGTGACTTATTATCACATAGTACATTAGCCACTGCTCCATCAATCATCGTAAGATACATCTCATATTTCACAATTATTTCAAACTATCGCAGTCTTATTTAATAAACTTTGCAGAGGTACTGCCGCGGTTGTTTCAGATAGAATTAAAGGTTTTGGCAGCAATTCGTACATGGCTGTTTTCAATTAATAATGGCTTGGAAATAAGTTAGGGTGAATTACATTAACTACAGTTCGCAATAAATTATATTTCCGCACTGATAACTTTAAACCATAAAATAAAGCAAGCGCTTGATAGATTGATAACGTCTTATCAGTTTCCAAACCATCGTGCTTTCTTAAAAATTTGCACCCGTTTTTATTTCTGTAGGGGGTGTTGAATAGATTAGCTTATGAACCTTGTACCGTTTACTTCGCTCGCTTGCTTCATCAAACGCGATTCTTGGCCTGCCTCTGCTAGTACTTGGCTCTTATGAAATATACAGAAATGTTATTTATTTTAAATATAGAGACGAAAAAATAAACTTACATGATCAATTGGTGGACTCGCATGAGCAATTGACTCGTTTAAACCTTTTATTTCTATGCACTGATCGAGCCATGATGCGTGCCGCTCTTCAAAAGACGCTCTTTTACGATAGCTAGCATTCCAGTTATTAAACGCATTTTTTAAATTGTTCACTGAACTTTTGTAACTTTTGATATGTTCACTTCACAAAACAACTTTTTTCGAGTAACGGTACCCCGAACAAAGTAATCAAGATAAGAAAACAGTGTTCTAGTAAGAAAAAACTGCAGCTGCTTTAAGTTATACATATGTCAATATTGTCCGTCTGTCCATCCCACTTCTCATTACAATTTAAAGTATTTCAAAAGCAATCTTAAATTTAAACAGTCGCTTCTTACATACAGTTTTTATGAATCAAAATTATAAACTTAAATCTAAAAAGTAATTTCTTTGGATGTTATTAGTGAATTTTAAATGATAAATGGGTAAGACATCCTGAAGTGGGCCACACAAAAACTTTTTTCCCATTTTTCGTTCAAAATACAATTTTTCGGTAGAGTTCAGGCCTAGTAATAAATACCCCAAAGGATTTGCGTTAAAAAATTTGTTTGTTACTTACACCAATAAACAATAATAAGATATAAGTCACTTTTTTTTTAATCGACTATAACTTTTGCTAGAATTGATCGATTTAAAAATTTCTTTCGTTCATTCTTTCAGATTTCACTGTAGTTTATGCAAAAAAATTTGCACCGTCAAAATTTTCGTTCAACAATTGTGTTTTTTTATTGTTTATAACATATTGTTAAAAAACATTGTTCTCGGTCAAAGTTTTTAACAAAAAAAAAACCATAAATATGTATAACGACGATATATAGAGTTCCCTTGAAAAAAAAATTCAAAAATATAATTAACCATTTTTGGGCCGATAGAAAAATAAAAAAATGTATATTAAAAATTATTTTCATCGTCTTTAATTACAACTTTGGGCCAGTTCAAGATAAAATTCAATTATTTTTGTATTTGACATTTTCGGCTTTCTTCTATTGATGAAATGTTTTTGCAAAAAATGTATTTGTCATCATTTTTTTGATTGTAATTGCCTTTTTAAAAAGTAATGCAAGGGCCAGTTTTTCTTGTTCATGCTCTTCAACTGTGCATTAATCAAAGGAAATATTTTCGAAAAAACCAATCGCCCAATCATATAAATTCCCGGGAGTTAAGATCTGATCTTCCAGAGTGCGCTGTAAACTCACACGATGGGCATTTATCTTCACTGTAGCACCAATTCCGTCACAAGCGCCTTTCCCATGTGATGTTACAAAAAAATTCCATTCAATTACAATATCATTGGTTTTTATCATGTTGACTGCATTAATAAAATTGAACATATTTTTGTACTGCGCCGCTGCGCCATCAGAGAAAAATATCAATTTCTTCACTTCTTCCTTTCCATGGATGTAGATTAAATAGCTTAGCATTTTTTTATTAAACAAATTTACCGCGATTGCGTCATGTTTTCTATTTTCTGATATAATTACGAAATTATGATGCTTAATTTTGTCATTATCATTATAATAAATAACGTAAGGGTGTATGATGACTTGTTCATTTGCCCAGTGCAAAGACTGGATGGCATCTTGAACAATAAAAGCAAAGTTTTCGGAAAAGTCAATAGTAACAATAAATTCTCCGCAAGCAAGATTAAGTTTTAAATAATTTATATATATAGATTGAGTTTTAGCGATAAAATTATATTTTAGAAGCTTCGCTAGACCCTTTTCTAATTTTTCTAAGAAAGTAGATTTGTCTTCGCTGAAAGATTTCAACTCGCATCTGTAATTTACAACATTTTTTGCAAACAGAGTAAGTATAATTTTGCTGACAAATTATTAAATCAATGTGACCAAAAATTTACCTATGCTTGTCCACGATTTGAACTCAATTTTATCAATCTTATGAACGTTGAATAGTTCTGAAAATTTCTCAATGATAGGTGCAGTCCCGATCAATTTTTGCATTCAAGGAGAAAACAAATTTGTTTTGGACTTTCGGACACCATTTTTTTCAATTCGTCACGGACCTCCAAATTAATTTTGCTTCAATTTTTTTTAAACTCTTATTCATGCCTTCGAATTTCAAAAGCATATTCTGATAAATTTGACAAACGCACACGTTGGGTGTTCCACTTCGCCCCACAGGTATGGACCAACGAGGACGTAATTTTGTAAATGCAGATACACTTATTTTGATTTAAGGGTTGTCTTTACGAAATTGTGCATACAATTTTTTGATATTAGAGAATAATCGCTTTTGCTTTTCGTCTTTCTCGTCGTAATTTTTTAGTAGATTCACAAATTCTCTTTTACCAGGCGTCATGCGACTTGACGTATCCAACGTATAAAAATTTTCAACAACATTCAACACGTTCGGCTGTAAAGAGCGGACGTTGTTTTTATTAGGGCTAGAAGCGTATCCAAGTGATTTAAATAATTTTTTGGCGTTCCACGCTATTCTGCTTATTTTCCGCACACTCCAATCTCGCAAAAATCATATTTATACTCGTATAAGAACATTAACTTACATTTTTATTCACATCATGGTTTTTTACCATCAATCCTCCTTTTTTTAATTTTTCTGTACACACTTTATAATCCGAAAAATAATTGTTAGAGTCAGAGTCTGATGATTCGCTAAATGTCGGGGGTGTTTTGTTAAGATTTTCGGTGCTTGCGATTTTTTCACTATTTGGAACCGAATGCAGCGATGAAATAGACCGTCAGCACAAGTCACATATGTATATATTTATCAACTTACGTAGAGAAAACTGCTTTCCAGTTTTCATTTACGAAATGTGTTCATTTGTTTTTGAGTTGCACCACACATATAGCAAGTGGCAAGTGACTTATTATCACATAGTACATTAGCCACTGCTCCATCAATCATCGTAAGATATATTTCATATTTCACAATTATTTCAAACTATCGCAGTCTTATTTAATAAACTTTGCAGAGGTACTGCCGCGGTTGTTTCAGATAGAATTAAAGGTTTTGGCAGCAATTCGTACATGGCTTTTTTCAATTCATAATGGCTTGGAAATAAGTTAGGGTGAATTACATTAACTACAGTTCGCAATAAATTATATTTCCGCACTGATAACTTTAAACCATAAAATAAAGCAAGCGCTTGATAGATTGATAACGTCTTATCAGTTTCCAAACCATCGTGCTTTCTTAAAAATTTGCACCCGTTTTTATTTCTGTAGGGGGTGTTGAATAGATTAGCTTATGAACCTTGTACCGTTTACTTCGCTCGCTTGCTTCATCAAACGCGATTCTTGGCCTGCCTCTGCTAGTACTTGGCTCTTATGAAATATACAGAAATGTTATTTATTTTAAATATAGAGACGAAAAAAAAACTTACATGATCAATTGGTGGACTCGCATGAGCAATTGACTCGTTTAAACCTTTTATCTCTATGCACTGATCGAGCCATGATGCGTGCCGCTCTTCAAAAGACGCTCTTTTACGATAGCTAGCATTCCAGTTATTAAACGCATTTTTTAAATTGTTCACTGAACTTTTGTAACTTTTGATATGTTCACTTCACAAAACAACTTTTTTTCGAGTAACGGTACCCCGAACAAAGTAATCAAGATAAGAAAACAGTGTTCTAGTAAGAAAAAACTGCAGCTGCTTTAAGTTATATGTCAATATTGTCCGTCTGTCCATCCCACTTCTCATTACAATTTAAAGTATTTCAAAAGCAATCTTAAATTTAAACAGTCGCTTCTTACATACAGTTTTTATGAATCAAAATTATAAACTTAAATCTAAAAAGTAATTTCTTTGGATGTTATTAGTGAATTTTAAATGATAAATGGGTAAGACATCCTGAAGTGGGCCACACAAAAACATTTTTCCCATTTTTCGTTCAAAATACAATTTTTCGGTAGAGTTCAGGCCTAGTAATAAATACCCCAAAGGATTTGCGTTAAAAAATTTGTTTGTTACTTACACCAATAAACAATAATAAGATATAAGTCACTTTTTTTTTAATCGACTATAACTTTTGCTAGAATTGATCGATTTAAAAATTTCTTTCGTTCATTCTTTCAGATTTCACTGTAGTTTATGCAAAAAAATTTGCACCGTCAAAATTTTCGTTCAACAATTGTGTTTTTTTATTGTTTATAACATATTGTTAAAAAACATTGTTCTCGGTCAAAGTTTTTAACAAAAAAAAAAACCATAAATATGTATAACGACGATATATAGAGTTCCCTTGAAAAAAAAAATTCAAAAATATAATTAACCATTTTTGGGCCGATAGAAAAATAAAAAAATGTATATTAAAAATTATTTTCATCGTCTTTAATTACAACTTTGGGCCAGTTCAAGATAAAATTCAATTATTTTTGTATTTGACATTTTCGGCTTTCTTCCATTGATGAAATTTTTTTGCAAAAAATGTATTTGTCATCATTTTTTTGATTGTAATTGCCTTTTTAAAAAGTAATGCAAGGGCCAGTTTTTCTTGTTCATGCTCTTCAACTGTGCATTAATCAAAGGAAATATTTTCGAAAAAACCAATCGCCCAATCATATAAATTCCCGGGAGTTAAGATCTGATCTTCCAGAGTGCGCTGTAAACTCACACGATGGGCATTTACCTTCACTGTAGCACCAATTCCGTCACAAGCGCCTTTCCCATGTGATGTTACAAAAAAATTCCATTCAATTACAATATCATTGGTTTTTATCATGTTGACTGCATTAATAAAATTGAACATATTTTTGTACTGCGCCGCTGCGCCATCAGAGAAAAATATCAATTTCTTCACTTCTTCCTTTCCATGGATGTAGATTAAATAGCTTAGCATTTTTTTATTAAACAAATTTACCGCGATTGCGTCATGTTTTCTATTTTCTGATATAATTACGAAATTATGATGCTTAATTTTGTCATTATCATTATAATAAATAACGTAAGGGTGTATGATGACTTGTTAATTTGCCCAGTGCAAAGACTGGATGGCATCTTGAACAATAAAAGCAAAGTTTTCGGAAAAGTCAATAGTAACAATAAATTCTCCGCAAGCAAGATTAAGTTTTAAATAATTTATATATATAGATTGAGTTTTAGCGATAAAATTATATTTTAGAAGCTTCGCTAGACCCTTTTCTAATTTTTCTAAGAAAGTAGATTTGTCTTCGCTGAAAGATTTCAACTCGCATCTGTAATTTACAACATTTTTTGCAAACAGAGTAAGTATAATTTTGCTGACAAATTATTAAATCAATGTGACCAAAAATTTACCTATGCTTGTCCACGATTTGAACTCTATTTTATCAATCTTATGAACGTTGAATAGTTCTGAAAATTCCTCAATGATAGGTGCAGTCCCGATCAATTTTTGCATTCAAGGAGAAAACAAATTTGTTTTGGACTTTCGGACACCATTTTTTTCAATTCGTCACGGACCTCCAAATTAATTTTGCTTCAATTTTTTTTTAAACTCTTATTCATGCCTTCGAATTTCAAAAGCATATTCTGATAAATTTGACAAACGCACACGTTGGGTTGTCTTTACGAAATTGTGCATAAAATTTTTTGATATTAGAGAATAATCGCTTTTGCTTTTCGTCTTTCTCGTCGTCATTTTTTAGTAGATTCACAAATTCTCTTTTACCAGGCATCATGCGACTTGACGTATCCAACGTATAAAAATTTTCAACAACATTCAACACGTTCGGCTGTAAAGAGCGGCCGTTGTTTTTATTAGGGCTAGAAGCGTATCCAAGTGATTTAAATAATTTTTTGGCGTTCCACGCTATTCTGCTTATTTTCCGCACACTCCAATCTCGCAAAAATCATATTTATACTCGTATAAGAACATTAACTTACATTTTTATTCACATCATGGTTTTTTACCATCAATCCTCCTTTTTTTTAATTTTTCTGTACACACTTTATAATCCGAAAAAGAATTGTTAGAGTCAGAGTCTGATGATTCGCTAAATGTCGGGGCTGTTTTGTTAAGATTTTCGGTGCTTGGGATTTTTTCACTATTTGGAACCGAATGCAGCGATGAAATAGACCGTCTGAACAAGTCACATATATATTTATCAATATACGTAGAGAAAACTGCTTTCCAGTTTTCATTTACGAAATGTGATAATTTGTTTTTGAGTTGCACCACACATATAGCAAGTGGCAAGTGACTTATTATCACATAGTACATTAGCCACTGCTCCATCAATCATCGTAAGATATATTTCATATTTCACAATTATTTCAAACTATCGCAGTCTTATTTAATAAACTTTGCAGAGGTACTGCCGCGGTTGTTTCAGATAGAATTAAAGGTTTTGGCAGCAATTCGTACATGGCTTTTTTCAATTCATAATGGCTTGGAAATAAGTTAGGGTGAATTACATTAACTACAGTTCGCAATAAATTATATTTCCGCACTGATAACTTTAAACCATAAAATAAAGCAAGCGCTTGATAGATTGATAACGTCTTATCAGTTTCCAAACCATCGTGCTTTCTTAAAAATTTGCACCCGTTTTTATTTCTGTAGGGGGTGTTGAATAGATTAGCTTATGAACCTTGTACCGTTTACTTCGCTCGCTTGCTTCATCAAACGCGATTCTTGGCCTGCCTCTGCTAGTACTTGGCTCTTATGAAATATACAGAAATGTTATTTATTTTAAATATAGAGACGAAAAAATAAACTTACATGATCAATTGGTGGACTCGCATGAGCAATTGACTCGTTTAAACCTTTTATTTCTATGCACTGATCGAGCCATGATGCGTGCCGCTCTTCAAAAGACGCTGTTTTACGATAGCTAGCATTCCATAAGTTTTGGAATTTAAGTGCTAAGAAATCTAATTGTTTTACTAAAATTTTGTTATCTATAGGCTTTGTTGCATTTTCTTCAACGCATTTTACCATAGCGCTTATTAAATCACTGCTCTTTAATTGTTTATTTGACAGCCATACTTCAAACAGCGAACGTATTTTCACATTAAGAGGCACTGAAAAAAAAAATTAAAAATCTATCTGCATCTCTCTGCAGCTAGAATTTGTTTTAAATTAAAGTGCATACTTGTAACAAATTCCACGCAAAATTTTAAAAATGAGTTATTAAACGCATTTTTTAAATTGTCCACTGAACTTTTGTAACTTTTGATATGTTCACTTCACAAAACAACTTTTTTTCGAGTAACGGTACCCCGAACAAAGTAATCAAGATAAGAAAACAGTGTTCTAGTAAGAAAAAACTGCAGCTGCTTTACGTTATATGTCAATATTGTCCGTCTGTCCATCCCACTTCTCATTACAATTTAAAGTATTTCAAAAGCAATCTTAAATTTAAACAGTCGCTTCTTACATACATACAGTTTTTATGAATCAAAATTATAAACTTAAATCTAAAAAGTAATTTCTTTGGATGTTATTAGTGAATTTTAAATGATAAATGGGTAAGACATCCTGAAGTGGGCCACACAAAAACTTTTTTTCTCATTTTTCGTTCAAAATACAATTTTTCGGGTAGAGTTCATGCCTAGTAATAAATACCCCAAAGGATTTGCGTTAAAAAATTTGTTTGTTACTTACACCAATAAACAATAATAAGATATAAGTCACTTTTTTTTAATCGACTATAACTTTTGCTAGAAATGATCGATTTAAAAATTTCTTTCGTTCATTCTTTCAGATTTCACTGTATTTATGCAAAAAAATTTGCACCGTCAAAATTTTCGTTCAACAATTGTGTTTTTTTTTATTGTTTATAACATATTGTTAAAAAACATTGTTCTCGGTCAAAGTTTTTAACAAAAAAAAAAACCGACGATATATAGAGTTCCCTTGAAAAAAAAAATTCAAAAATATAATTAACCATTTTTGGGCCGATAGAAAAATAAAAAAATTTATATTAAAAATTATTTTTATCGTCTTTAATTACAACTTTGGGCCAGTTCAAGATAAAATTCAATTATTTTTGTATTTGACATTTTCGGCTTTCTTCCATTGATGACATTTTTTTGCAAAAAATGTATTTGTCATCATTTTTTTGATTGTATTGCCTTTTTAAAAAGTAATGCAAGGGCCAGTTTTTCTTGTTCATGCTCTTCAACTGTGCATTAATCAAAGGAAATATTTTCGAAAAAACCAATCGCCCAATCATATAAATTCCCGGGAGTTAAGATCTGATCTTCCAGAGTGCGCTGTAAACTCCCACGATGGGCATTTATCTTCACTGTAGCACCAATTCCGTCACAAGCGCCTTTCCCATGTGATGTTACAAAAAAATTCCATTCAATTACAATATCATTGGTTTTTATCATGTTGACTGCATTAATAAAATTGAACATATTTTTGTACTGCGCCGCTGCGCCATCAGAGAAAAATATCAATTTCTTCACTTCTTCCTTTCCATGGATGTAGATTAAATAGCTTAGCATTTTTTTATTAAACAAATTTACCGCGATTGCGTCATGTTTTCTATTTTCTGATATAATTACGAAATTATGATGCTTAATTTTGTCATTATCATTATAATAAATAACGTAAGGGTGTATGATGACTTGTTCATTTGCCCAGTGAAAAGACTGGATGGCATCTTGAACAATAAAAGCATAGTTTTCGGAAAAGTCGAGAGTAACAATAAATTCTCCGCGAGCAAGATTAAGTTTTAAATAATTTATATATAATTTTTCTAAGAAAGTAGATTTGTCTTCGCTGAAAGATTTCAACTCGCATCTGTAATTTACAACATTTTTTGCAAACAGAGTAAGTATAATTTTGCTGACAAATTATTAAATCAATGTGACCAAAAAATTACCTATGCTTGTCCACGATTTGAACTCAATTTTATCAATCTTATGAACGTTGAATAGTTCTGAAAATTTCTCAATGATAGGTGCAGTCCCGATCAATTTTTGCATTCAAGGAGAAAACAAATTTGTTTTGGACTTTCGGACACCATTTTTTTCAATTCGTCACGGACCTCCAAATTAATTTTGCTTCCATTTTTTTTTAAACTCTTATTCATGCCTTCGAATTTCAAAAGCATATTCTGATAAATTTGACAAACGCACACGTTGGGTTGTCTTTACGAAATTGTGCATAAAATTTTTTGATATTAGAGAATAATCGCTTTTGCTTTTCGTCTTTCTCGTCGTCATTTTTTAGTAGATTCACAAATTCTCTTTTACCAGGCATCATGCGACTTGACGTATCCAACGTATAAAAATTTTCAACAACATTCAACACGTTCGGCTGTAAAGAGCGGCCGTTGTTTTTATTAGGGCTAGAAGCGTATCCAAGTGATTTAAATAATTTTTTGGCGTTCCACGCTATTCTGCTTATTTTCCGCACACTCCAATCTCGCAAAAATCATATTTATACTCGTATAAGAACATTAACTTACATTTTTATTCACATCATGGTTTTTTACCATCAATCCTCCTTTTTTTTAATTTTTCTGTACACACTTTATAATCCGAAAAAGAATTGTTAGAGTCAGAGTCTGATGATTCGCTAAATGTCGGGGCTGTTTTGTTAAGATTTTCGGTGCTTGGGATTTTTTCACTATTTGGAACCGAATGCAGCGATGAAATAGACCGTCTGCACAAGTCACATATATATTTATCAATATACGTAGAGAAAACTGCTTTCCAGTTTTCATTTACGAAATGTGTTCATTTGTTTTTGAGTTGCACCACACATATAGCAAGTGGCAAGTGACTTATTATCACATAGTACATTAGCCACTGCTCCATCAATCATCGTAAGATATATTTCATATTTCACAATTATTTCAAACTATCGCAGTCTTATTTAATAAACTTTGCAGAGGTACTGCCGCGGTTGTTTCAGATAGAATTAAAGGTTTTGGCAGCAATTCGTACATGGCTTTTTTCAATTCATAATGGCTTGGAAATAAGTTAGGGTGAATTACATTAACTACAGTTCGCAATAAATTATATTTCCGCACTGATAACTTTAAACCATAAAATAAAGCAAGCGCTTGATAGATTGATAACGTCTTATCAGTTTCCAAACCATCGTGCTTTCTTAAAAATTTGCACCCGTTTTTATTTCTGTAGGGGGTGTTGAATAGATTAGCTTATGAACCTTGTACCGTTTACTTCGCTCGCTTGCTTCATCAAACGCGATTCTTGGCCTGCCTCTGCTAGTACTTGGCTCTTATGAAATATACAGAAATGTTATTTATTTTAAATATAGAGACGAAAAAATAAACTTACATGATCAATTGGTGGACTCGCATGAGCAATTGACTCGTTTAAACCTTTTATTTCTATGCACTGATCGAGCCATGATGCGTGCCGCTCTTCAAAAGACGCTGTTTTACGATAGCTAGCATTCCATAAGTTTTGGAATTTAAGTGCTAAGAAATCTAATTGTTTTACTAAAATTTTGTTATCTATAGGCTTTGTTGCATTTTCTTCAACGCATTTTACCATAGCGCTTATTAAATCACTGCGCTTTAATTGTTTATTTGACAGCCATACTTCAAACAGCGAACGTATTTTCACATTAAGAGGCACTGAAAAAAAAAAATTAAAAATCTATCTGCATCTCTCTGCAGCTAGAATTTGTTTTAAATTAAAGTACATACTTGTAACAAATTCCACGCAAAATTTTAAAAATGAGTTATTAAACGCATTTTTTAAATTGTCCACTGAACTTTTGTAACTTTTGATATGTTCACTTCACAAAACAACTTTTTTTCGAGTAACGGTACCCCGAACAAAGTAATCAAGATAAGAAAACAGTGTTCTAGTAAGAAAAAACTGCAGCTGCTTTACGTTATATGTCAATATTGTCCGTCTGTCCATCCCACTTCTCATTACAATTTAAAGTATTTCAAAAGCAATCTTAAATTTAAACAGTCGCTTCTTACATACATACAGTTTTTATGAATCAAAATTATAAACTTAAATCTAAAAAGTAATTTCTTTGGATGTTATTATTGAATTTTAAATGATAAATGGGTAAGACATCCTGAAGTGGGCCACACAAAAACTTTTTTTCTCATTTTTCGTTCAAAATACAATTTTTCGGGTAGAGTTCATGCCTAGTAATAAATACCCCAAAGGATTTGCGTTAAAAAATTTGTTTGTTACTTACACCAATAAACAATAATAAGATATAAGTCACTTTTTTTTTAATCGACTATAACTTTTGCTAGAATTGATCGATTTAAAAATTTCTTTCGTTCATTCTTTCAGATTTCACTGTATTTATGCAAAAAAATTTGCACCGTCAAAATTTTCGTTCAACAATTGTGTTTTTTTTTATTGTTTATAACATATTGTTAAAAAACATTGTTCTCGGTCAAAGTTTTTAACAAAAAAAAAAACCATAAATATGTATAACGACGATATATAGAGTTCCCTTGAAAAAAAAAATTCAAAAATATAATTAACCATTTTTGGGCCGATAGAAAAATAAAAAAATGTATATTAAAAATTATTTTCATCGTCTTTAATTACAACTTTGGGCCAGTTCAAGATAAAATTCAATTATTTTTGTATTTGACATTTTCGGCTTTCTTCCATTGATGAAATTTTTTTGCAAAAAATGTATTTGTTATCATTTTTTTGATTGTAATTGCCTTTTTAAAAAGTAATGCAAGGGCCAGTTTTTCTTGTTCATGCTCTTCAACTGTGCATTAATCAAAGGAAATATTTTCGAAAAAACCAATCGCCCAATCATATAAATTCCCGGGAGTTAAGATCTGATCTTCCAGAGTGCGCTGTAAACTCACACGATGGGCATTTATCTTCACTGTAGCACCAATTCCGTCACAAGCGCCTTTCCCATGTGATGTTACAAAAAAATTCCATTCAATTACAATATCATTGGTTTTTATCATGTTGACTGCATTAATAAAATTGAACATATTTTTGTACTGCGCCGCTGCGCCATCAGAGAAAAATATCAATTTCTTCACTTCTTCCTTTCCATGGATGTAGATTAAATAGCTTAGCATTTTTTTATTAAACAAATTTACCGCGATTGCGTCATGTTTTCTATTTTCTGATATAATTACGAAATTATGATGCTTAATTTTGTCATTATCATTATAATAAATAACGTAAGGGTGTATGATGACTTGTTCATTTGCCCAGTGAAAAGACTGGATGGCATCTTGAACAATAAAAGCATAGTTTTCGGAAAAGTCGAGAGTAACAATAAATTCTCCGCGAGCAAGATTAAGTTTTAAATAATTTATATATATAGATTGAGTTTTAGCGATAAAATTATATTTTAGAAGCTTCGGTAGACCCTTTTCTAATTTTTCTAAGAAAGTAGATTTGTCTTCGCTGAAAGATTTCAACTCGCATCTGTAATTTACAACTTTTTTTGCAAACAGAGTAAGTATAATTTTGCTGACAAATTATTAAATCAATGTGACCAAAAATTTACCTATGCTTGTCCACGATTTGAACTCAATTTTATCAATCTTATGAACGTTGAATAGTTCTGAAAATTTCTCAATGATAGGTGCAGTCCCGATCAATTTTTGCATTCAAGGAGAAAACAAATTTGTTTTGGACTTTCGGACACCATTTTTTTCAATTCGTCACGGACCTCCAAATTAATTTTGCTTCAATTTTTTTTTAAACTCTTATTCATGCCTTCGAATTTCAAAAGCATATTCTGATAAATTTGACAAACGCACACGTTGGGTGTTCCACTTTGCCCCACAGGTATGGACCAACGAGGACGTAATTTTGTAAATGCAGATACACTTATTTTGATTTAAGGGTTGTCTTTACGAAATTGTGCATAAAATTTTTTGATATTAGAGAATAATCGCTTTTGCTTTTCGTCTTTCTCGTCGTAATTTTTTAGTAGATTCACAAATTCTCTTTTACCAGGCATCATGCGACTTGACGTATCCATCGTATAAAAATTTTCAACAACATTCAACACGTTCGGCTGTAAAGAGCGGCCGTTGTTTTTATTAGGGCTAGAAGCGTATCCAAGTGATTTAAATAATTTTTTGGCGTTCCACGCTATTCTGCTTATTTTCCGCACACTCCAATCTCGCAAAAATCATATTTATACTCGTATAAGAACATTAACTTACATTTTTATTCACATCATGGTTTTTAAATTGTTTATTTGACAGCCATACTTCAAAAAGCGAACGTATTTTCACATTAAGAGGCACTAAAAAAAAAATTAAATATCTATCTGCATCTCTCTGCAGCTAGAATTTGTTTTAAATTAAAGTACATACTTGTAACAAATTCCACGCAAAATTTTAAAAATGAGTTATTAAACGCATTTTTTAAATTGTCCACTGAACTTTTGTAACTTTTGATATGTTCACTTCACAAAACAACTTTTTTTCGAGTAACGGTACCCCGAACAAAGATTTCAAGATAAGAAAACAGTGTTCTAGTAAGAAAAAACTGCAGCTGCTTTACGTTATATGTCAATATTGTCCGTCTGTCCATCCCACTTCTCATTACAATTTAAAGTATTTCAAAAGCAATCTTAAATTTAAACAGTCGCTTCTTACATACATACAGTTTTTATGAATCAAAGTTATAAACTTAAATCTAAAAAGTAATTTCTTTGGATGTTATTAGTGAATTTTAAATGATAAATGGGTAAGACATCCTGAAGTGGGCCACACAAAAACTTTTTTTCCCATTTTTCGTTCAAAATACAATTTTTCGGTAGAGTTCAGGCCTAGTAATAAATACCCCAAAGGATTTGCGTTAAAAAACTTGTTTGTTACTTACACCAATAAACAATAATAAGATATAAGTCACTTTTTTTTTAATCGACTATAACTTTTGCTAGAATTGATCGATTTAAAAATTTCATTCGTTCATTCTTTCAGATTTCACTGTAGTTTATGCAAAAAAATTTGCACCGTCAAAATTTTCGTTCAACAATTGTGTTTTTTTATTGTTTATAACATATTGTTAAAAAACATTGTTCTCGGTCAAAGTTTTTAACAAACAAAAAAACCATAAATATGTATAACGACGATATATAGAGTTCCCTTGAAAAAAAAAATTCAAAAATATAATTAACCATTTTTGGGCCGATAGAAAAATAAAAAAATGTATATTAAAAATTATTTTCATCGTCTTTAATTACAACTTTGGGCCAGTTCAAGATAAAATTCAATTATTTTTGTATTTGACATTTTCGGCTTTCTTCCATTGATGAAATTTTTTTGCAAAAAATGTATTTGTTATCATTTTTTTGATTGTAATTGCCTTTTTAAAAAGTAATGCAAGGGCCAGTTTTTCTTGTTCATGCTCTTCAACTGTGCATTAATCAAAGGAAATATTTTCGAAAAAACCAATCGCCCAATCATATAAATTCCCGGGAGTTAAGATCTGATCTTCCAGAGTGCGCTGTAAACTCACACGATGGGCATTTATCTTCACTGTAGCACCAATTCCGTCACAAGCGCCTTTCCCATGTGATGTTACAAAAAAATTCCATTCAATTACAATATCATTGGTTTTTATCATGTTGACTGCATTAATAAAATTGAACATATTTTTGTACTGCGCCGCTGCGCCATCAGAGAAAAATATCAATTTCTTCACTTCTTCCTTTCCATGGATGTAGATTAAATAGCTTAGCATTTTTTTATTAAACAAATTTACCGCGATTGCGTCATGTTTTCTATTTTCTGATATAATTACGATATTATGATGCTTAATTTTGTCAATATCATTATAATAAATAACGTAAGGGTGTATGATGACTTGTTCATTTGCCCAGTGAAAAGACTGGATGGCATCTTGAACAATAAAAGCAAAGTTTTCGGAAAAGTCGAGAGTAACAATAAATTCTCCGCAAGCAAGATTAAGTTTTAAATAATTTATATATATAGATTGATTTTAGCGATAAAATTATATTTTAGAAGCTTCGGTAGACCCTTTTCTAATTTTTCTAAGAAAGTAGATTTGTCTTCGCTGAAAGATTTCAACTCGCATCTGTAATTTACAACATTTTTTGCAAACAGAGTAAGTATAATTTTGCTGACAAATTATTAAATCAATGTGACCAAAAATTTACCTATGCTTGTCCACGATTTGAACTCAATTTTATCAATCTTATGAACGTTGAATAGTTCTGAAAATTTCTCAATGATAGGTGCAGTCCCGATCAATTTTTGCATTCAAGGAGAAAACAAATTTGTTTTGGACTTTCGGCCACCATTTTTTTCAATTCGTCACGGACCTCCAAATTAATTTTGCTTCAATTTTTTTTTAAACTCTTATTCATGCCTTCGAATTTCAAAAGCATATTCTGATAAATTTGACAAACGCACACGTTGGGTGTGTCACTTTGCCCCACAGGTATGGACCAACGAGGACGTAATTTTGTAAATGCAGATACACTTATTTTGATTTAAGGGTTGTCTTTACGAAATTGTGCATACAATTTTTTGATATTAGAGAATAATCGCTTTTGCTTTTCGTCTTTCTCGTCGTCATTTTTTAGTAGATTCACAAATTCTCTTTTACCAGGCATCATGCGACTTGACGTATCCAACGTATAAAAATTTTCAACAACATTCAACACGTTCGGCTGTAAAGAGCGGCCGTTGTTTTTATTAGGGCTAGAAGCGTATCCAAGTGATTTAAATAATTTTTTGGCGTTCCACGCTATTCTGCTTATTTTCCGCACACTCCAATCTCGCAAAAATCATATTTATACTCGTATAAGAACATTAACTTACATTTTTATTCACATCATGGTTTTTAAATTGTTTATTTGACAGCCATACTTCAAAAAGCGAACGTATTTTCACATTAAGAGGCACTAAAAAAAAAATTAAATATCTATCTGCATCTCTCTGCAGCTAGAATTTGTTTTAAATTAAAGTACATACTTGTAACAAATTCCACGCAAAATTTTAAAAATGAGTTATTAAACGCATTTTTTAAATTGTCCACTGAACTTTTGTAACTTTTGATATGTTCACTTCACAAAACAACTTTTTTTCGAGTAACGGTACCCCGAACAAAGATTTCAAGATAAGAAAACAGTGTTCTAGTAAGAAAAAACTGCAGCTGCTTTACGTTATATGTCAATATTGTCCGTCTGTCCATCCCACTTCTCATTACAATTTAAAGTATTTCAAAAGCAATCTTAAATTTAAACAGTCGCTTCTTACATACATACAGTTTTTATGAATCAAAGTTATAAACTTAAATCTAAAAAGTAATTTCTTTGGATGTTATTAGTGAATTTTAAATGATAAATGGGTAAGACATCCTGAAGTGGGCCACACAAAAACTTTTTTTCCCATTTTTCGTTCAAAATACAATTTTTCGGTAGAGTTCAGGCCTAGTAATAAATACCCCAAAGGATTTGCGTTAAAAAACTTGTTTGTTACTTACACCAATAAACAATAATAAGATATAAGTCACTTTTTTTTTAATCGACTATAACTTTTGCTAGAATTGATCGATTTAAAAATTTCATTCGTTCATTCTTTCAGATTTCACTGTAGTTTATGCAAAAAAATTTGCACCGTCAAAATTTTCGTTCAACAATTGTGTTTTTTTATTGTTTATAACATATTGTTAAAAAACATTGTTCTCGGTCAAAGTTTTTAACAAAAAAAAAAACCATAAATATGTATAACGACGATATATAGAGTTCCCTTGAAAAAAAAAATTCAAAAATATAATTAACCATTTTTGGGCCGATAGAAAAATAAAAAAATGTATATTAAAAATTATTTTCATCGTCTTTAATTACAACTTTGGGCCAGTTCAAGATAAAATTCAATTATTTTTGTATTTGACATTTTCGGCTTTCTTCCATTGATGAAATTTTTTTGCAAAAAATGTATTTGTTATCATTTTTTTGATTGTAATTGCCTTTTTAAAAAGTAATGCAAGGGCCAGTTTTTCTTGTTCATGCTCTTCAACTGTGCATTAATCAAAGGAAATATTTTCGAAAAAACCAATCGCCCAATCATATAAATTCCCGGGAGTTAAGATCTGATCTTCCAGAGTGCGCTGTAAACTCACACGATGGGCATTTATCTTCACTGTAGCACCAATTCCGTCACAAGCGCCTTTCCCATGTGATGTTACAAAAAAATTCCATTCAATTACAATATCATTGGTTTTTATCATGTTGACTGCATTAATAAAATTGAACATATTTTTGTACTGCGCCGCTGCGCCATCAGAGAAAAATATCAATTTCTTCACTTCTTCCTTTCCATGGATGTAGATTAAATAGCTTAGCATTTTTTTATTAAACAAATTTACCGCGATTGCGTCATGTTTTCTATTTTCTGATATAATTACGAAATTATGATGCTTAATTTTGTCATTATCATTATAATAAATAACGTAAGGGTGTATGATGACTTGTTCATTTGCCCAGTGAAAAGACTGGATGGCATCTTGAACAATAAAAGCAAAGTTTTCGGAAAAGTCGAGAGTAACAATAAATTCTCCGCAAGCATGATTAAGTTTTAAATAATTTATATATATAGATTGAGTTTTAGCGATAAAATTATATTTTAGAAGCTTCGGTAGACCCTTTTCTAATTTTTCTAAGAAAGTAGATTTGTCTTCGCTGAAAGATTTCAACTCGCATCTGTAATTTACAACATTTTTTGCAAACAGAGTAAGTATAATTTTGCCGACAAATTATTAAATCAATGTGACCAAAAATTTACCTATGCTTGTCCACGATTTGAACTCAATTTTATCAATCTTATGAACGTTGAATAGTTCTGAAAATTTCTCAATGATAGGTGCAGTCCCGATCAATTTTTGCATTCAAGGAGAAAACAAATTTGTTTTGGACTTTCGGACACCATTTTTTTCAATTCGTCACGGACCTCCAAATTAATTTTGCTTCAATTTTTTTTTAAACTCTTATTCATGCCTTCGAATTTCAAAAGCATATTCTGATAAATTTGACAAACGCACACGTTGGGTGTTCCACTTTGCCCCACAGGTATGGACCAACGAGGACGTAATTTTGTAAATGCAGATACACTTATTTTGATTTAAGGGTTGTCTTTACGAAATTGTGCATAAAATTTTTTGATATTAGAGAATAATCGCTTTTGCTTTTCGTCTTTCTCGTCGTAATTTTTTAGTAGATTCACAAATTCTCTTTTACCAGGCATCATGCGACTTGACGTATCCATCGTATAAAAATTTTCAACAACATTCAACACGTTCGGCTGTAAAGAGCGGCCGTTGTTTTTATTAGGGCTAGAAGCGTATCCAAGTGATTTAAATAATTTTTTGGCGTTCCACGCTATTCTGCTTATTTTCCGCACACTCCAATCTCGCAAAAATCATATTTATACTCGTATAAGAACATTAACTTACATTTTTATTCACATCATGGTTTTTAAATTGTTTATTTGACAGCCATACTTCAAAAAGCGAACGTATTTTCACATTAAGAGGCACTAAAAAAAAAATTAAAAATCTATCTGCATCTCTCTGCAGCTAGAATTTGTTTTAAATTAAAGTACATACTTGTAACAAATTCCACGCAAAATTTTAAAAATGAGTTATTAAACGCATTTTTTAAATTGTCCACTGAACTTTTGTAACTTTTGATATGTTCACTTCACAAAACAACTTTTTTTCGAGTAACGGTACCCCGAACAAAGATTTCAAGATAAGAAAACAGTGTTCTAGTAAGAAAAAACTGCAGCTGCTTTACGTTATATGTCAATATTGTCCGTCTGTCCATCCCACTTCTCATTACAATTTAAAGTATTTCAAAAGCAATCTTAAATTTAAACAGTCGCTTCTTACATACATACAGTTTTTATGAATCAAAGTTATAAACTTAAATCTAAAAAGTAATTTCTTTGGATGTTATTAGTGAATTTTAAATGATAAATGGGTAAGACATCCTGAAGTGGGCCACACAAAAACTTTTTTTCCCATTTTTCGTTCAAAATACAATTTTTCGGTAGAGTTCAGGCCTAGTAATAAATACCCCAAAGGATTTGCGTTAAAAAACTTGTTTGTTACTTACACCAATAAACAATAATAAGATATAAGTCACTTTTTTTTTAATCGACTATAACTTTTGCTAGAATTGATCGATTTAAAAATTTCATTCGTTCATTCTTTCAGATTTCACTGTAGTTTATGCAAAAAAATTTGCACCGTCAAAATTTTCGTTCAACAATTGTGTTTTTTTATTGTTTATAACATATTGTTAAAAAACATTGTTCTCGGTCAAAGTTTTTAACAAAAAAAAAAACCATAAATATGTATAACGACGATATATAGAGTTCCCTTGAAAAAAAAAATTCAAAAATATAATTAACCATTTTTGGGCCGATAGAAAAATAAAAAAATGTATATTAAAAATTATTTTCATCGTCTTTAATTACAACTTTGGGCCAGTTCAAGATAAAATTCAATTATTTTTGTATTTGACATTTTCGGCTTTCTTCCATTGATGAAAATTTTTTGCAAAAAATGTATTTGTCATCATTTTTTTGTTTGTAATTGCCTTTTTAAAAAGTAATGCAAGGGCCAGTTTTTCTTGTTCATGCTCTTCAACTGTGCATTAATCAAAGGAAATATTTTCGAAAAAACCAATCGCCCAATCATATAAATTCCCGGGAGTTAAGATCAGATCTTCCAGAGTGCGCTGTAAACTCACACGATGGGCATTTATCTTCACTGTAGCACCAATTCCGTCACAAGCGCCTTTCCCATGTGATGTTACAAAAAAATTCCATTCAATTACAATATCATTGGTTTTTATCATGTTGACTGCATTAATAAAATTGAACATATTTTTGTACTGCGCCGCTGCGCCATCAGAGAAAAATATCAATTTCTTCACTTCTTCCTTTCCATGGATGTAGATTAAATAGCTTAGCATTTTTTTATTAAACAAATTTACCGCGATTGCGTCATGTTTTCTATTTTCTGATATAATTACGAAATTATGATGCTTCATTTTGTCATTATCATTATAATAAATAACGTAAGGGTGTATGATGACTTGTTCATTTGCCCAGTGAAAAGACTGGATGGCATCTTGAACAATAAAAGCATAGTTTTCGGAAAAGTCGAGAGTAACAATAAATTCTCCGCGAGCAAGATTAAGTTTTAAATAATTTATATATATAGATTGAGTTTTAGCGATAAAATTATATTTTAGAAGCTTCGGTAGACCCTTTTCTAATTTTTCTAAGAAAGTAGATTTGTCTTCGCTGAAAGATTTCAACTCGCATCTGTAATTTACAACATTTTTTGCAAACAGAGTAAGTATAATTTTGCTGACAAATTATTAAATCAATGTGACCAAAAATTTACCTATGCTTGTCCACGATTTGAACTCAATTTTATCAATCTTATGAACGTTGAATAGTTCTGAAAATTTCTCAATGATAGGTGCAGTCCCGATCAATTTTTGCATTCAAGGAGAAAACAAATTTGTTTTGGACTTTCGGACACCATTTTTTTCAATTCGTCACGGACCTCCAAATTAATTTTGCTTCAATTTTTTTTTAAACTCTTATTCATGCCTTCGAATTTAAAAAGCATATTCTGATAAATTTGACAAACGCACACGTTGGGTGTTCCACTTTGCCCCACAGGTATGGACCAACGAGGACGTAATTTTGTAAATGCAGATACACTTATTTTGATTTAAGGGTTGTCTTTACGAAATTGTGCATAAAATTTTTTGATATTAGAGAATAATCGCTTTTGCTTTTCGTCTTTCTCGTCGTAATTTTTTAGTAGATTCACAAATTCTCTTTTACCAGGCATCATGCGACTTGACGTATCCATCGTATAAAAATTTTCAACAACATTCAACACGTTCGGCTGTAAAGAGCGGCCGTTGTTTTTATTAGGGCTAGAAGCGTATCCAAGTGATTTAAATAATTTTTTGGCGTTCCACGCTATTCTGCTTATTTTCCGCACACTCCAATCTCGCAAAAATCATATTTATACTCGTATAAGAACATTAACTTACATTTTTATTCACATCATGGTTTTTTAATTGTTTATTTGACAGCCATACTTCAAAAAGCGAACGTATTTTCACATTAAGAGGCACTGAAAAAAAAAAAATTAAAAATCTATCTGCATCTCTCTGCAGCTAGAATTTGTTTTAAATTAAAGTACATACTTGTAACAAATTCCACGCAAAATTTTAAAAATGAGTTATTAAACGCATTTTTTAAATTGTCCACTGAACTTTTGTAACTTTTGATATGTTCACTTCACAAAACAACTTTTTTTCGAGTAACGGTACCCCGAACAAAGTAATCAAGATAAGAAAACAGTGTTCTAGTAAGAAAAAACTGCAGCTGCTTTACGTTATATGTCAATATTGTCCGTCTGTCCATCCCACTTCTCATTACAATTTAAAGTATTTCAAAAGCAATCTTAAATTTAAACAGTCGCTTCTTACATACATACAGTTTTTATGAATCAAAATTATAAACTTAAATCTAAAAAGTAATTTCTTTGGATGTTATTAGTGAATTTTAAATGATAAATGGGTAAGACATCCTGAAGTGGGCCACACAAAAACTTTTTTTCCCATTTTTCGTTCAAAATACAATTTTTCGGTAGAGTTCAGGCCTAGTAATAAATACCCCAAAGGATTTGCGTTAAAAAATTTGTTTGTTACTTACACCAATAAACAATAATAAGATATAAGTCACTGTTTTTTTAATCGACTATAACTTTTGCTAGAATTGATCGATTTAAAAATTTCTTTCGTTCATTCTTTCAGATTTCACTGTAGTTTATATTGTTAAAAAACATTGTTCTCGGTCAAAGTTTTTAACAAAAAAAACCGACGATATATAGAGTTCCCTTGAAAATAAAAATTCAAAAATATAATTAACCATTTTTGGGCCGATAGAAAAATAAAAAAATTTATATTAAAAATTATTTTTATCGTCTTTAATTACAACTTTGGGCCAGTTCAAGATAAAATTCAATTATTTTTGTATTTGATATTTTCGGCTTTCTTCCATTGATGAAATTTTTTTGCAAAAAATGTATTTGTCATCATTTTTTTGATTGTAATTGCCTATTTAAAAAGTAATGCAAGGGCCAGTTTTTCTTGTTCATGCTCTTCAACTGTGCATTAATCAAAGGAAATATTTTCCAAAAAACCAATCGCCCAATCATATAAATTCCCGGGAGTTAAGATCTGATCTTCCAGAGTGCGCTGTAAACTCACACGATGGGCATTTATCTTCACTGTAGCACCAATTCCGTCACAAGCGCCTTTCCCATGTGATGTTACAAAAAAATTCCATTCAATTACAATATCATTGGTTTTTATCATGTTGACTGCATTAATAAAATTGAACATATTTTTGTACTGCGCCGCTGCGCCATCAGAGAAAAATATCAATTTCTTCACTTCTTCCTTTCCATGGATGTAGATTAAATAGCTTAGCATTTTTTTATTAAGCAAATTTACCGCGATTGCGTCATGTTTTCTATTTTCTGATATAATTACGAAATTATGATGCTTAATTTTGTCATTATCATTATAATAAATAACGTAAGGGTGTATGATGACTTGTTCATTTGCCCAGTGAAAAGACTGGATGGCATCTTGAACAATAAAAGCATAGTTTTCGGAAAAGTCGAGAGTAACAATAAATTCTCCGCAAGCAAGATTAAGTTTTAAATAATTTATATATATAGATTGAGTTTTAGCGATAAAATTATATTTTAGAAGCTTCGGTAGACCCTTTTCTAATTTTTCTAAGAAAGTAGATTTGTCTTCGCTGAAAGATTTCAACTCGCATCTGTAATTTACAACATTTTTTGCAAACAGAGTAAGTATAATTTTGCTGACAAATTATTAAATCAATGTGACCAAAAATTTACCTAAGCTTGTCCACGATTTGAACTCAATTTTATCAATCTTATGAACGTTGAATAGTTCTGAAAATTTCTCAATGATAGGTGCAGTCCCGATCAATTTTTGCATTCAAGGAGAAAACAAATTTGTTTTGGACTTTCGGACACCATTTTTTTCAATTCGTCACGGACCTCCAAATTAATTTTGCTTCAATTTTTTTTTAAACTCTTATTCATGCCTTCGAATTTCAAAAGCATATTCTGATAAATTTGACAAACGCACACGTTGGGTGTTCCACTTTGCCCCACAGGTATGGACCAACGAGGACGTAATTTTGTAAATGCAGATACACTTATTTTGATTTAAGGGTTGTCTTTACGAAATTGTGCATAAAATTTTTTGATATTCGAGAATAATCGCTTTTGCTTTTCGTCTTTCTCGTCGTCATTTTTTAGTAGATTCACAAATTCTCTTTTACCAGGCATCATGCGACTTGACGTATCCAACGTATAAAAATTTTCAACAACATTCAACACGTTCGGCTGTAAAGAGCGGCCGTTGTTTTTATTAGGGCTAGAAGCGTATCCAAGTGACTTAAATAATTTTCTGTTCTGCTTATTTTCCGCACACTCCAATCTCGCAAAAATCATATTTATACTCGTATAAGAACATTAACTTACATTTTTATTCACATCATGGTTTTTTACCATCAATCCTCCTTTTTTTTAATTTTTCTGTACACACTTTATAATCCGAAAAAGAATTGTTAGAGTCGGAGTCTGATGATTCGCTAAATGTCGGGGGTGTTTTGTTAAGATTTTCGGTGCTTGGGATTTTTTCACTATTTGGAACCGAATGCAGCGATTAAATAGACCGTCTGCACAAGTCACATATACATATATTTATCAATATACGTAGAGAAAACTGCTTTCCAGTTTTCATTTACGAAATGTGATAATTTGTTTTTGAGTTGCACCACACATATAGCAAGTGGCAAGTGACTTATTATCACATAGTACATTAGCTACTGCTCCATCAATCATCGTAAGATACATTTCATATTTCACAATTATTTCAAACTATCGCAGTCTTATTTAATAAACTTTGCAGAGGTACTGCCGCGGTTGTTTCAGATAGAATTAAAGGTTTTGGCAGCAATTCGTACATGGCTTTTTTCAATTCATAATGGCTTGGAAATAAGTTAGGGTGAATTACATTAACTACAGTTCGCAATAAATTATATTTCCGCACTGATAACTTTAAACCATAAAATAAAGCAAGCGCTTGATAGATTGATAACGTCTTATCAGTTTCCAAACCATCGTGCTTTCTTAAAAATTTGCACCCGTTTTTATTTCTGTAGGGGGTGTTGAATAGATTAGCTTATGAACCTTGTACCGTTTACTTCGCTCGCTTGCTTCATCAAACGCGATTCTTGGCCTGCCTCTGCTAGTACTTGGCTCTTATGAAATATACATAAATGTTATTTATTTTAAATATAGAGACGAAAAAATAAACTTACATGATCAATTGGTGGACTCGTGGATGAGCAATTGACTCGTTTAAACCTTTTATTTCTATGCACTGATCGAGCCATGATGCGTGCCGCTCTTCAAAAGACGCTCTTTTACGATAGCTAGCATTCCATAAGTTTTGGAATTTAAGTTCTAAGAAATCTAATTGTTTTACTAAAATTTTGTTATCTATAGGCTTTGTTGCATTTTCTTCAACGCATTTTGCCATAGCGCTTATTAAATCACTGCGCTTTAATTGTTTATTTGACAGCCGTACTTCAAAAAGCGAACGTATTTTCACATTAAGAGGCACTGAAAAAAAAATTAAATATCTATCTGCATCTCTCTGCAGCTAGAATTTGTTTTAAATTAAAGTACATACTTGTAACAAATTCCACGCAAAATTTTAAAAATGAGTTATTAAACGCATTTTTTAAATTGTCCACTGAACTTTTGTAACTTTTGATATGTTCACTTCACAAAACAACTTTTTTTCGAGTAACGGTACCCCGAACAAAGATTTCAAGATAAGAAAACAGTGTTCTAGTAAGAAAAAACTGCAGCTGCTTTACGTTATATGTCAATATTGTCCGTCTGTCCATCCCACTTCTCATTACAATTTAAAGTATTTCAAAAGCAATCTTAAATTTAAACAGTCGCTTCTTACATACATACAGTTTTTATGAATCAAAATTATAAACTTAAATCTAAAAAGTAATTTCTTTGGATGTTATTAGTGAATTTTAAATGATAAATGGGTAAGACATCCTGAAGTGGGCCACACAAAAACTTTTTTTCCCATTTTTCGTTCAAAATACAATTTTTCGGTAGAGTTCAGGCCTAGTAATAAATACCCCAAAGGATTTGCGTTAAAAAATTTGTTTGTTACTTACACCAATAAACAATAATAAGATATAAGTCACTTTTTTTTTAATCGACTATAACTTTTGCTAGAATTGATCGATTTAAAAATTTCTTTCGTTCATTCTTTCAGATTTCACTGTAGTTTATGCAAAAAAATTTGCACCGTCAAAATTTTCGTTCAACAATTGTGTTTTTTTTATTGTTTATAACATATATTTTAGAATTTTTAATGAGCTCAAGGCCAGTTTATGGAAGATTTTTTTTTTTTTGTGAAAAAACAACAACAGCTTTTAATGGTTGAAGTTATAGTACTATTTCGGAAATCACCACATTTCCTCATCAGACTTCTTTTTGATTATTAAATTAAATTATTTTTAATTTAATTTTCATAACCACTTCTCTCAGGCTTTGAACCCGGGAGCTCGGAGTTGCAGGGCCAATACGCTACTTATTGTGCTACGCTAGCCGAGTTGGCTGTTGTGTTTATTTCATCTTCCTTAAACAAACCAACTACAAACAAGAGCAACTGATCTGCCGCTATTTTACTTGTTTGTGTGGTTGTTGTTTGTGTTTTTGTTTGCAAATTCTGTATAATGCGTTTTTTACATTATATTCTAATGCATTTTTAAGGCGTGCTCATCCTTGTATACAATGGTTGTTCATTTTTCTGTTGGCCTAGTAAATGTAAATATTTTAGAATTTTTAATGAGCTCAAGGCCAGTTTATGGAAGATTTTTTTGTGAAAAAACAACAACAGCTTTTAATGGTTGAAGTTATAGTACTATTTCGGAAATCACCACATTTCCTCATCAGACTTCTTTTTGATTATTTAATTAAATTATTTTTAATTTAATTTTCATAACCACTTCTCTCAGGCTTTGAACCCGGGAGCTCGGAGTTGCAGAGCCAATACGCTACCTATTGTGCTACGCTAGCCGAGTTGGCTGTTGTGTTTATTTCATCTTCTGAGAGAAGTGGTTATGAAAATTAAATTAAAAATAATTTAATTTAATAATCAAAAAGAAGTCTGATGAGGAAATGTGGTGATTTCCGAAATAGTACTATAACTTCAACCATTAAAAGCTGTTGTTGTTTTTTCACAAAAAAATCTTCCATAAACTGGCCTTGAGCTCATTAAAAATTCTAAAATATTAACATTTACTAGGCCAACAGAAAAATGAACAACCATTGTTTATAACATATTGTTAAAAAACATTGTTCTCGGTCAAAGTTTTTAACAAAAAAAAAAACCATAAATATGTATAACGACGATATATAGAGTTCCCTTGAAAAAAAAAATTCAAAAATATAATTAACCATTTTTGGGCCGATAGAAAAATAGAAAAATTTATATTAAAAATTATTTTTATCGTCTTTAATTACAACTTTGGGCCAGTTCAAGATAAAATTCAATTATTTTTGTATTTGACATTTTCGGCTTTCGCCCAATCATATAAATTCCCGGGAGTTAAGATTTGATCTTCCAGAGTGCGCTGTAAACTCACACGATGGGCATTTATCTTCACTGTAGCACCAATTCCGTCACAAGCGCCTTTCCCATGTGATGTTACAAAAAAATTCCATTCAATTACAATATCATTGGTTTTTATCATGTTGACTGCATTAATAAAATTGAACATATTTTTGTACTGCGCCGCTGCGCCATCAGAGAAAAATATCAATTTCTTCACTTCTTCCTTTCCATGGATGTAGACTAAATAGCTTAGCATTTTTTTATTAAACAAATTTACCGCGATTGCGTCATGTTTTCTATTTTCTGATATAATTACGAAATTATGACGCTTAATTTTGTCATTATCATTATAATAAATAACGTAAGGGTGTATGATGACTTGTTCATTTGCCCAGTGAAAAGACTGGATGGCATCTTGAACAATAAAAGCATAGTTTTCGGAAAAGTCGAGAGTAACAATAAATTCTCCGCAAGCAAGATTAAGTTTTAAATAATTTATATATATAGATTGAGTTTTAGCGATAAAATTATATTTTAGAAGCTTCGGTAGACCCTTTTCTAATTTTTCTAAGAAAGTAGATTTGTCTTCGCTGAAAGATTTCAACTCGCATCTGTAATTTACAACATTTTTTGCAAACAGAGTAAGTATAATTTTGCTGACAAATTATTAAATCAATGTGACCAAAAATTTACCTATGCTTGTCCACGATTTGAACTCAATTTTATCAATCTTATGAACGTTGAATAGTTCTGAAAATTTCTCAATGATAGGTGCAGTCCCGATCAATTTTTGCATTCAAGGAGAAAACAAATTTGTTTTGGACTTTCGGACACCATTTTTTTCAATTCGTCACGGACCTCCAAATTAATTTTGCTTCAATTTTTTTTTAAACTCTTTTTCATGCCTTCGAATTTCAAAAGCATATTCTGATAAATTTGACAAACGCACACGTTGGGTGTTCCACTTTGCCCCACAGGTATGGACCAACGAGGACGTAATTTTGTAAATGCAGATACACTTATTTTGATTTAAGGGTTGTCTTTACGAAATTGTGCATACAATTTTTTGATATTAGAGAATAATCGCTTTTGCTTTTCGTCTTTCTCGTCGTCATTTTTTAGTAGATTCACAAATTCTCTTTTACCAGGCATCATGCGACTTGACGTATCCAACGAATAAAAATTTTCAACAACATTCAACACGTTCGGCTGTAAAGAGCGGCCGTTGTTTTTATTAGGGCTAGAAGCGTATCCAAGTGATTTAAATAATTTTCTGTTCTGCTTATTTTCCGCACACTCCAATCTCGCAAAAATCATATTTATACTCGTATAAGAACATTAACTTACATTTTTATTCACATCATGGTTTTTTACCATCAATCCTCCTTTTTTTAAATTTTTCTGTACACACTTTATAATCCGAAAAAAATTGTTAGAGTCAGAGTCTGATGATTCGCTAAATGTCGGGGCTGTTTTGTTAAGATTTTCGGTGCTTGGGATTTTTTCACTATTTGGGACCGAATGCAGCGATGAAATAGACCATCTGCACAAGTCACATATACATATATTTATCAATATACGTAGAGAAAACTGCTTTTCAGTTTTCATTTACGAAATGTGTTCATTTGTTTTTGAGTTGCACCACACATATAGCAAGTGGCAAGTGACTTATTATCACATAGTACATTAGCCACTGCTCCATCAATCATCGTAAGATACATTTCATATTTCACAATTATTTCAAACTATCGCAGACTTATTTAATAAACTTTGCAGAGGTACTGCCGCGGTTGTTTCAGATAGAATTAAAGGTTTTGGCAGCAACTCGTCCATGGCTTTTTTCAATTCATAATGGCTTGGAAATAAGTTAGGGTGAATTACATTAACTACAGTTCGCAATAAATTATATTTCCGCACTGATAACTTTAAACCATAAAATAAAGCAAGCGCTTGATAGATTGATAACGTCTTATCAGTTTCCAAACCATCGTGCTTTCTTAAAAAATTTGCAGCCGTTTTTATTTCTGTAGGGGGTGTTGAATATAAGTATTAGCTTATGAACCTTGTACCGTTTACTTCGCTCGCTTGCTTCATCAAACGCGATTCTTGGCCTGCCTCTGCTAGTACTTGGCTCTTATGAAATATACAGAAATGTTATTTATTTTAAATATAGAGACGAAAAAATAAACTTACATGATCAATTGGTGGACTCGCATGAGCAATTGACTCGCTTAAACCTTTTATTTCTATGCACTGATCGAGCCATGATGCGCGCCGCTCTTCAAAAGACGCTCTTTTACGATAGCTAGCATTCCATAAGTTTTGGAATTTAAGTGCTAAGAAATCTAATTGTTTTACTAAAATTTTGTTATCTATAGGCTTTGTTGAATTTTCTTCAACGCATTTTACCATAGCGCTTATTAAATCACTGCGCTTTAATTGTTTATTTGACAGCCATACTTCAAAAAGCGAACGTATTTTCACATTAAGAGGCACTGAAAAAAAAAAATTAAAAATCTATCTGCATCTCTCTGCAGCTAGAATTTGTTTTAAATTAAAGTACATACTTGTAACAAATTCCACGCAAAACTTTAAAAAGGAGTTATTAAACGCATTTTTTAAATTGTCCACTGAACTTTTGTAACTTTTGTTTCTTTGTAACTTTTTGTTCACTTCACAAAACAACTTTTTTTCGAGTAACGGTACCCCGAACAAAGTAATCAAGATAAGAAAACAGTGTTCTAGTAAGAAAAAACTACAGCTGCTTTACGTTACATATATGTCACAATTGTCCGTCTGTCCATCCCACTTCTCTTTACAATTTAAAGTATTTCAAAAGCAATCTTAAATTTAAACAGTCGCTTCTTACATACAGTTTTTATGAATCAAAATTATAAACTTAAATCTAAAAAGTAATTTCTTTGGATGTTATTAGTGAATTTTAAATGATAAATGGGTAAGACATCCTGAAGTGGGCCACACAAAAACTTTTTTCCCATTTTTCGTTCAAAATACAATTTTTCGGTAGAGTTCAGAACTAGTAATAAATACCCCAAAGGATTTGCGTTAAAAAATTTGTTTGTTACTTACACGAATAAACAATAATAAGATATAAGTCACTTTTTTTTAATCGACTATAACTTTTGCTAGAATTGATCGATTTAAAAATTTCTTTCGTTCATTCTTTCAGATTTCACTGTAGTTTATGCAAAAAAATTTGCACCGTCAAAATTTTCGTTCAACAATTGTGTTTTTTTTTATTGTTTATAACATATTGTTAAAAAACATTGTTCTCGGTCAAAGTTTTTAACAAAAAAAAACCATAAATATGTATAACGACGATATATAGAGTTCCCTTGAAAAAAAAATTCAAAAATATAATTAACCATTTTTGGGCCGATAGAAAAATAAAAAAATGTATATTAAAAATTATTTTTATCGTCTTTAATTACAACTTTGGGCCAGTTCAAGACAAAATTCAATTATTTTTGTATTTGACATTTTCGGCTTTCTTCCATTGATGAAATTTTTTTGCAAAAAATGTATTTGTCATCATTTTTTTGATTGTAATTGCCTTTTTAAAAAGTAATGCAAGGGCCAGTTTTTCTTGTTCATGCTCTTCAACTGTGCATTAATCAAAGGAAATATTTTCGAAAAAACCAATCGCCCAATCATATAAATTCCCGGGAGTTAAGATCTGATCTTCCAGAGTGCGCTGTAAACTCACACGATGGGCATTTATCTTCACTGTAGCACCAATTCCGTCACAAGCGCCTTTCCCATGTAATGTTACAAAAAAATTCCATTCAATTACAATATCATTGGTTTTTATTATGTTGACTGCATTAATAAAATTGAACATATTTTTGTACTGCGCCGCTGCGCCATCAGAGAAAAATATCAATTTCTTCACTTCTTCCTTTCCATGGATGTAGATTAAATAGCTTAGCATTTTTTTATTAAACAAATTTACCGCGATTGCGTCATGTTTTCTATTTTCTGATATAATTACGAAATTATGATGCTTAATTTTGTCATTATCATTATAATAAATAACGTAAGGGTGTATGATGACTTGTTCATTTGCCCAGTGAAAAGACTGGATGGCATCTTGAACAATAAAAGCAAAGTTTTCGGAAAAGTCGAGAGTAACAATAAATTCTCCGCAAGCAAGATTAAGTTTTAAATAATTTATATATATAGATTGATTTTAGCGATAAAATTATATTTTAGAAGCTTCGGTAGACCCTTTTCTAATTTTTCTAAGAAAGTAGATTTGTCTTCGCTGAAAGATTTCAACTCGCATCTGTAATTTACAACATTTTTTGCAAACAGAGTAAGTATAATTTTGCTGACAAATTATTAAATCAATGTGACCAAAAATTTACCTATGCTTGTCCACGATTTGAACTCAATTTTATCAATCTTATGAACGTTGAATAGTTCTGAAAATTTCTCAATGATAGGTGCAGTCCCGATCAATTTTTGCATTCAAGGAGAAAACAAATTTGTTTTGGACTTTCGGACACCATTTTTTTCAATTCGTCACGGACCTCCAAATTAATTTTGCTTCAATTTTTTTTTAAACTCTTTTTCATGCCTTCGAATTTCAAAAGCATATTCTGATAAATTTGACAAACGCACACGTTGGGTGTTCCACTTCGCCCCACAGGTATGGACCAACGAGGACGTAATTTTGTAAATGCAGATACACTTATTTTGATTTAAGGGTTGTCTTTACGAAATTGTGCATACAATTTTTTGATATTAGAGAATAATCGCTTTTGCTTTTCGTCTTTCTCGTCGTCATTTTTTAGTAGATTCACAAATTCTCTTTTACCAGGCATCATGCGACTTGACGTATCCAACGAATAAAAATTTTCAACAACATTCAACACGTTCGGCTGTAAAGAGCGGCCGTTGTTTTTATTAGGGCTAGAAGCGTATCCAAGTGATTTAAATAATTTTCTGTTCTGCTTATTTTCCGCACACTCCAATCTCGCAAAAATCATATTTATACTCGTATAAGAACATTAACTTACATTTTTATTCACATCATGGTTTTTTACCATCAATCCTCCTTTTTTTAAATTTTTCTGTACACACTTTATAATCCGAAAAAAATTGTTAGAGTCAGAGTCTGATGATTCGCTAAATGTCGGGGCTGTTTTGTTAAGATTTTCGGTGCTTGGGATTTTTTCACTATTTGGGACCGAATGCAGCGATGAAATAGACCATCTGCACAAGTCACATATACATATATTTATCAATATACGTAGAGAAAACTGCTTTTCAGTTTTCATTTACGAAATGTGTTCATTTGTTTTTGAGTTGCACCACACATATAGCAAGTGGCAAGTGACTTATTATCACATAGTACATTAGCCACTGCTCCATCAATCATCATAAGATACATTTCATATTTCACAATTATTTCAAACTATCGCAGACTTATTTAATAAACTTTGCAGAGGTACTGCCGCGGTTGTTTCAGATAGAATTAAAGGTTTTGGCAGCAACTCGTCCATGGCTTTTTTCAATTCATAATGGCTTGGAAATAAGTTAGGGTGAATTACATTAACTACAGTTCGCAATAAATTATATTTCCGCACTGATAACTTTAAACCATAAAATAAAGCAAGCGCTTGATAGATTGATAACGTCTTATCAGTTTCCAAACCATCGTGCTTTCTTAAAAAATTTGCAGCCGTTTTTATTTCTGTAGGGGGTGTTGAATATAAGTATTAGCTTATGAACCTTGTACCGTTTACTTCGCTCGCTTGCTTCATCAAACGCGATTCTTGGCCTGCCTCTGCTAGTACTTGGCTCTTATGAAATATACAGAAATGTTATTTATTTTAAATATAGAGACGAAAAAATAAACTTACATGATCAATTGGTGGACTCGCATGAGCAATTGACTCGCTTAAACCTTTTATTTCTATGCACTGATCGAGCCATGATGCGCGCCGCTCTTCAAAAGACGCTCTTTTACGATAGCTAGCATTCCATAAGTTTTGGAATTTAAGTGCTAAGAAATCTAATTGTTTTACTAAAATTTTGTTATCTATAGGCTTTGTTGAATTTTCTTCAACGCATTTTACCATAGCGCTTATTAAATCACTGCGCTTTAATTGTTTATTTGACAGCCATACTTCAAAAAGCGAACGTATTTTCACATTAAGAGGCACTGAAAAAAAAAAATTAAAAATCTATCTGCATCTCTCTGCAGCTAGAATTTGTTTTAAATTAAAGTACATACTTGTAACAAATTCCACGCAAAACTTTAAAAAGGAGTTATTAAACGCATTTTTTAAATTGTCCACTGAACTTTTGTAACTTTTGTTTCTTTGTAACTTTTTGTTCACTTCACAAAACAACTTTTTTTCGAGTAACGGTACCCCGAACAAAGTAATCAAGATAAGAAAACAGTGTTCTAGTAAGAAAAAACTACAGCTGCTTTACGTTACATATATGTCACAATTGTCCGTCTGTCCATCCCACTTCTCTTTACAATTTAAAGTATTTCAAAAGCAATCTTAAATTTAAACAGTCGCTTCTTACATACAGTTTTTATGAATCAAAATTATAAACTTAAATCTAAAAAGTAATTTCTTTGGATGTTATTAGTGAATTTTAAATGATAAATGGGTAAGACATCCTGAAGTGGGCCACACAAAAACTTTTTTTCCCATTTTTCGTTCAAAATACAATTTTTCGGTAGAGTTCAGAACTAGTAATAAATACCCCAAAGGATTTGCGTTAAAAAATTTGTTTGTTACTTACACGAATAAACAATAATAAGATATAAGTCACTTTTTTTTAATCGACTATAACTTTTGCTAGAATTGATCGATTTAAAAATTTCTTTCGTTCATTCTTTCAGATTTCACTGTAGTTTATGCAAAAAAATTTGCACCGTCAAAATTTTCGTTCAACAATTGTGTTTTTTTTTATTGTTTATAACATATTGTTAAAAAACATTGTTCTCGGTCAAAGTTTTTAACAAAAAAAAACCATAAATATGTATAACGACGATATATAGAGTTCCCTTGAAAAAAAAATTCAAAAATATAATTAACCATTTTTGGGCCGATAGAAAAATAAAAAAATGTATATTAAAAATTATTTTTATCGTCTTTAATTACAACTTTGGGCCAGTTCAAGACAAAATTCAATTATTTTTGTATTTGACATTTTCGGCTTTCTTCCATTGATGAAATTTTTTTGCAAAAAATGTATTTGTCATCATTTTTTTGATTGTAATTGCCTTTTTAAAAAGTAATGCAAGGGCCAGTTTTTCTTGTTCATGCTCTTCAACTGTGCATTAATCAAAGGAAATATTTTCGAAAAAACCAATCGCCCAATCATATAAATTCCCGGGAGTTAAGATCTGATCTTCCAGAGTGCGCTGTAAACTCACACGATGGGCATTTATCTTCACTGTAGCACCAATTCCGTCACAAGCGCCTTTCCCATGTAATGTTACAAAAAAATTCCATTCAATTACAATATCATTGGTTTTTATTATGTTGACTGCATTAATAAAATTGAACATATTTTTGTACTGCGCCGCTGCGCCATCAGAGAAAAATATCAATTTCTTCACTTCTTCCTTTCCATGGATGTAGATTAAATAGCTTAGCATTTTTTTATTAAACAAATTTACCGCGATTGCGTCATGTTTTCTATTTTCTGATATAATTACGAAATTATGATGCTTAATTTTGTCATTATCATTATAATAAATAACGTAAGGGTGTATGATGACTTGTTCATTTGCCCAGTGAAAAGACTGGATGGCATCTTGAACAATAAAAGCAAAGTTTTCGGAAAAGTCGAGAGTAACAATAAATTATCCGCAAGCAAGATTAAGTTTTAAATAATTTATATATATAGATTGATTTTAGCGATAAAATTATATTTTAGAAGCTTCGGTAGACCCTTTTCTAATTTTTCTAAGAAAGTAGATTTGTCTTCGCTGAAAGATTTCAACTCGCATCTGTAATTTACAACATTTTTTGCAAACAGAGTAAGTATAATTTTGCTGACAAATTATTAAATCAATGTGACCAAAAATTTACCTATGCTTGTCCACGATTTGAACTCAATTTTATCAATCTTATGAACGTTGAATAGTTCAGAAAATTTCTCAATGATAGGTGCAGTCCCGATCAATTTTTGCATTCAAGGAGAAAACAAATTTGTTTTGGACTTTCGGACACCATTTTTTTCAATTCGTCACGGACCTCCAAATTAATTTTGCTTACATTTTTTTTTTAAACTCTTATTCATGCCTTCGAATTTCAAAAGCATATTCTGATAAATTTGACAAACGCACACGTTGGGTGTTCCACTTTGCCCCACAGGTATGGGCCAACGAGGACGTAATTTTGTAAATGCAGATACACTTATTTTGATTTAAGGGTTGTCTTTACGAAATTGTGCATACAATTTTTTGATATTAGAGAATAATCGCTTTTGCTTTTCGTCTTTCTCGTCGTCATTTTTTAGTAGATTCACAAATTATCTTTTACCAGGCATCATGCGACTTGACGTATCCAACGTATAAAAATTTTCAACAACATTCAACACGTTCGGCTGTAAAGAGCGGCCGTTGTTTTTATTAGGGCTAGAAGCGTATCCAAGTGATTTAAATAATTTTCTGTTCTGCTTATTTTCCGCACACTCCAATCTCGCAAAAATCATATTTATACTCGTATAAGAACATTAACTTACATTTTTATTCACATCATGGTTTTTTACCATCAATCCTCCTTTTTTTAAATTTTTCTGTACACACTTTATAATCCGAAAAAAATTGTTAGGGTCAGAGTCTGATGATTCGCTAAATGTCGGGGCTGTTTTGTTAAGATTTTCGGTGCTTGGGATTTATTCACTATTTGGAACCGAATGCAGCGATGAAATAGACCGTCTGCACAAGTCACATATATATTTATCAATATACGTAGAGAAAACTGCTTTCCAGTTTTCATTTACGAAATGTGATAATTTGTTTTTGAGTTGCACCACACATATAGCAAGTGGCAAGTGACTTATTATCACATAGTACATTAGCCACTGCTCCATCAATCATCGTAAGATACATTTCATATTTCACAATTATTTCAAACTATCGCAGTCTTATTTAATAAACTTTGCAGAGGTACTGCCGCGGTTGTTTCAGATAGAATTAAAGGTTTTGGCAGCAATTCGTACATGGCTTTTTTCAATTCATAATGGCTTGGAATTAAGTTAGGGTGAATTACATTAACTACAGTTCGCAATAAATTATATTTCCGCACTGATAACTTTAAACCATAAAATAAAGCAAGCGCTTGATAGATTGATAACGTCTTATCAGTTTCCAAACCATCGTGCCTTCTTAAAAATTTGCACCCGTTTTTATTTCTGTAGGGGGTGTTGAATAGATTAGCTTATGAACCTTGTACCGTTTACTTCGCTCGCTTGCTTCATCAAACGCGATTCTTGGCCTGCCTCTGCTAGTACTTGGCTCTTATGAAATATACAGAAATGTTATTTATTTTAAATATAGAGACGAAAAAATAAACTTACATGATCAATTGGTGGACTCGCATGAGCAATTGACTCGCTTAAACCTTTTATTTCTATGCACTGATCGAGCCATGATGCGCGCCGCTCTTCAAAAGACGCTCTTTTACGATAGCTAGCATTCCATAAGTTTTGGAATTTAAGTGCTAAGAAATCTAATTGTTTTACTAAAATTTTGTTATCTATAGGCTTTGTTGAATTTTCTTCAACGCATTTTACCATAGCGCTTATTAAATCACTGCGCTTTAATTGTTTATTTGACAGCCATACTTCAAAAAGCGAACGTATTTTCACATTAAGAGGCACTGAAAAAAAAAAATTAAAAATCTATCTGCATCTCTCTGCAGCTAGAATTTGTTTTAAATTAAAGTACATACTTGTAACAAATTCCACGCAAAACTTTAAAAAGGAGTTATTAAACGCATTTTTTAAATTGTCCACTGAACTTTTGTAACTTTTGTTTCTTTGTAACTTTTTGTTCACTTCACAAAACAACTTTTTTTCGAGTAACGGTACCCCGAACAAAGTAATCAAGATAAGAAAACAGTGTTCTAGTAAGAAAAAACTACAGCTGCTTTACGTTACATATATGTCACAATTGTCCGTCTGTCCATCCCACTTCTCTTTACAATTTAAAGTATTTCAAAAGCAATCTTAAATTTAAACAGTCGCTTCTTACATACAGTTTTTATGAATCAAAATTATAAACTTAAATCTAAAAAGTAATTTCTTTGGATGTTATTAGTGAATTTTAAATGATAAATGGGTAAGACATCCTGAAGTGGGCCACACAAAAACTTTTTTTCCCATTTTTCGTTCAAAATACAATTTTTCGGTAGAGTTCAGAACTAGTAATAAATACCCCAAAGGATTTGCGTTAAAAAATTTGTTTGTTACTTACACGAATAAACAATAATAAGATATGAGTCACTTTTTTTTAATCGACTATAACTTTTGCTAGAATTGATCGATTTAAAAATTTCTTTCGTTCATTCTTTCAGATTTCACTGTAGTTTATGCAAAAAAATTTGCACCGTCAAAATTTTCGTTCAACAATTGTGTTTTTTTTTATTGTTTATAACATATTGTTAAAAAACATTGTTCTCGGTCAAAGTTTTTAACAAAAAAAAACCATAAATATGTATAACGACGATATATAGAGTTCCCTTGAAAAAAAAATTCAAAAATATAATTAACCATTTTTGGGCCGATAGAAAAATAAAAAAATAAATATTAAAAATTATTTTTATCGTCTTTAATTACAACTTTGGGCCAGTTCAAGACAAAATTCAATTATTTTTGTATTTGACATTTTCGGCTTTCTTCCATTGATGAAATTTTTTTGCAAAAAATGTATTTGTCATCATTTTTTTGATTGTAATTGCCTTTTTAAAAAGTAATGCAAGGGCCAGTTTTTCTTGTTCATGCTCTTCAACTGTGCATTAATCAAAGGAAATATTTTCGAAAAAACCAATCGCCCAATCATATAAATTCCCGGGAGTTAAGATCTGATCTTCCAGAGTGCGCTGTAAACTCACACGATGGGCATTTATCTTCACTGTAGCACCAATTCCGTCACAAGCGCCTTTCCCATGTGATGTTACAAAAAAATTCCATTCAATTACAATATAATTGGTTTTTATCATGTTGACTGCATTAATAAAATTGAACATATTTTTGTACTGCGCCGCTGCGCCATCAGAGAAAAATATCAATTTCTTCACTTCTTCCTTTCCATGAATAGCTTAGCATTTTTTTATTAAACAAATTTACCGCGATTGCGTCATGTTTTCTATTTTCTGATATAATTACGATATTATGATGCTTAATTTTGTCAATATCATTATAATAAATAACGTAAGGGTGTATGATGACTTGTTCATTTGCCCAGTGAAAAGACTGGATGGCATCTTGAACAATAAAAGCAAAGTTTTCGGAAAAGTCGAGAGTAACAATAAATTCTCCGCAAGCAAGATTAAGTTTTAAATAATTTATATATATAGATTGAGTTTTAGCGATAAAATTATATTTTAGAAGCTTCGGTAGACCCTTTTCTAATTTTTCTAAGAAAGTAGATTTGTCTTCGCTGAAAGATTTCAACTCGCATCTGTAATTTACAACATTTTTTGCAAACAGAGTAAGTATAATTTTGCCGACAAATTATTTAATCAATGTGACCATAAATTTACCTATGCTTGTCCACGATTTGAACTCAATTTTATCAATCTTATGAACGTTGAATAGTTCTGAAAATTTCTCAATGATAGGTGCAGTCCCGATCAATTTTTGCATTCAAGGAGAAAACAAATTTGTTTTGGACTTTCGGACACCTTTTTTTTCAATTCGTCACGGACCTCCAAATTAATTTTGCTTCAATTTTTTTTTAAACTCTTATTCATGCCTTCGAATTTCAAAAGCATATTCTGATAAATTTGACAAACGCACACGTTGGGTGTTCCACTTTGCCCCACAGGTATGGACCAACGAGGACGTAATTTTGTAAATGCAGATAAACTTATTTTGATTTAAGGGTTGTCTTTACGAAATTGTGCATACAATTTTTTGATATTAGAGAATAATCGCTTTTGCTTTTCGTCTTTCTCGTCGTCATTTTTTAGTAGATTCACAAATTCTCTTTTACCAGGCATCATGCGACTTGACGTATCCAACGTATAAAAATTTTCAACAACATTCAACACGTTCGGCTGTAAAGAGCGGCCGTTGTTTTTATTAGGGCTAGAAGCGTATCCAAGTGATTTAAATAATTTTTTGGCGTTCCACGCTATTCTGCTTATTTTACGCACACTCCAATCTCGCAAAAATCATATTTATACTCGTATAAGAACATTAACTTACATTTTTATTCACATCATGGGTTTTTACCATCAATCCTCCTTTTTTTAAATTTTTCTGTACACACTTTATAATCCGAAAAAGAATTGTTAGAGTCAGAGTCTGATGATTCGCTAAATGTCGGGGCTGTTTTGTTAACATTTTCGGTGCTTGGGATTTTTTCACTATTTGGAACCGAATGCAGCGATGAAATAGACCGTCTGCACAAGTCACATATATATTTATCAATATACGTAGAGAAAACTGCTTTTCAGTTTTCATTTACGAAATGTGTTCATTTGTTTTTGAGTTGCACCACACATATAGCAAGTGGCAAGTGACTTATTATCACATAGTACATTAGCCACTGCTCCATCAATCATCGTAAGATACATACATTTCATATTTCACAATTATTTCAAACTATCGCAGTCTTATTTAATAAACTTTGCAGAGGTACTGCCGCGGTTGTTTCAGATAGAATTAAAGGTTTTGGCAGCAACTCGTACATGGCTTTTTTCAATTCATAATGGCTTGGAAATAAGTTAGGGTGAATTACATTAACTACAGTTCGCAATAAATTATATTTCCGCACTGATAACTTTAAACCATAAAATAAAGCAAGCGCTTGATAGATTGATAACGTCTTATCAGTTTCCAAACCATCGTGCTTTCTTAAAAATTTGCACCCGTTTTTATTTCTGTAGGGGGTGTTGAATATATTAGCTTATGAACCTTGTACCGTTTACTTCGCTCGCTTGCTTCATCAAACGCGATTCTTGGCCTGCCTCTGCTAGTACTTGGCTCTTATGAAATATACAGAAATGTTATTTATTTTAAATATAGAGACGAAAAAATAAACTTACATGATCAATTGGTGGACTCGCATGAGCAATTGACTCGTTTAAACCTTTTATTTCTATGCACTGATCGAGCCATGATGCGTGCCGCTCTTCAAAAGACGCTCTTTTACGATAGCTAGCATTCCATAAGTTTTGGAATTTAACCCAGGAGGGACTGACGTTACCGTGTGGTAACACAGAACATGTGTTTGAAAAAAACGTCTGTTTGTGGCATTCAAGTTTTCCCAGTAGAAACTAAAGCTTTTGTTAGAAGCGTAAAGCTCCAAATTTGGAATTCGCAACGATTGCTATTCAGTTGTTAAACGCAGTTTGTTGTGAGAGGTCGTTCAGAAGTACATTTTTATTTACGAGAAAAAAGTTACAAAATGGCATCTGGGAGAAAGTAAGTTTCATTGCTGTGTATTTATTTGTAAATATATTCCATAAATAAGCACAAAAATCTGAAGTTAAAATACCACATTTTACTCTCAGTAATTAGTTTTAAAGATGTATGCACTTTTTGTCCTATTTTTTGGTGCTTTAATAAATTTGTTACCATATGGTCACGTCAGGACCTACAGGGTAGAGGTTTACAAATGAGTTTCAAATCAAGTGTACTACTGAATCGCTGTTAATTTTGAGAAACATTTTGATTAATTCGCCATTTCGTTGTAGAAAATTCACGCTAAAAGATATTGCAGACTATTTGGATGAGTGAGACGACAATGACACATCATTTAGCCAACTCATAGACGGAATTTATATTGAGCCACCTAATGAAGATGGAGAACTAAGTGGCGAAGATGATGCTAACGAAGATGATGGTGGAATTATTGACAATGTCTTTCGAAATCAATTCAACGAAGGGTGTGAAATTGTGCTTAAAAATGGTGCGCATGTAGATTCTGCTTCAATGGTGGACTCGTGTGATGTAGAGGGAAATATTGAAGCAGCACTAGCGGATCTATTAGGTGATGGATCCCATAATGTAGAACAGCAGTTTTACGAGTATGTGAAATCAACCTGCGCACTGACTAACAAGGAGAGTACAGAACGAAAACAACGACTGCTATCTGATGAAAATACTCCCATAGCGTCTATATCCAGCAGGCTAAGAAGAGTAGAAGGTACCCCGTCTGAAGAACCTCTTCCGTTAGCGAATAAGGACACTGTGTTTAATTGGGCAAAGGATTGTCGAAGTGATCTAATTCCTTTATTTCCGGAAGCAAACTACAATGATTGTCGTGGCTTGCAGCCTCACGAGTTGTTTGAATTTTTTTTTGATGACGCCTTATTAGAGCATATCATTCAATGTTCAATATTGTATGCCACAAAGAAATTTGAAAAACCTGTGTTGAATATCAATATTCATGGTTACTTACCCAACGAACTAATTGTACAAGCCATGCGTCGAGACCGTTTTAAAGAAATTTGTAGGTGCTTACATTTTGAACCTAGCCTGGTTGCGCCTTATGGTAATGAAGACAAATTTTGGAAGTTGAGACCTATGACAGACCATTTAAAGGCCAATATGTTGAAGCACTTCCATCCAACAACTGTCTTTCGGTAAGAGTATGATTGCGTATTATGATCGCCACGGATGCAAACAATTTTTAAAAGGCAAACCTATCCGTTTCGGCTACAAAGTTTGTTTTTTATGCACTCCGTCCGGATACCTAGTCAATTTCGACATATACCAAGGAAGAAATCCACGTTCAAACACGGAATACGAACAGTGCTTTGGAAAGTGTGCAGCACCTCTCATAAACATGATAAATGATTTTGACGAAAACACAAATGGTCTACCATTTTCTTTCTATTTCGACAACCTTTTTACAAGTTTTCCTTTACTAAGTTATCTGAAGACGATGGGGTACAATGGAACAGGAACGGTAAGAGAAAACAGCTGCCCCTTGAAAACAAAAGTGGCGATGAAAAAGTTGAATAGAGGTTCATTCGAAACTGCTACAATAGAAAACATTGGAATAAAGCTGACTAAGTGGGTTGATAACTCTGTTGTGTGTGCCGCTTCAACTTGTTACGGTAGCTCGCCAATTTCATCAGCCTCGCGATACTGCAGAAAAGCTGGGAAAAAGATCTCCATTTCACGTCCATGCGTGATCACGGAGTATAATAAATACATGTGCGGTGTTGATAGGCTCGATCAAAACGTAATCGAATAGCATACCGGGGAAAGATGTGGTGGTCTTCAATATTTACTTGGCTTATTGACGTTGCAGTATCTAATGCTTGGCACCTTCAAAGTTCGAAAAAGCTATCGCAATTAGTGTTTAGACGTGAAATTGCTGTATTTTACTGCAAACATTACGGCGAACCGCCAGCTCAACCTGGCCCAAAACGGCCCCGGCTTCACGATGGCGTATACAGAAACATCCGCTTTGATCACACTGATCATTTTATTGAACCAATTCTAAATAGACGTCGCTGCTTAGGTGAAACTTGTAAAAGTGTTGTGAGAACTCGATGCATTAAATGCAATGTAGGTTTATGCGTCAAGTGCTTCGCTCAGTACCATATTGACAACGGAAACCAAAAATAAATATGTTTTTTTTAAGGATTTCAATAAAGTTCATTTTTTTATTCACATCTCCTGGCTTAATTAATTTATATTTTTATAGCTCATTACATTTTTAAGGTAAATGTAAACCTGTACCCTGTAGGTCCTAGCGTTACCATATCGTCACAGGCCATTGTACCGTTATCTGATAAAGTATGATCACAAAAATTAAATTTTTTAATACATTCCAACAACATTAACAAGCCCTTAAAATTTCATCTTCCTACTAAAAAAAAATAGTTATCGTCCCTGCTGGGTTAAGTGCTAAGAAATCTAATTGTTTTACTAAAATTTTGTTATCTATAGGCGTTGTTGCATTTTCTTCAACGCATTTTACCATAGCGCTTATTAAATCACTGCGTTTTAATTGTTTATTTGACAGCCATACTTCAAAAAGCGAACGTATTTTCACATTAAGAGGCACTGAAAAAAAAAAAAATTAAGCATCTCTCTGCAGCTAGAATTTGGTTTAAATTAAAGTACATACTTGTATAAAATTCCACGCAAAATTTTAAAAATGAGTTATTAAACGCATTTTTTAAATTGTCCACTGAACTTTTGTAACTTTTGATATGTTCACTTCACAAAACAACTTTTTTTCGAGTAACGGTACCCCGAACAAAGTAATCAAGATAAGAAAACAGTGTTCTAGTAAGAAAAAACTGCAGCTGCTTTACGTTAAATGTCAATATTGTCCGTCTGTCCATCCCACTTCTCTTTACAATTTAAAGTATTTCAAAAGCAATCTTAAATTTAAACAGTCGCTTCTTACATACAGTTTTTATGAATCAAAATTATAAACTTAAATCTAAAAAGTAATTTCTTTGGATGTTATTAGTGAATTTTAAATGATAAATGGGTAAGACATCCTGAAGTGGGCCACACAAAAACTTTTTTTCCCATTTTTCGTTCAAAATACAATTTTTCGGTAGAGTTCAGGCCTTATTTAATAAACTTTGCAGAGGTACTGCCGCGGTTGTTTCAGATAGAATTAAAGGTTTTGGCAGCAACTCGTACATGGCTTTTTTCAATTCATAATGGCTTGGAAATAAGTTAGGGTGAATTACATTAACTACAGTTCGCAATAAATTATATTTCCGCACTGATAACTTTAAACCATAAAATAAAGCAAGCGCTTGATAGATTGATAACGTCTTATCAGTTTCCAAACCATCGTGCTTTCTTAAAAATTTGCACCCGTTTTTATTTCTGTAGGGGGTGTTGAATATATTAGCTTATGAACCTTGTACCGTTTACTTCGCTCGCTTGCTTCATCAAACGCGATTCTTGGCCTGCCTCTGCTAGTACTTGGCTCTTATGAAATATACAGAAATGTTATTTATTTTAAATATAGAGACGAAAAAATAAACTTACATGATCAATTGGTGGACTCGCATGAGCAATTGACTCGTTTAAACCTTTTATTTCTATGCACTGATCGAGCCATGATGCGTGCCGCTCTTCAAAAGACGCTCTTTTACGATAGCTAGCATTCCATAAGTTTTGGAATTTAACCCAGGAGGGACTGACGTTACCGTGTGGTAACACAGAACATGTGTTTGAAAAAAACGTCTGTTTGTGGCATTCAAGTTTTCCCAGTAGAAACTAAAGCTTTTGTTAGAAGCGTAAAGCTCCAAATTTGGAATTCGCAACGATTGCTATTCAGTTGTTAAACGCAGTTTGTTGTGAGAGGTCGTTCAGAAGTACATTTTTATTTACGAGAAAAAAGTTACAAAATGGCATCTGGGAGAAAGTAAGTTTCATTGCTGTGTATTTATTTGTAAATATATTCCATAAATAAGCACAAAAATCTGAAGTTAAAATACCACATTTTACTCTCAGTAATTAGTTTTAAAGATGTATGCACTTTTTGTCCTATTTTTTGGTGCTTTAATAAATTTGTTACCATATGGTCACGTCAGGACCTACAGGGTAGAGGTTTACAAATGAGTTTCAAATCAAGTGTACTACTGAATCGCTGTTAATTTTGAGAAACATTTTGATTAATTCGCCATTTCGTTGTAGAAAATTCACGCTAAAAGATATTGCAGACTATTTGGATGAGTGAGACGACAATGACACATCATTTAGCCAACTCATAGACGGAATTTATATTGAGCCACCTAATGAAGATGGAGAACTAAGTGGCGAAGATGATGCTAACGAAGATGATGGTGGAATTATTGACAATGTCTTTCGAAATCAATTCAACGAAGGGTGTGAAATTGTGCTTAAAAATGGTGCGCATGTAGATTCTGCTTCAATGGTGGACTCGTGTGATGTAGAGGGAAATATTGAAGCAGCACTAGCGGATCTATTAGGTGATGGATCCCATAATGTAGAACAGCAGTTTTACGAGTATGTGAAATCAACCTGCGCACTGACTAACAAGGAGAGTACAGAACGAAAACAACGACTGCTATCTGATGAAAATACTCCCATAGCGTCTATATCCAGCAGGCTAAGAAGAGTAGAAGGTACCCCGTCTGAAGAACCTCTTCCGTTAGCGAATAAGGACACTGTGTTTAATTGGGCAAAGGATTGTCGAAGTGATCTAATTCCTTTATTTCCGGAAGCAAACTACAATGATTGTCGTGGCTTGCAGCCTCACGAGTTGTTTGAATTTTTTTTTGATGACGCCTTATTAGAGCATATCATTCAATGTTCAATATTGTATGCCACAAAGAAATTTGAAAAACCTGTGTTGAATATCAATATTCATGGTTACTTACCCAACGAACTAATTGTACAAGCCATGCGTCGAGACCGTTTTAAAGAAATTTGTAGGTGCTTACATTTTGAACCTAGCCTGGTTGCGCCTTATGGTAATGAAGACAAATTTTGGAAGTTGAGACCTATGACAGACCATTTAAAGGCCAATATGTTGAAGCACTTCCATCCAACAACTGTCTTTCGGTAAGAGTATGATTGCGTATTATGATCGCCACGGATGCAAACAATTTTTAAAAGGCAAACCTATCCGTTTCGGCTACAAAGTTTGTTTTTTATGCACTCCGTCCGGATACCTAGTCAATTTCGACATATACCAAGGAAGAAATCCACGTTCAAACACGGAATACGAACAGTGCTTTGGAAAGTGTGCAGCACCTCTCATAAACATGATAAATGATTTTGACAAAAACACAAATGGTCTACCATTTTCTTTCTATTTCGACAACCTTTTTACAAGTTTTCCTTTACTAAGTTATCTGAAGACGATGGGGTACAATGGAACAGGAACGGTAAGAGAAAACAGCTGCCCCTTGAAAACAAAAGTGGCGATGAAAAAGTTGAATAGAGGTTCATTCGAAACTGCTACAATAGAAAACATTGGAGTAAAGCTGACTAAGTGGGTTGATAACTCTGTTGTGTGTGCCGCTTCAACTTGTTACGGTAGCTCGCCAATTTCATCAGCCTCGCGATACTGCAGAAAAGCTGGGAAAAAGATCTCCATTTCACGTCCATGCGTGATCACGGAGTATAATAAATACATGTGCGGTGTTGATAGGCTCGATCAAAACGTAATCGAATAGCATACCGGGGAAAGATGTGGTGGTCTTCAATATTTACTTGGCTTATTGACGTTGCAGTATCTAATGCTTGGCACCTTCAAAGTTCGAAAAAGCTATCGCAATTAGTGTTTAGACGTGAAATTGCTGTATTTTACTGCAAACATTACGGCGAACCGCCAGCTCAACCTGGCCCAAAACGGCCCCGGCTTCACGATGGCGTATACAGAAACATCCGCTTTGATCACACTGATCATTTTATTGAACCAATTCTAAATAGACGTCGCTGCTTAGGTGAAACTTGTAAAAGTGTTGTGAGAACTCGATGCATTAAATGCAATGTAGGTTTATGCGTCAAGTGCTTCGCTCAGTACCATATTGACAACGGAAACCAAAAATAAATATGTTTTTTTTAAGGATTTCAATAAAGTTCATTTTTTTATTCACATCTCCTGGCTTAATTAATTTATATTTTTATAGCTCATTACATTTTTAAGGTAAATGTAAACCTGTACCCTGTAGGTCCTAGCGTTACCATATCGTCACAGGCCATTGTACCGTTATCTGATAAAGTATGATCACAAAAATTAAATTTTTTAATACAGTCCAACAACATTAACAAGCCCTTAAAATTTCATCTTCCTACTAAAAAAAAATAGTTATCGTCCCTGCTGGGTTAAGTGCTAAGAAATCTAATTGTTTTACTAAAATTTTGTTATCTATAGGCGTTGTTGCATTTTCTTCAACGCATTTTACCATAGCGCTTATTAAATCACTGCGTTTTAATTGTTTATTTGACAGCCATACTTCAAAAAGCGAACGTATTTTCACATTAAGAGGCACTGAAAAAAAAAAAAATTAAGCATCTCTCTGCAGCTAGAATTTGGTTTAAATTAAAGTACATACTTGTATAAAATTCCACGCAAAATTTTAAAAATGAGTTATTAAACGCATTTTTTAAATTGTCCACTGAACTTTTGTAACTTTTGATATGTTCACTTCACAAAACAACTTTTTTTCGAGTAACGGTACCCCGAACAAAGTAATCAAGATAAGAAAACAGTGTTCTAGTAAGAAAAAACTGCAGCTGCTTTACGTTAAATGTCAATATTGTCCGTCTGTCCATCCCACTTCTCTTTACAATTTAAAGTATTTCAAAAGCAATCTTAAATTTAAACAGTCGCTTCTTACATACAGTTTTTATGAATCAAAATTATAAACTTAAATCTAAAAAGTAATTTCTTTGGATGTTATTAGTGAATTTTAAATGATAAATGGGTAAGACATCCTGAAGTGGGCCACACAAAAACTTTTTTTCCCATTTTTCGTTCAAAATACAATTTTTCGGTAGAGTTCAGGCCTAGTAATAAATACCCCAAAGGATTTGCGTTAAAAAATTTGTTTGTTACTTACACCAATAAACAATAATAAGATATAAGTCCCTTCTTTTTTTATTCGACTATAACTTTTGCTAGAATTGATCGATTTAAAAATTTCTTTCGTTCATTCTTTCAGATTTCACTGTAGTTTATGCAAAAAAATTTGCACCGTCAAAATTTTCGTTCAACAATTGAAGCATGTTCGCGAATAACGTTGTAAACGACAAATTTCAATTAGTTGAGGAAACGAAAAAAATAGTTAACATGTGGTAGATTGCATTTTTTATAAATTTTTTTTTATATTTAAGTGAAAAACAACATTTCTCACCTTATTCTCTAAAAAAAAAAATATATATGAACTCAAAACACAACTACAAATACGTTCATAAAATTTTCAAAATGGAAAAACGTTTTATATCCAAAATAAAATGGATGTTAACACGTTCTTCCACTACGCATAACTTTTAGTGCAATGGCGTTCAAAACGTTTTTCCATAAACATTTTGCGAAGATAAAAAAAGTTTTAATATTTTCAAAAAGAATCAAGTTTTATTTCAACAAAAAAGTTAACAAAGCGATTAGTTTTTTCTTTTTAACCAACAAGACGTAACTTTTTTCTCTTCTTACAAATATACATAAGTAAATGATATTTAATTTTTACATAAGGAACTACGAAATGTATTTAAAGTCTTATGTGTGATAAATTTATTTATTGCAAGTTCTTATAAAACTCTGCATAATTTTCTGGCAAATAGGACGCCATTGCAAGAAGATCCTTTTTTTTCTCAGAGCTTAATTCAATTGGACCATTTCTAAGCACCGGTAAAGTGTTATTAGATAAATTTTTTTTTGGTCGAATAGTGTAGCATGACCAGGATTCAGTAATGCTATGATTTTTGCGCATTCTAAGGGTGTTTGGATCATCTCTTGAAAATTGAAGCCATCGAGCATCCGTAATTTTGCACATAGAATTTCTAGTTAAATTTTTGTTTGGAAACTCAAAGTTTTTAAATTCATCTGAAACCATTTGATGTACATGAAATGGATTCGAAGTTCTTACTGACTCAATCATATGGCACACATCTTCTGGGGTATATAATTGAGCTGTTTTTTTTTTGTTTTTCAATTAGCGCAAAATCGCGATCACAGGGGAGAAAACTGTGTCCCGATGTTAAAAATTTTTGATTTACTTCAGAAAAGTATTTTGTTAAGAGACTGTGGCACAAAGCGATTATTGTCCAGTTGTTGTTCTGCCCAACGCACCTATCTGACCATATTATCAATTTTCTAACTCCATCATTTTCTAAAATACTATATTTTGAGGAAATGTGTTTCAAAATACACGATGCGATTTCTGCAGATCCTCTTTTTGCAACTGTTTCATGCCATGTATACATACATATGCACTGCATTGTCTGACATATTATGAATAGCAAAGTTATAATTTGAATACTGCCGCTGATAAAAGACATCGGAGTGTGTCAGGTTTGGTGTGAAAATCACTTGCTGCATGTCGACACAAATGACAACAGTACTGTGTGAATTTTTGGCGGTGTTGGTATTATTTCTAAGCTGTAAGTAAGCTTTTTCTGCCTTCTCGTGATGAGCTGCAGCTAAGTTTTGTATACTTTCGAATCGTTCTGTATTCGCGGCAGCAACCATTTCAATAAAATACTTATCGCAAACCTTACACGTATCACTTCTCGGGTAACCAAATCGTAGCTTATATTCCGTATGAAAAATATGCTTGTAAATATAAGATATGCATTTTTTTAATACTTAAATCAGGGCTTAAACAATTTTTCTCTGATGTAGAACGACTATAGTGGCTTTCTTGGCTAGGAAAGCTTGCTATGTGTTCCATAACACACATTTTCTCCGCTTCAACGATTTTGTGTGGACGATTTTCATGTTTACCACGCTGATCAGTAACAAGTTTTCCAAATTTTAATTTTTCAACCAAAATTTGTACTCTGCGTTGCGTTATCTGAATAAAAATATGAATAAGAAGTAGGTATTAAATAAATAAATATAAACACTCAATACTTATTTACCTGGAATGTGTGACAAAACATATTTTTACACACTCTTTCTCTTTGACCGTTAGAAGACAACAAAAAATAGCAGATTGTGGTGTTTCGCCTAGAAGTTCCCTCATTAACTCTTCGTCTTTGAGGTTTACTCAATTCAATGTAGCAACTTAAAAATGAACTTTGATCGTTGTAGTTTTTTTTATAAAAACTATCAAATAGCTCTTTTATATGTAATAAATTAAACTTATCACACTGAAAATTGCATCTGCAGCCACAAAACCTATGTATAAAACACAACTCAAATATATAGTAGAAAATCTTGAACTTAAAACGTTTTTCCACTTTACCTGTTCAGGCGCGTTTTTAGCCGGCAGTACTTTATTTTTTCTATTCACATATGATTGCCCACTATTTCTTAATCTTTTATTGTTTAGGTCTTTCCAATTTTCTATATTTATTTTCCTTTTTGACCCTCTGTTTGTCTTATTAAGAACACATGAATATTCATTTCTTGACATTTTGCAAAGATAACATAAATAACATGTAACGTTCTTCCACTGACTGCTTGCATAAGAGAGCATTTTGAGTGGGAATGCCTGCAGTAATTTGCTCAAATTTTTTTTTACAGACAGAAGAAAGTAATTATAACTGTAAAATGCAAAAAAAAACAGTTTTGAAAAAATTGTCGTTTACAACGTTATTCGCGAACATGCTTCAATTGTGTTTTTTTATTGTTTATAACATATTGTTAAAAAACATTGTTCTCGGTCAAAGTTTTTAACAAAAAAAAAAACCATAAATATGTAAAACGACGATATATAGAGTTTCCTTGAAAGAAAAATTCAAAAATATAATTACCATTTTTGGGCCGATAGAAAAATAAAAAAATGTATATTCAAAATTATTTTTATCGTCTTTAATTACAACTTTGGGCCAGTTCAAGACAAAATTCAATTATTTTTGTATTTGACATTTTCGGCTTTCTTCCATTGATGAAATTTTTTGCAAAAAATGTATTTGTCATCATTTTTTTGATTGTAATTGCCATTTTAAAAAGTAATGCAAGGGCCAGTTTTTCTTGTTCATGCTCTTCAACTGTGCATTAATCAAAGGAAATATTTTCGAAAAAACCAATCGCCCAATCATATAAATTCCCGGGAGTTAAGATCTGATCTTCCAGAGTGCGCTGTAAACTCACACGATGGGCATTTATCTTCACTGTAGCACCAATTCCGCCACAAGCGCCTTTCCCATGTGATGTTACAAAAAAATTCCATTCAATTACAATATCATTGGTTTTTATCATGTTGACTGCATTAATAAAATTAAACATATTTTTGTACTGCGCCGCTGCGCCATCAGAGAAAAATATCAATTTCTTCACTTCTTCCTTTCCATGGATGTAGATTAAATAGCTAAGCATTTTTTTATTAAACAAATTTACCGCGATTGCGTCATGTTTTCTATTTTCTGATATAATTACGATATTATGATGCTTAATTTTGTCATTATCATTATAATAAATAACGTAAGGGTGTATGATGACTTGTTCATTTGCCCAGTGAAAAGACTGGATGGCATCTTGAACAATAAAAGCAAAGTTTTCGGAAAAGTCGAGAGTAACAATAAATTCTCCGCAAGCAAGATTAAGTTTTAAATAATTTATATATATAGATTGAGTTTTAGCGATAAAATTATATTTTAGAAGCTTCTAAGAAAGTAGATTTGTCTTCGCTGAAAGATTTCAACTCGCATCTGTAATTTACAACATTTTTTGCAAACAGAGTAAGTATAATTTTGCTGACAAATTATTAAATCAATGTGACCAAAAATTTACCTATGCTTGTCCACGATTTGAACTCAATTTTATCAATCTTATGAACGTTGAATAGTTCTGAAAATTTCTCAATGATAGGTGCAGTCCCGATCAATTTTTGCATTCAAGGAGAAAACAAATTTGGTTTGGACTTTCGGACATCATTTTCTTCAATTCGTCACGGACCTCCAAATAAATTTTGCTTCCATTTTTTCTTTAAACTCTTATTCATGCCTTCGAATTTCAAAAGCATATTCTGATAAATTTGACAAACGCACACGTTGGGTGTTCCACTTTGCCCCACAGGTATGGACCAACGAGGACGTAATTTTGTAAATGCAGATACACTTATTTTGATTTAAGGGTTGTCTTTACGAAATTGTGCATAAAAGTTTTTGATATTAGAGAATAATCGCTTTTGCTTTTCGTCTTTCTCGTCGTCATTTTTTAGTAGATTCACAAATTCTCTTTTACCAGGCATCATGCGACTTGACGTATCCAACGTATAAAAATTTTCAACAACATTCAACACGTTCGGCTGTAAAGAGCGGCCGTTGTTTTTATTAGGGCTAGAAGCGTATCCAAGTGATTTAAATAATTTGCTGTTCTGCTTATTTTCCGCACACTCCAATCTCGCAAAAATCATATTTATACTCGTATAAGAACATTAACTTACATTTTTATTCACATCATGGTTTTTTACCATCAAGCCTCCTTTTTTTAAATTTTTCTGTACACACTTTATAATCCGAAAAAAATTGTTAGAGTCAGAGTCTGATGATTCGCTAAATGTCGGGGCTGTTTTGTTAAGATTTTCGGTGCTTGGGATTTTTTCACTATTTGGAACCGAATCCAGCGATGAAATAGACCGTCTGCACAAGTCACATATACATATATTTATCAATATACGTAGAGAAAACTGCTTTCCAGTTTTCATTTACGAAATGTGTTCATTTGTTTTTGAGTTGCACCACACATATAGCAAGTGGCAAGTGACTTATTATCACATAGTACATTAGCCACTGCTCCATCAATCATCGTAAGATACATTTCATATTTCACAATTATTTCAAACTATCGCAGTCTTATTTAATAAACTTTGCAGAGGTACTGCCGCGGTTGTTTCAGATAGAATTAAAGGTTTTGGCAGCAACTCGTCCATGGCTTTTTTCAATTCATAATGGCTTGGAAATAAGTTAGGGTGAATTACATTAACTACAGTTCGCAATAAATTATATTTCCGCACTGATAACTTTAAACCATAAAATAAAGCAAGCGCTTGATAGATTGATAACGTCTTATCAGTTTCCAAACCATCGTGCTTTCTTAAAAAATTTGCAGCCGTTTTTATTTCTGTAGGGGGTGTTGAATAGATTAGCTTATGAACCTTGTACCGTTTACTTCGCTCGCTTGCTTCATCAAACGCGATTCTTGGCCTGCCTCTGCTATTACTTGGCTCTTATGAAATATATAGAAATGTTATTTATTTTAAATATAGAGACGAAAAAATAAACTTACATGATCAATTGGTGGACTCGCATGAGCAATTGCCTCGCTTAAACCTTTTATTTCTATGCACTGATCGAGCCATGATGCGCGCCGCTCTTCAAAAGACGCTCTTTTACGATAGCTAGCATTCCATAAGTTTTGGAATTTAAGTGTTAATTGTTAATTGTTAATTGTTTTACTAAAATTTTGTTATCTATAGGCTTTGTTGCAATTTCTTCAACGCATTTTACCATAGCGCTTATTAAATCACTGCGCTTTAATTGTTTATTTGACAGCCATACTGCAAAAAGCGAACGTATTTTCACATTAAGAGGCACTGAAAAAAAAAAAAATTTAAAATCTATCTGCAACTCTCTGCAGCTAGAATTTGTTTTAAATTAAAGAACATACTTGTAACAAATTCCACGCAAAATTTAAAAAGGAGTTATTAAACGCATTTTTTAAATTGTCCACTGAACTTTTGTAACTTTTGTTTCTTTGTAACTTTTTGTTCACTTCACAAAACAACTTTTTTTCGAGTAACGGTACCCCGAACAAAGTAATCAAGATAAGAAAACAGTGTTCTAGTAAGAAAAAACTGCAGCTGCTTTACGTTATATGTCAATATTGTCCGTCTGTCCATCCCACTTCTCATTACAATTTAAAGTATTTCAAAAGCAATCTTAAATTTAAACAGTCGCTTCTTACATACAGTTTTTATGAATCAAAATTATAAACTTAAATCTAAAAAGTAATTTCTTTGGATGTTATTAGTGAATTTTAAATGATAATGGGTAAGGATTTGCGTTAAAAAATTTGTTTGTTACTTACACCAATAAACAATAATAAGATATAAGTCACTTTTTTTTTAATCGACTATAACTTTTGCTAGAATTGATCGATTTAAAAATTTCTTTCGTTCATTCTTTCAGATTTCACTGTAGTTTATGCAAAAAATTTGCACCGTCAAAATTTTCGTGCAACAATTGTGTTTTTTTTATTGTTTATAACATATTGTTAAAAAACATTGTTCTCGGTCAAAGTTTTTAACAAAAAAAAAACCACAAATATGTATAACGACGATATATAGAGTTCCCTTGAAAAAAAAAATTCAAAAATATAATTAACCATTTATGGGCCGATAGAAAAATAAAAAAATGTATATTCAAAATTATTTTTATCGTCTTTAATTACAACTTTGGGCCAGTTCAAGACAAAATTCAATTATTTTTGTATTTGACATTTTCGGCTTTCTTCCATTGATGAAATTTTTTTGCAAAAAATGTATTTGTCATCATTTTTTTGATTGTAATTGCCTTTTTAAAAAGTAATGCAAGGGCCAGTTTTTCTTGTTCATGCTCTTCAACTGTGCATTAATCAAAGGAAATATTTTCGAAAAAACCAATCGCCCAATCATATAAATTCCCGGGAGTTAAGATCTGATCTTCCAGAGTGCGCTGTAAACTCACACGATGGGCATTTATCTTCACTGTAGCACCAATTCCGTCACAAGCGCCTTTCCCATGTGATGTTACAAAAAAATTCCATTCAATTACAATATCATTGGTTTTTATCATGTTGACTGCATTAATAAAATTGAACATATTTTTGTACTGCGCCGCTGCGCCATCAGAGAAAAATATCAATTTCTTCACTTCTTCCTTTCCATGGATGTAGATTAAATAGCTTAGCATTTTTTTATTAAACAAATTTACCGCGATTGCGTCATGTTTTCTATTTTCTGATATAATTACGAAATTATGATGCTTAATTTTGTCATTATCATTATAATAAATAACGTAAGGGTGTATGATGACTTGTTCATTTGCCCAGTGAAAAGACTGGATGGCATCTTGAACAATAAAAGCAAAGTTTTCGGAAAAGTCGAGAGTAACAATAAATTCTCCGCAAGCATGATTAAGTTTTAAATAATTTATATATATAGATTGAGTTTTAGCGATAAAATTATATTTTAGAAGCTTCGGTAGACCCTTTTCTAATTTTTCTAAGAAAGTAGATTTGTCTTCGCTGAAAGATTTCAACTCGCATCTGTAATTTACAACATTTTTTGCAAACAGAGTAAGTATAATTTTGCCGACAAATTATTAAATCAATGTGACCAAAAATTTACCTATGCTTGTCCACGATTTGAACTCAATTTTATCAATCTTATGAACGTTGAATAGTTCTGAAAATTTCTCAATGATAGGTGCAGTCCCGATCAATTTTTGCATTCAAGGAGAAAACAAATTTGTTTTGGACTTTCGGACACCATTTTTTTCAATTCGTCACGGACCTCCAAATTAATTTCGCTTCCATTTTTTTTTTAAACTCTTATTCATGCCTTCGAATTTCAAAAGCATATTCTGATAAATTTGACAAACGCACACGTTGGGTGTTCCACTTTGCCCCACAGGTATGGACCAACGAGGACGTAATTTTGTAAATGCAGATACACTTATTTTGATTTAAGGGTTGTCTTTACGAAATTGTGCATACAATTTTTTGATATTAGAGAATAATCGCTTTTGCTTTTCGTCTTTCTCGTCGTCATTTTTTAGTAGATTCACAAATTCTCTTTTACCAGGCATCATGCGACTTGACGTATCCAACGAATAAAAATTTTCAACAACATTCAACACGTTCGGCTGTAAAGAGCGGCCGTTGTTTTTATTAGGGCTAGAAGCGTATCCAAGTGATTTAAATAATTTTCTGTTCTGCTTATTTTCCGCACACTCCAATCTCGCAAAAATCATATTTATACTCGTATAAGAACATTAACTTACATTTTTATTCACATCATGGTTTTTTACCATCAATCCTCCTTTTTTTAAATTTTTCTGTACACACTTTATAATCCGAAAAAAATTGTTAGAGTCAGAGTCTGATGATTCGCTAAATGTCGGGGCTGTTTTGTTAAGATTTTCGGTGCTTGGGATTTTTTCACTATTTGGGACCGAATGCAGCGATGAAATAGACCATCTGCACAAGTCACATATACATATATTTATCAATATACGTAGAGAAAACTGCTTTTCAGTTTTCATTTACGAAATGTGTTCATTTGTTTTTGAGTTGCACCACACATATAGCAAGTGGCAAGTGACTTATTATCACATAGTACATTAGCCACTGCTCCATCAATCATCGTAAGATACATTTCATATTTCACAATTATTTCAAACTATCGCAGACTTATTTAATAAACTTTGCAGAGGTACTGCCGCGGTTGTTTCAGATAGAATTAAAGGTTTTGGCAGCAACTCGTCCATGGCTTTTTTCAATTCATAATGGCTTGGAAATAAGTTAGGGTGAATTACATTAACTACAGTTCGCAATAAATTATATTTCCGCACTGATAACTTTAAACCATAAAATAAAGCAAGCGCTTGATAGATTGATAACGTCTTATCAGTTTCCAAACCATCGTGCTTTCTTAAAAAATTTGCAGCCGTTTTTATTTCTGTAGGGGGTGTTGAATATAAGTATTAGCTTATGAACCTTGTACCGTTTACTTCGCTCGCTTGCTTCATCAAACGCGATTCTTGGCCTGCCTCTGCTAGTACTTGGCTCTTATGAAATATAAAGAAATGTTATTTATTTTAAATACAGAGACGAAAAAATAAACTTACATGATCAATTGGTGGACTCGCATGAGCAATTGACTAGCTTAAACCTTTTATTTCTATGCACTGATCGAGCCATGATGCGCGCCGCTCTTCAAAAGACGCTCTTTTACGATAGCTAGCATTCCATAAGTTTTGGAATTTAAGTACTAAGAAATCTAATTGTTTTACTAAAATTTTGTTATCTATAGGCTTTGTTGCATTTTCTTCAACGCATTTTACCATAGCGCTTATTAAATCACTGCGCTTTAATTGTTTATTTGAAGACATACTTCAAAAAGCGAACGTATTTTCACATTAAGAGGCACTGAAAAAAAAAAATTTTAAATCTATCTGCATCTCTCTGCAGCTAGAATTTGTTTTAAATTAAAGTACATACTTGTAACAAATTCCACGCAAAATTTTAAAAAGGAGTTATTAAACGCATTTTTTAAATTGTCCACTGAAATTTTGTAACTTTTGTTTCTTTGTAACTTTTTGTTCACTTCACAAAACAACTTTTTTTCGAGTAACGGTACCCCGAACAAAGTAATCAAGATAAGAAAACAGTGTTCTAGTAAGAAAAAACTGCAGCTGCTTTACGTTAAATGTCAATATTGTCCGTCTGTCCATCCCACTTCTCTTTACAATTTAAAGTATTTCAAAAGCAATCTTAAATTTAAACAGTCGCTTCTTACATACAGTTTTTATGAATCGAAATTATAAACTTAAATCTAAAAAGTAATTTCTTTGCATGTTATTAGTGAATTTTAAATGATAAATGAGTAAGACATCCTGAAGTGGGCCACACAAAAACTTTTTTTCACATTTATCTTTCAAAATACAATTTTTCGGTAGAGTTCAGGCCTAGTAATAAATACCCCAAAGGATTTGCGTTAAAAAATTTGTTTGTTACTTACACCAATAAACAATAATAAGATATAAGTCACTTTTTTTTTAATCGACTATAACTTTTGCTAGAATTGATCGATTTAAAAATTTCTTTCGTTCATTCTTTCAGATTTCACTGTAGTTTATGCAAACAAATTTGCACCGTCAAAATCTTCGTTCAACAATTGTATTTTTTTTATTGCTTATAACATATTGTTAAAAAACATTGTTCTTGGCCAAAGTTTTTAACAAAAAAAAAACCACAAATATGTATAACGACGATATATAGATTTCCCTCGAAAAAAAAAAATCAAAAATATAATTAACCATTTATGGGCCGATAGAAAAATAAAAAAATGTATATTCAAAATTATTTTTATCGTCTTTAATTACAACTTTGGGCCAGTTCAAGACAAAATTCAATTATTTTTGTATTTGACATTTTCGGCTTTCTTCCATTGATGAAATTTTTTGCAAAAAATGTATTTGTCATCATTTTTTTGATTGTAATTGCCTTTTTAAAAAGTAATGCAAGTTCCAGTTTTTCTTGTTCATGCTCTTCAACTGTGCATTAATCAAAGGAAATATTTTCGAAAAAACCAATCGCCCAATCATATAAATTCCCGGGAGTTAAGATCTGATCTTCCAGAGTGCGCTGTAAACTCACACGATGGGCATTTATCTTCACTGTAGCACCAATTCCGTCACAAGCGCCTTTCCCATGTGATGTTACAAAAAAATTCCATTCAATTACAATATCATTGGTTTTTATCATGTTGACTGCATTAATAAAATTGAACATATTTTTGTACTGCGCCGCTGCGCCATCAGAGAAAAATATCAATTTCTTCACTTCTTCCTTTCCATGGATGTAGATTAAATAGCTTAGCATTTTTTTTTTATTCAAATTTACCGCGATTGCGTCATGTTTTCTATTTGCTGATATAATTACGAAATTATGATGCTTAATTTTGTCATTATCATTATAATAAATAACGTAAGGGTGTATGATGACTTGTTCATTTGCCCAGTGAAAAGACTGGATGGCATCTTGAACAATAAAAGCATAGTTTTCGGAAAAGTCGAGAGTAACAATAAATTCTCCGCAAGCAAGATTAAGTTTTAAATAATTTATATATATAGATTGAGTTTTAGCGATAAAATTATATTTTAGAAGCTTCGGTAGACCCTTTTCTAATTTTTCTAAGAAAGTAGATTTGTCTTCGCTGAAAGATTTCAACTCGCATCTGTAATTTACAACATTTTTTGCAAACAGAGTAAGTATAATTTTGCTGACAAATTATTAAATCAATGTGACCAAAAATTTACCTATGCTAGTTCTGAAAATTTCTCAATGATAGGTGCAGTCCCGATCAATTTTCGCATTCAAGGAGAAAACAAATTTGTTTTGGACTTTCGGACACCATTTTTTTCAATTCGTCACGGACCTACAAATTAATTTTGCTTCCATTTTTTTTTAAACTCTTATTCATGCCTTCGAATTTCAAAAGCATATTCTGATAAATTTGACAAACGCACACGTTGTTCCACTTTGCCCCACAGGTATGGACCAACGAGGACGTAATTTTGTAAATGCAGATACACTTATTTTGATTTAAGGGTTGTCTTTACGAAATTGTGCATACAATTTTTTGATATTAGAGAATAATCGCTTTTGCTTTTCGTCTTTCTCGTCGTAATTTTTTAGTAGATTCACAAATTCTCTTTTACCAGGCATCATGCGACTTGACGTATCCAACGTATAAAAATTTTCAACAACATTCAACACGTTCGGCTGTAAAGAGCGGCCGTTGTTTTTATTAGGGCTAGAAGCTGTACACACTTTATAATCCGAAAAAGAATTGTTAGAGTCAGAGTCTGATGATTCGCTAAATGTCGGGGCTGTTTTGTTAACATTTTCGGTGCTTGGGATTTTTTCACTATTTGGAACCGAATGCAGCGATGAAATAGACCGTCTGCACAAGTCACATATATATTTATCAATATACGTAGAGAAAACTGCTTTTCAGTTTTCATTTACGAAATGTGTTCATTTGTTTTTGAGTTGCACCACACATATAGCAAGTGGCAAGTGACTTATTATCACATAGTACATTAGCCACTGCTCCATCAATCATCGTAAGATACATACATTTCATATTTCACAATTATTTCAAACTATCGCAGTCTTATTTAATAAACTTTGCAGAGGTACTGCCGCGGTTGTTTCAGATAGAATTAAAGGTTTTGGGAGCAACTCGTCCATGGCTTTTTTCAATTCATAATAGCCTGGAAAGAAGTTAGGGTGAATTATATTAAGTACAGTTCGCAATAAATTATATTTCCGCACTGATAACTTTAAACCATAAAATAAAGCAAGCGCTTGATAGATTGATAACGTCTTATCAGTTTCCAAACTATCGTGCTTTCTTAAAAAATTTGCAGCCGTTTTTATTTCTGTAGGGGGTGTTGAATAGATTAGCTTATGAACCTTGTACCGTTTACTTCGCTCGCTTGCTTCATAAAACGCGATTCTTGGCCTGCCTCTGCTAGTACTTGGCTCTTATGAAATATACAGAAATGTTATTTATTTTAAATATAGAGACGAAAAAATAAACTTACATGATCAATTGGTGGACTCGCATGAGCAATTGACTCGCTTAAACCTTTTATTTCTATGCACTGATCGAGCCATGATGCGTGCCGCTCTTCAAAAGACGCTCTTTTACGATAGCTAGCATTCCATAAGTTTTGGAATTTAAGTGCTAAGAAATCTACTTGTTTTACTAAAATTTTGTTATCTATAGGCTTTGTTGCATTTTCTTCAACGCATTTTACCAAAGCGCTTATTAAATCACTGCGCTTTAATTGTTTATTTGACAGCCATTCTTCAAAAAGCGAACGTATTTTCACATTAAGAGGCACTGAAAAAAAAAAATTAAAAATCTATCTGCATCTCTCTGCAGCTAGAATTTGTTTTAAATTAAAGTACATACTTGTAACAAATTCCACGCAAAATTTTAATAATGAGTTATTAAACGCATTTTTTAAATTGTCCACTGAACTTTTGTAACTTTTGATATTTTCACTTCACAAAACAACTTATTTTCGAGTAACGGTACCCCGAACAAAGTAATCAAGAAAAGAAAACAGTGTTGTAGTAAGAAAAAACTACATTTTATAATAAAATAAGCAGTTTGATAGACATGTGTTTATAAACACTTAATAATAAATACTTACATTTGGCATACGAAAAAGTCTTTATCTTAACTTTGATGTACTGTTGCGACCAGCTTGTAATATTTTTTGAAAAATTTGTTTTTGGTATTTCTTAATAGATATGTTTTCTTCCAAACTGTACAAAAAATACAATTTGGACTTCATTTTTTGTGATTTTTTGCCACACTCGCAACACTGTGCGACGCCGTGTTGTTTTATTTTTTAAGAGAACACGCTGTACAGTATACCTCTTTGTATTTAGCACTTCACTATGCTTAAATTATTAATTTATAAAGCGTTTGACGACGCTTTGGTTTAAAGAACTGAACTCTTCTTCTAAGCATTTAGCAATGCTAGAAGTTAATAAATTTACGGACGTTTTCAGTCTCATGTGCAATAAGACTTGAACGTTCTAAGCGTTTAACGACACTTTTTGTTCATATTTTGCATCTAGTTTATTAAACGTTTGTATTTTCAATAAAAGCACAATACAAATTTAATGCTTTAAGCGTTTAACAACACTTATTATTTTTTAATTTGTAAAGCGTTTATTCACGTTTCGCGCACAACCACTCGTAAGTCCAAGTTGGCATATCCCGGTTGTGCCCTCATTAATTTGTAGGTTGTTTATTTAATGTTTATGTTTTTTAAAAGTTACAAAGATTTGACAATGTGTATACGTAATGAATGTAGATTTAGTTGTAAAATATATTATTTTAAGTTAAGGTAACTGAGTGGAGTATAATTGCTCGCACGTTCGATCGTCACTGTTCGTTCTTTTCAACTGTCCTCTTTTTTTATTCCTTAAGGGCCGTACACATACAACTTTCCTCGCTTTACTTGACAATTCGAAATTTAACAACAAAGCATGAGGTGTAGAAGGTTTGCTACATAGAACGCTTTGACAGTCTCTACGTTAGTGGTTTGTTTTCAATTGTTATTTGTGTCTATTCCAAATATTTTGTTTAATTAAATATTAAGAAATGAGTTTTACTTATATACATAATTAAGTGGTAGTTATGCTACTTATGTATGTTTCAAAGTCGCGAGTGTAATAAACTATATTGAGGCCGAGCATATTTCGACAACATAAATAAAAACCGATCAAAGAGGTGTTTTATTTGCTATTTATTAATATTTCTCTTCTTTTATCTTTTTAAAAGTAATTATACACGCAAAAACTATGAAATACTAGTAACTTTTCTAAATCGTGTGTATATGCACGCAGAAATAAGGAAATGCAAACAGTTGGTTGTCAAAGTGTACAACTGTTGAGAGTTCGCCATGATTTTGCTTCGTTTTGCTTTGCTTTACTTTTCTCGCCTTGTATTTAGCAGCACTCATATACATATGTAACAACAGGTCTTCAACTTATCTGTCAAAGCGAAACTCTGAAGCAAAGCAAAGCGAAAGTCTCATGTGTACGGCCCTTTATTCGTCGACTGCCGCAACGTCTATGTAAGTCAGGGTTTCTATTTTGAGTATTTTAGTCCGCTACGAGTTGCTCCTGTTTCCATTCCTACATAAATACATACATACATGCATCGTGCCTACCTGTCTATCCGTTGGCTTTGATAAGTTTGAAAAATCCAAAAACCTCCTTATTCGATATCTATTAAAACAAAATGGGTTTAAATCGATATACATATGAAGAAATTTCAAACAAAGAAAGAAGATTTTGATGAATTTTTGAAAAGTTTATACCACAATACTAAAGTTTTTGTAATCGGTAAATATCCACCTTTTTGGCATACGTATGTGATATTTATGTAATCACTGCATCTAGCGTACTACAAATTTATGATCAATACAATTATTTGAGAAAGAAAAAGGGATTTTATGAAGCGTTAAAAATCAGAAAAATACGATTTTTCATTTATTTTAATGTTAATTTCCTCAAAGTGGCTGGCCATACTTTGCGTTTATACATATGTATGTATTTTAAGCTGTAGTACTTATAAAACTACGGAGAAGGCGTTTTAACAGAGTTTTACAGAAAAAATATAATATTGAAGGAAATTAAGGCCGATTTATTTACGTTATACAAATTTTGTTCAGAGTCTACTTTTTTAATCTTTTTTATTATTACTAAATAGCTGAGCGAGAGTGACCACCAAAATCATAGCTGACTTTGCAAATTGGGATGATCAGGGAGTTGTGGGTATGGATTTAAATCAATACATTATTAATATTTTTGCCATATTTAGTCCAATGCAAAAGTATTTCAAATTTTTTATACTAACTTATTTCTAAATATAAAATAAATAAAAAAATGTGTAAAAATATAAAAGGTTTTATCATAAATAATCTTTTAATTTATAATGTATAATAAATATGTTATCTTATTTAAAAGGTGTTCGACCCAAATTAATATATATATAGCTTTTTGATCCAAATTGTAGTTTAAATTTCTAATAAGTTTTAAAAATTAGAAATTCGAAAATAAAACTGACTAGTTATGTGTAGTTTAAATCACTTTATTCGTGCGTCTGAAATTTAGTTACTCATGTTCGAAAATGTTTTGCCGGAAAAACTTCCAAAGTCTTCCTCTAGAAATGTTAAAGTCAATTAAAATATAGGGGGCACATATAGAATTTCACCATAGCTCTTATTAATTAAATTGTTTTTCTTAAATTAATTTTTGTTCCATATTTTTATCAAATATGGTCAATATCGGTCAATATCCACGCCTACCTCCCATATAACGGAAGTTTGAAAAATACAAAAACTTCGTTTTCTCGGTATCTATTAAAGCCAATTGAGTGACATTTACTGGTTAATTTTGAAAAAAGTAAGCGTAGCTACGCCCACTTATGATAAAATTTCCATGTCTTAATAACAATGTTAGATATCATCACTTGATATCGCTGTTATTATAGTCAGAAATCGGACCATAACCACGCCCACCCTCCATAAAACGGTAGTTTCGAAAAATGCAAAAACTTTGGTTCTTTCTTCATCGATTGTAACAAATTAGGAGTCGGGTTCGATATAGTACCGCATGAATTTGATTTATTGTGGCTAAACGCGTATACCAAATTGAAAAATTCAAATGCACATAGATAAATACCAAAATAAACTTTTGTTTATTGCAAAAATCCGTTCACAAATTTCATCACAATTTAACTTTAAAAATGCTCTTTTTTTTGCATTTTTTTCAAATATATGGTGTCTGATTTTCAGTGACTACGCTTAATATCGAGCCACTAAAGCATTAGTAGTGGAACACACATATTCTTAACACAGTGTACTATCAATTTTCACCGTTTTTATAATAAACAACAAATTAAATACTTCGCAATACTTAAATAAAAAGTAACATTTTTAAGCCCCGCACAAAAAACTAAAATTCCTACCAAGTGTATCTGTCAAAATACCAAAAAAAAACAACGAACGAAAGAGAAACCAAAGGAAAATGGATATAACCCATTAAGCTAAAAGTACACGGAAAAGAGTTCTGCTCGAAGAAACTGTTGATGGCGTAGCCGGAGTTTGTCCGGCCAGGGTTATTTTTTTGAAGCGCGGCCGAAGGCCTCTCACGCGGAAAGGAGTTCGTCGCGGAAATCAAAACCACACATTCAGCAGTTACAACATATATACAAGTACCCACATTTTGTCTGGAGTTTAACCAAAAATGTTTGCTGGGTAACTTTGTGTCGATTTCGTATGGAAAGAGTAAATTTTTGCCCATTTTTAAAAGCTTCCCTAGTGCCTCACAGAGGGACGAGAGGAACCAGTGAGGGCTTATTGTAAAGTTTATTATTTCCCCCAAATGTGCAGCTGCACCTTCACATCACTTTTAGCAAGTTTTATAGCCCCTTATCATTAATAGCCTTTGTGATCTATAACTTAACACTGCCCACTTCATGTTTACTAACTTTATTTTAAATAAAATCACTTTATAGCATTGAATTTAAGCATACAAAATTGTATGCTTGCAAACATACAAACAGATTTGTGACGTTGCATACACAGATGATTCTGTCAAATTTACGGAGAGCGAATAGCAGTTTGCAAAAGGCGCAACCTCTGTGTTTTCTAAATCGTGGCACTGAAACGCACTGCAAATGCTTATGGGCAAAGTTCACTCAACCACTCCTACATGAGAGGACCCATCATTACTCCGTGGGGTGTGAGTGTAGACCTGAACACGTGCATTGCTAAAGGCCATGCCACATAAAACTTCTGCTTCGCTTTACGTCAGAATTTAGCTTTGACAGCAAAATTTCCCACATAGGCAACACCGTCGCCAAAGCAAAGCGAAATCTTGGGCAACTCTCATCTTTTCGCTGACTTTGACAGTTCGCTCTTACCAATTTTGTTTATTTCTGACATTCGTCTGTTAACGATCGACGTATATTTGAAAATTTTCCCACAAAAACAAGGTAAATATTAAATTTAACTGAAATAAATGTTTAAATATACAGTTGTTTTTTTAATTTATCAAAAGAAATGGAGGAAAAGTTAATTGAAGCGGTGAAAATGGAGCCAAGCACTTATGACACAAGCTGCCACCTCTTCTGCAATAAATACCTAAAGGATCGGGCATGGCAGGCAGTTGCGGCTTTTGTGGGAGTTTCTGGTACGTGTATTTTATTGTATATAAATATATGTATGTATATACATACATATGTGATGATTTACTAAAGGCTTTTTCTCTTATAATAGAGGAGCATTGCAGAGCACGGTGGAAGTCACTTCGTGACTGGTTCGTGCGGGAGGTGGCAGCAAAGATATAATTCCCGTACCCACATTTCCCGCCTTGATATGTTTTTTAAACATAATAAGGCTTCGTGAAGTAAAAGAACTATTAACAAAACTTCCATAATGTCCATAATTATGCCGAATGTATGTAAATATGTTTATAAAGTTCCGTGCGATTTTCACAACTCACAATAAACAAACGAAAAGTATGTATTATCAAAGTTTTATTGTGGCATACCTTTTGCGTTTTTCGCTTTTCTGACAAAGTTACAAATGTCAGGTAAAGCGAAGCAAGTCTTATGTGGCATGACCTTAATGCTCGTCAAATTATTATTTTTATTATTCCTCTTTCGTTGTTTTTCGCATTGATTTCCTCGGTCTTTCTAATTTTACGTAGAAAGTCAGAGTACGTTGCCTCGCGTGCTTTGCGAATGTTAATGTCGTTATCATGGTTTTCTTTTTGGCTGGATGTGTATATGTATATATTATTTTCTCGTTGATTTCTCGATGACTGTATTATATTTTCAGTGGCTTTGCTCGGCCGTCAGTTATGACGAAGTTATAGCCCTTACTCTGTCCGGAGTTGCTGAAATAGGAATTTTCTGTTCGTTTTCTCAAAAGTTAATCTTTTTTTTTTATTTGATTATAATTTTGTTATCGTCAGACTTAAATTCCTATGAAGAATTCTAAAGGGGCAGTCGGGTTTTATGCCTCCACTAACCCTTCTCTTCGGCGGGAATAGTTAAACTCCCCAGTAGTAGATTTCAGTAACTCATAACATTCCCAATATCTTATTCTGTTATTCTGTTGTTTGCAATAACGAATGTGCGATTTGCTAACTCATGCTAAGCCACACTGAAAAGTGGCACCTCTTCCTCGTATTTGAAATGAAATATATTATTTAATGGAGAACTAAACTCATAAATGTGAAATTTGCGGATTTTTGACTTTACAGTCAATTTAAACTCTCCATTTCAGAACTCGACTCACATCGAAAGAAGCGCAGAAATTTTGAAACAGTCAGAATCATCGGGTTCTGACACACAACGCGGTAGACCTTCAAATAAGTTTGCCGAAGTTGCGAGAAGTTTGAAGAAAGGTAACATAATTTACTACCGCATAGACACTTCATATAAAAACATATTTCAAAATAATTCGACTCTTTCTTCTTAATTAATAGGAATATATGTTTATGTGAATGTATACTTTTTAAATTTCAAAATTAAAGGAATTTTGATTCTTTAATTTAAATCTGACCTATTATTCTGATGTGCTATGTAGCATACAAACAATAATGTCTTAAACAATAATGCTTTATGTTTACAAACAACAACAAATAACGTTTGCTATATTACCACTAATTGCACAACAGCCATCAAGTCATTGGCATGGCCTTGAGCAAAGCATTTCAGCGATATATTATTTCACATGCACTCAATGGTTACGTAAACTATACACTGTAAGCATTACTCGCATGTCAAGTTTATGGTGACATTCGATCTGTTTTTAAGTATGCTATATTCCGTTCTTTATATTTGCTTATTTTTAGTTCTATAGATTGATACTGATTTTATTGTTATGTATGACTTCTGGAGAAGTAACCACAGAAGTGCTGTACCGCAAGCTTTATCGCACTCTAATATATCGCTCTTAGAATATACATTACACTACCAAAATGTTAGCGGCATGCGCACGAAATCTACAGACTTCTATCGATGTACCTCGCTACATGAATAAGATATTATCGCTATAACCGAGACATGGCTGAATGAAAATATATCCTCATCGGAATACTTTGATGGCTATTATCAAGTGTACCGAAATCATCGTTGTCCGAAGGCTACTGGCTTTAGTAAAGGCGGTGGTGTACTATTAGCAATTAGAGCGGACTTACGCTGCAAGGAAATCAAAATTAACAATGCTGAAGGCAAAGTAGAGCAAATATGTGTCAGCGTTATGTTTTCAAATAATAAATCAATTATATTTATATTGTCATATATTCCTGATTTTAGTGACTTAGATATTTAGCAGAAGCATTTAAATAATTTAGTCCACGTAATGGGTGTTGTTAAGTATGATGAAATAATCAATCTAGGTGATTTCAACTTAAGTAACTTGTACTGGTCAGAACATAGCAATAATTTATTACCAACTTACCTCAAATGGAATATCGATATATTGTATATTAGTACTCTATTTTCGCAAAATCTCAATCAGTGCAATTCTATTTTAAATAATAACGGCAAAATTCTTGATCTTGTATTCACTTCCAATGATTTAAAGATTTCTTGTGAAGAATGCGAAGCTCCTATTTCTAGAAATACTTTGCACCATAAAGCAATAAAAGTAATTTTTCAGTGCTACCATTACGAAACTTTACCCGCTACTATATCACATGAATACAATTACTCAAAAGGAAATTACGTAGCAATTAACGAGTTTTTTAAAGCAACTGACTGGAAGTTTTTGAGTATCTCCGATGATCTAACGGCGTCTTATGAGACTTTTTGTCAAAAGCTCTCACATGCGATCTCTTGTTTCGTGCCTCTAAAATTAGTAAAAACGAATAATAAACCACCATGGTTTAACTATAAGCAATGCAACTTCAAAAATCTAAAAAATAAAGCGTTCAAAAAATACAAATCGAGTAGAACTGAAGTAGGTCACCAGGTCTGAAGTTGAGGAAAAAGTTCGACAGCGTGCACAATGTCTTGTTTAAAAATTATATGATTTCTGTTGAAAATAAACTTAAATCCAATCCGAAAAGCTTTTGAAATTTTATTACCTCTAAAAGAAAGACCAATGGTTTTCCATCGAGTTTGTCGCATGGCGGCGTTGTTTCCAAAACATGCGATCTATTTGCGAGCTTCTTTCAAAAAGTTTATGAAAAGTATGACAATACAACCTATCCACATTTGACCTCTCATCCGTTAAAAACTATTACCACCTTTGATATTTGCGTGAATGATGTTCAGCTTGCGATTTCATCATTAAATCCTAGTTCACAAATAGATTTTGAAGGGTTTTCCCCTCAATTCTTCAAAACCTGCTCCGATACTGTAGCTTATCCCCTTGCGATCTTATTCAAGAAATGTTTAGATAATGGCACATTTCTAGACTCGTGGAAGCTTTGCTCAATTGAACCTATTTATAAATCAGGCGACCGTAATGATGTGAGCAATTATAGGCCTATCGTTAAGCAAACTACCATAGCCAAACTGTTTGATCACGTGAGTAAAGTTATCTGTAACTGTCAACATGGATTTATGCCTGGTAGATCAATATGCACAAATTTAGCTTTAGCCACAAATCAAATAATAAAGTCATTTAGTAACCATGCTCAATTAGACGTAATATATACAGATTCCTCGAAGGCGTTTGACAAAGTAGACCACTCAATTTTATTATACAAACTGAAGCACTTTGGAGTCAGAGATAAACTTTTAGAGTTCTTCGCCAATTTTCTATTTAACAGAAAATTATTTGTTAAAATAGGTTCTAGTAAATCCAAAACATTAATTGAGGCGGGGTCGGGCATTCCACAAGGAACTCACTGTGGCCCATTGCTATTTATTATTTTTATAAATGACTTTGTGAACCACTTTAAGTTTGCAAAGTGTCTAATGTTTGCAGACGACATAAAGCTCCTCTTAGAGGTACACAGTTTATCAGACAGTAACAATCTGCAGTCCGATCTAGATGCTTTTGAACTGTGGTGTGCAACAAACCATTTACATCTAAATGTTAAGAAATGCTTCGTGGTAACATTCACCAGAAAAACATCTATTCAAATGTTTAATTACAAATTAAACCACTGTTTCCTTAATCGCTGTCACGAAATGAAAGATCTAGGTGTTATTTTTGACTCCAAGCTATCATTCTCCAAACATATTGACTATATTGTTTCCAAGTCATTTGCAAACCTTGAAGTCTCTTTATGTTGCCTTAGTAAGAAGCCGGCTCGAATACTGCTCGCTAATATGGAATCCATACTATGAGGTCCATTCCGTAAAAATTGAAAAGGTACAGAAAGTCTTTACCAGGTTAGCCCTGTGCAAAATGTATTGGCCTAACGGTCCTCCACATTATATAGGGCGACGGAAATTGCTAGGTTTGCAGTCATTGCATGATAGAAGAATATACTTTTCAATAATTTTCGTTTACAATGTTATCAATAAGAACATTAACTGCAATGAGTTGGCTAACCTATTTCAATCTCATATTCCTCCTCGATGTCTAAGAAATAGTCATATATTTGGTCTTCCAACTTACAAAACTAATTACTCATTGAACGAACCTCTTGTACGATGTGCCTGATTATGAAATGCTTATAGTGTTATAGTACATTTCAATGTTAATTTAGAAAGATTTAAACTTAATCTCTTTACTGTATTCAATTAGTCTGTAAGATACCTTTTTCTTTTTCTTTTTTATCGTAACTAGTCTGTAAGATGTTTTTTCTGTAGACTGAAATGGAATAAATAAATAAATAAATAAAAAGACGCGAATCCTCGCGGCTACCTAAATAAGCAAACTATTTTTTTTTAACAAAAAAAACTAGTTATGTAATCCTAGTTATGTAATTTTTTTGACTAGCCCTCAAGATAAAGGTAGCATATTCCAAGTTGGAACGAACAAAAGCCGTATATAATAACTTCAGAGTATATGGGTAAGAAAAGTTGGAACTATTTCGCCTAACAAACCCTAAAACTGAGTAAGCTTTCGAAATAATATGACAAATATGCCTATTAAAAGAAAAGTCACTCGAAAAAATTGCGCCCAGATCTTTAATTTTGTCCAAACTTTGTAAAAAAGAATGAGAAATCATATAAGACGTCGGCAAGATATTACGAGTTTCGGATACGTGACTTTAAAGCACTTTTTTTATGTTTAAAGAGAGCTAAGAGTTAAAACACCACCGATGTAAGCTGTCAATTTCATTTTGAAACTGAAGCGCATCATCTGGTTTTTTAATTATCGGAAAAGCTTTTAAGTCGTCGGCATAGAGCAAAAATTTTGCAAATCTAAAGCAGCTACTTATGTATATCATTAATAAACAGAACGAACAATAGCGGACCTAGTATACTCCCCTGGGGAACCCCAGAGCAGGCAAAAAAATACTCAAAAGAATTGCCGCCAATTGACACTACGCAAATTCTCTTGTATAAATAGGATTTAATCCATTTAAAAAAAACTGAAAGAAAACCTGTGTGCGCCAACTTATAAATCAATAAATAATGTGAAACTATCAAAGGGTTTTGAAAAGTCTGTATATGTATACACAGTCAACCTGCAGCCCGGCAGAAAAAGACGCAATGCAATATTCACTAAATACTGCTAGATTCGAAACTGTAGACCGGTGAGGGACAAAACCGTGCTGGTTAGGCGAGATAAGACTCTTAGATGCAAAACCCATTTTCTCTTTAATGATACTCTCAAAAAGTTTCGAAACAGTTGATAATTTTGATATAGGCCTATAATTGCAAACGTTATTCTTACTACCACTTTTGTGAATAGGGCTAATGGAAGTGAATTTTTAGTCATCAATGATAACTCCAGACGTCAATGACAGATTAAAAATTATGTTTTAAGGTGAAATTAAAGCGGGTAAATTTTTAAACAAATGAACTGAAAGTCCATCAATATCCGTTTTTGTAGATGGTTGTAGATTAGTAATGCATCATCCGAAGAGAAGCTAAGTGAACCAAAGCCTAAGGTGGAGCTGAAGTTAGAGGTAAAGCAAGGTAATGAATTCCCATCATCAGCAACAAAATTTGAGCTGAAAAATTCCGCAAACAAATTCGCCACGCCATTTGGAGTGTTAGCAAACTTTTCCTCATAAAATACGACTGAAGGAATAGCAGAGTTCAACTTTTTAGATTTAATAAAATGCCAGAAAGACTTTGATTTTACATTCTCGTCCATGCTAAGGATGTAGTTTCTGTAAAGAAATGTATCTTAACAGTTGAAATCTTTGGAATAACGCTGATGTTAGCAAAAAAAATTTGGCTACTAGTAAATTTAAACTTTTTAAAGAATTTATTGCTGAGATTCTTTAACTTTTTCAAGTGAAAATTATACACATTATAGTTTTAAAAACATATTAGCATCTGAAAACGTCGGAGCAGGACAATAGGTCATTGCATTTGTATTCCATTAGTAAAGTATTAATCAGATCAAAGTCACATGCTGCAAAATTAAAAGTTATTTTATCATCAGGCACAGATGAAGAAAACTCGTAAAATTTAAAATTGAAAATGATGCTTATCACACGGCGTAATAGGAGAAATGCATTCCGAAATATTATAGATCAAATTATCACTAATAAAAATGAGATCGAGTATTCTCTCCAACTTGTTAACAAAACTGTTAACTTGTATTAAATTAAGACTTTAAATAGTATTAATAAAATAAGATTCATGAGCTTAATTAACATCCAAAGGAGTGAGACCTGAGTTAGAAAAACTACCGAACCAACTCACATTACTTATATTCAGGGTTGAGCATTTTTGCACTACCACTAAATTGCACTACCACTGTCTGTTTAGTGATAGTGAAGTGAAGTCCATGCAAGCGAAATACGACTCGCTTAAAGCAAATGACAAATGGTCATTGGTTGATCTACCAAAAGGGCAGAAAGCCATTTGTTCGAAGTGGGTTTTTCGAATCATGCGAAATACCAACGGTGACATCGAGGTTAGTTGCTAAAGGTTGTGGGCACCAACGGGGTGTCAACTACTGGGAGACGTTTTCTTCAGTTATTCGTTTCGAAACTATAGCTGCAGAAAACACCTTTACATGCATCAAGTTGACATATCAAACGTGCACTTATACAGCAAGCTCCATGAAGATGTGTTCATGAAGCAACCTGACCATTTTGTTAGCAAACATAACCCTGCTTAAGTTTTGAAGCTGCAGAAAGCAATTTAGGGGTTGATGCAATCCGGCCTTTCCTCGCTTTACTTAACAATTCGAACTTTAAGAACAAAATATGAGGTGTAGAAGGTTTGCTATATAGAACGCTTTGATAGTTTCTGACATAATTGTTTGTTTTGAATTGCAATATGTGCTTATTCCGAGTATTTTGTTTGATAAAAGAATAAGAAATGTTGTTTAAATTCGCGAGTGTAATAAACTTTATTAAGACTGAGATGTAACAAGTCTTCTTGCAGCATCTTTCGACAAAATAAATAAAAACCGATCCAGTGGAGTTTAGAAAAACGATGAGGGTGGTTAACAAAGAGGTATTTCATTTGCTATTTGTTCATATTTCTCTTCTTTTCTCTTTTTAAAAGTAATTATACATGCAAAAATTATGAAATACTAGTGAATTTTCTAAATCGTGTGTATATGCACGCAGAAATTAAATGGATGTAACAGTTGGTTGTCAAAGTGTACAAAAGTTGAGAATTCGCCATGATTTTGCTTCGCTTAGCTTTGCTTTACTTTTCTCGCCTTGTATTTAGCAGCAATCATATAAAATCAGGTCTTCAACTTATCTGTCAAAGCGAAACTCTGAAGCAAAGCAAAGCGAAAGTCTATGTCAGAGAACTTATATTTGACAGAGAAAATTTTCACGCGAATATCAGTGTGAATTGTCAAAATCCAAGTAAATGTCTTGTTTTATTTCACCGCGCCAGAGCTAACAGTTAACAGAGATGAGTGCCGTTGAAATTTATTTAACAGTTTGTGTATTTTCATAAATGTAGGAAAAATATACTTACTTTGGACAAATTAATAAAAAGTCAAAATAATTAAAATAATTACATATGTCAAATTTTATGTTTATATTTATGTGCATTTGTGAAATCCATGAATGAAGCGTTCCCTTTTTTGTTCTATGGATATACATATGTACATATGTATGTAGTTTGAAGTAATGCACAAATGTGAGCCTAACCCACTTGTTGTTTTGCCGATGGCATTTCGAATGAGGAAATTTATCAATATTGACGGATATTGGAAAAATTAAGTAAAATGCCGAATTTCATTTGTCAAATATAAACATTTCTTCAAGGACAAATGACGTTTGCATACATGCAATTATACGTATATATTGAAACATATCGACATGTGCACACTTCTGTCCTCACTTCCCGCAGCAACTGCTAAATCAACAGTTACACCGGCGCCATAAGACCTAAACCATTTCATTCATAAATTGCGCGTGCGTAAAACTCATTTCATTCATAAATTGCAGCACAACTTAAAATCTGCCAGCGAAGCACTTTTTTCGCGATCTTGCAAAAATTTATAAATTTGAACATTTTCGTCTTCACCTTTGCAAGTACAGGGGCGTTCGCTATTTCTGGCCCAGTCCGGCAAATTTGTAGTTAGCAAATAATTAAAAATACGTATATTAGGCATTATTCACCTAATACGAGATTACTTTACCAAATACGATGATCTACACGATCTATATACATATTTCAGTACAAAGCTTTGAGCTTTTGCGCAGGTCGAATGAAACGCGGCAGCTGTTGGTTTATGATAACCCTAGGCCTATACATATGTATGTATGTACACATGTACATATGCAAATTTTACGTATATATTGAAACATATCGACATGTGCACACTTCTGTCCTCACTTCCCGCAGCAACTGCTAAATCAACAGTTACACCGGCGCCATAAAACCTAAACCATTTCATTCATAAATTGCGCGTGCGTAAAACTCATTTCATTCATAAATTGCAGCACAACTTAAAATCTGCCAGCGAAGCACTTTTTTCGCGATCTTGCAAAAATTTATAAATTTGAACATTTTCGTCTTCACCTTTGCAAGTACAGGGGCGTTCGCTATTTCTGGCCCAGTCCGGCAAATTTGTAGTTAACAAATAATTAAAAATACGTATATTAGGCATTATTCACCTAATACGAGATTACTTTACCAAATACGATGATCTACACGATCTATATACATATTTCAGTACAAAGCTTTGAGCTTTTGCGCAGGTCGAATGAAACGCGGCAGCTGTTGGTTTATGATAACCCTAGGCCTATACATATGTATGTACACATGTACATATGCAAATTTTTCTTCGTGAAATGCGTATTATTTGTTGGTAAGCTGAAAACCCAATTGCTAATAAAATATAATTGTTGCTACGCAAGCTGTCACCAGATCGAGAGCCGCGGGGAGAAAAGCAAGTACAAACATAGACGCACTCGAAAGCTTACATCAGCCTGTCACCATACCCATGTCCATACACACATATGTATGTTCCTAAGCATGGGTATACGGACACACGCTTATCTACGTAATTAGGAGTTCGGTTGCCAGGTCGATCGGGCTCTGCTAACTAAAATATTAGACTAAAGCAATAAAAAAGTTAAATTACTTACATATGCACAGCTCCAACGACGAAAGGCCTTCAGCGTCTGTGGATTTGTTTTTTTTTTCCTTCGAGCTGGGATTAGGTGGGCACACCAACATTTCCTTACTCTAATATTTTTTCTTATCTGGTTTTATATTTTGTTATATTTTAATGCACTTCGTATTAAAGACAAGAGTCGCGAAAAAAAAACCCCAGGAAGAATTTCTAATGATATTTTTTTTTTTTTTTTTTAATAATTTTTTTTCTCTAGGCACGCAAATACCCGAACATATTTTTCTTTTAGGTAAAGTTATTTTGCAACAACAGCGCACACTTGCAATTTGACCACTTCTACCAATCTCTTCGGCACTTTTACAAATTACTGGAAACAATCAACAAATTTCTATAACTAAATATTTTTTTTTTCACTTCTTTGTTATTAATTTCCTTGATTTTAATTTTTAGTTTTAACTAACTTCCTTTTCTATTTCTTTTTTTATTTTTATTTTTATTTTGTTTTAAAAAACTTAACATTCAGAATTTTTTTGATACATTTTTTTTTTTTTCTGAATTTGTTTTGTAGTATGGAAATTCTGTTTAAATTTTATGTTTAAATTTTATGTAATTTTAATGCATTTGGTATTAAAGACAAGAGTCGCGAAAAAAAACCCAGGAAGAATTTCTAATTAACATTTTTATTTTTTTATTTTTTTTTTATAATTTTTTTTCTCTAGACACGCAAATACCCGAACAGGCAAATACCATATTTTTCTTTTAGGTAAAGTTATTTTGCAACAACAGCGCACACTTGCAATTTGACCACTTCTACCAATCTTTTCGGCACTTTTACAAATTACTGGAGACAATCAATAAATTTCTATAACTAAATATTTTCTTTTCACTTCTTTGTTATTCATTTCCTTGATTTTAATTTTTAGTTTTAACTAACTTCCTTTTCTATTTTTTTTTTATTTTTATTTTGTTTTAAAAAACTTAACATTCAGAATTTTTTTGATACATTTATTTTTTTTTCTGAATTGGTTTTGTAGTATGGAAATTCTGTTTAAATTTTCTGTTTCTTTTAGTTTTTTTTTCCGATTTCCCTAAAATTAAACAGGCTCACAATCAGGCCAAGGTGCGATTTCCTCCATCATACCGCGGGGGTAAACGTCCAACGCTGGTCTGGATGCTTAAGCTTTGCTGTCCACACGAAAGTTATAGCCACCCCAAGGCTGTGATTAAAATTTGTTCGCTATGTATGGCGATACCTGGATCGGGACTGGAAATGTCTTGTTCTGGTGGGATTTAACTCACTAAATGCGGAGGAGTAATCCTTGGAAAAGTAATGGCCTTCCTCGGATAGATGAGCGTGGGTTTTAAAAGAAACTTATGTATGATAGCCCGTGTGGCAATGGTAATTACAGCCAGTAAATATCAGCAAAAGAAGAATGACTGCAGCCTCGTCAGCGTTTATATAGCACTAAATTCCAGTGACCAAAGTTGTTTGATTAAATATGGAATTTGCTGTTAATTCAGCTTTAAGGTGCCTTGTGTATTTGTTTGCGGACAGAAAATTTACATACACAAACACATAGGCTGAATGTATTAAGCAACAACCTCCTTTTCGAGAGAGCCTTCTCACGCCACAAAAGCTTTAAGATCAGGTTTATGTATATCGTAAATTTGCCTGCAGTGTACATATGTATGCACACTGAGAGAACAATTGTGTACATTACAAAACCCGATAATATGACACCAGTTGGTGGAAGATTAGAGTGAATCAGCTTCAAATATCCTTAGCGTGATAAGTGCCTATTTCTTTACCAGTCATATCCTCGAGCTGATAATAGCAATTACCTAATTGTTTCTTGATTCGGCATTTGACAAATTGTGGTGCTAGTTTGGCATTAAAGTTTTGTGCCAACTTGCTGAGAGCGAAGTTGCATCGAAAAACTTCCTGACCTAATTTGAAAGAAACTGGCCGTGAACGCAAGTTATATTGTTGCACATTGCGGTCGTAAGATTTACGTATATTAGCCTGGATATCTTTTCGCAATAACATCAGGTTATCTGACCGCGCAATGGGCACAACAGGCTCTTCGAGAAGGGATAACCCCTTCAGCAATTTATAGCCTGAGCCATGAGTGATCATGTCAATCCCAAATAAGACTCTATATGGAGAACATCCAAGCGATTGATGCAGTGAAGATCTTAATGAGCATGAAATGCTGGACAGATGTATATCCCACTCTCTTTGATCGTTTTTCAGATATGAACGAATATCGGCTAGCAGAGAGCGATTTACACGTTCGGCAGCATTACTCTGTGGAGAGTATAATGCTGTGTATTCGTGATTAATTCCCAGTGCTGTAAGAAAAGCACTGAAATCGTTTGCTTTAAATTGGGTTCGATTATCGCTAACTATTGTTTCTGGAACTCCGAAACTGTAAAAAACCTGTTTTAAAAGAAATTCTTGCACAGAACCGCTGTAAACTTTTTTAATGGTTGCAACCAATGATACTTGCTAAAATGGTCTAACACAATAAGCAAACCTATATGACCATTCTTACTGCGAGGATATGGCCCCAGTAGGTCGATGTAAAGTTTTTGAAAAGGTCGGCATGTAGGATGTTGGGAGCCCATGGGAGGGCGCATCGTAAAATTAGGTGCTTTTGTTTTCTTACAAATATCACAACGACGTATATACTCGCGAACATCATTGGCTAATCCAGGCCAGAATAGATGTCGACGCAGTTTATCTATAGTTTTCTGCATACCTGCATGAGCTGACGCGTGACTGTCATGAGCTTGTTGAAGGACATCCTGTCGCAGTTTTCCGGTACCCATAGCTTCCAGGAAAGCTTTTCTTGCATATTGTCTCCTGTCGCGTGTTCAGTACGGATGTCCAAAAACTTATCTACAATTTTTACATCGGGAAATTTTGCTTTATTTTCACAAACTTTTGATTTGAGTGCAACATACGAATTTTCCGCAAATGCATTAGATTCTAGATTTATAATTGGAGCCATATTTAACTCGGAAACTTCGTTTTCACATTCACCAAGGCGTGATAATGCATCAGGAACGATGTGTTCCTTTCCTTTCCGATGAGAAATGGAAAATTTAAATTGCTGTAAACGAAATTTCCAGCGAGTAAGCCTGCCGGACACGTTTTGCTGGCGCATAAGCCAGAGTAGGCTGGAGTGGTCAGTTACGACCTCAAATTCTTGGAGCTCTAAATAGCATCTAAATTTTTCGACCGCCAGTATGACCGATTAACACTCACGTTCCGTCACGCTGTAATTGCGTTGAGCACCACTCAATTTTTTCGACATGAAAGCAATTGGCTTTTCCTCACTCTCGTCAGACAATTGTACTAGCACGGCGCCAATACCGAAATCGCTGGCGTTGCAGTGTAGATAAAACTTTTTATCGAAATTGGGATTTGTTAACACCGGAGCGGATGTTAAAATTTGTTTTAACTTGTCCATTTGGTAGACACCACTTCGGTTATCGGGTATATTAAATCAGCAAAGTTGTTAATGAATCGTCGATACCATCCACAAACTCCTAGAAATCCTCGAACTTATTTTAGATTCTTAGGTGGTGGCCAGTTAACTACTATACAAGAAACTTTACTTGGGTCTATGCGAATACCTCCACTGCCTATTATATAACCTAAATAATTAATATTTGTCACGCCGAACTGACTTTTAGCAAGATTAAGGGTTAAGTTGGCTTTGCGAAATTGTTCCGCTAAGTGAACTAAAACAGCGAGGTCGGTAGTGAAGTTTTCGGACACAATGCATAAATCATCGAGATATCCGAATACACAGTAGCGTAAATCTGGTGGTATAATGTCATCCATAAGACGACACATTGTAGAAGGCGCATTACAGAGCCCAAATGGCATGACCTTAAACTGACAAAGGGGCAGTCCGGGGACGGTAAATGCCGTCAGCGGTTTTGAAGCGGGGCTGAGTGCTAGTGTGCATCTTTCAAATCTAACTTCGAAATTATATTGGCTTTTGGCAACCTGGAAAAAATTCCATCGATGCTGGGTAAGGGGTAAGCGTCTTTCTTGGTAACCTCATTAAGCTTACACGCATCCAAGCAAAGGCGAACTTTGTTGGGTTTGATAACCAGGCGCATAGGCGAACTCCACGCGCTTATTGAGGGCTCTATAACATCGAGTTGGAGCATTCGATCAATTTCTTGATAAAGCAACTTCTCCACCGCTGGGCTTACAGGATAGAAACGTTGCTTGACAGGCTTCGCTTCTCCTACCTCAATATGATGTTGTATTAAAGTGGTGCGACCTAGGACGTCAGAGTCATTGGGAAATAAGTGTTTTACTACCTCCAACTGCTGAGTTTGCTTTGAATTTAATAAACATGCATTGCTATCTAAAACGTTAGGATTATCTAGCATTTGCTCTAGCGAGCCGATGATATTTGGAGCAAGTTCGAAAGTTCTCCAAAAGTCATGACCTAGAATTAGTTTCTGATTAATAGAGGGTATCACGTAAAGTTTCATTGGTTTTTTTGAAGATTGATATGTCATTTCTACGTTCAACACTCCTACTACATTTTGACTTTGTCCATCAGCGGTTTTTGCATAAGATCTAAAAGGTTTAAATTCTGCAAATGCAGAAAAGTCTTGTGTCGCTAGAGTGGAGCCAATCAGCTTATATTGGCTCCTGTATCTAACAAACCTAGTTCTATAAATGTTAGAAAGGAGACTTCATCATAACTGCGCATGTCGCTTTGATTGCTAAATATGGTAGAAACTAACAATTTTTTGTTTAGTTTAACATTTTCATAAAAAGATTTTAACCTTAACGTACGCTTATTCAGTTTTGGCTCGGTATTCGTAAATATACGATTTCGAACTTTCAAATAATTTTCAAGCCTCTCGGTATATGGACGAAAGCGAAGAGGTATAGACTTTTGACTAGTTGTTGTTGACCTTGAATTCGGGGTGGGGGATTGTACATCCGTGTTCTCCCCCATAATGGATGGGTCTATGCATTCGGGTCCATCCGGCTGGCTTTGGATGCACCCGTATGACGGTTTTCCCTCTGTTTTAGACGGCGAGTGTGACATTGCGGCTTGTAAACATTTACGGCGCCACAGCCATAGCAAAAAACGCGGCGATCAGCCAAACAGTTTTCCCAAAGGTGACCTATCTCGTCGCAGTTCCAACATTTTACTTTGGTTGGTGTAGCGCGAGTTAAAGAAAAATAAGTCCACGAACTGCGAGTAAGAATAATATGACTTTATTCATTAACATCCGAAACTTAAATTAAAATTATTTCTAACTGCTTAGCCTATTTATAGTAGTGAGTAAACAAATATTTTATATCCTCTATCCTTACAATTTGTTGTTTGCTTAATCGGACCATTTAACGGTCGCTCTTTGGTTTGATCATTACTGCTATGACAACAACAACATTAGCTACAGACATTTGTCAGGTGATTTGGCGGTTGTCCTGATCGCCGATGAATGTTATTTTATCACAGCATTGTTGCTGCACATGTTGTTGACAAACAAGTGTCTTCATTGTTTGTTGTTGCATTATTTTGTATTACATGTTTAACATCTCATTTGTTTACAAGTTATTGGTTTTCGTCTAGCTGTGCATGTACATATATGTATGTTTATATTTAAGTAATCATGTGTAAGTATATGATAAGTATGTTTGTAAATTATTATTTATATATATATATGTATATATGTACATACATATACATATAACTCCCCCAGGGCTGCTTAAAGAACTACCCCATATTCTTTTTATTTATTTATATATATATTTTTTAAGCTAAGTTTACTAACTATTTTGGTTATGTTTTAATTCATGTATTTTTATTTTCGATTAAGCTTAAAATAAAGAACAATTTGAAAATTATATCCATATGTAAATTGCTTAACTTATCTAATATTTAAATGATATTGGTGTAAGTGAATGGAAGGTAAAATATATGTAGGTTTTTCATATTAAAAATGTAATTAAATTTTTTTTTTTTTTTTTTTTTCAATTATGTACATACATATATGTATGTGTACAAAAATTTTTGTTTATTTATTTTTTAACTCGCAATCTTAATCCATGTCTCCTGCTAGTGCTATTATGCTTGAATTGTCATCAACAATAGAGTCATTAGTATCTCGAGTTTCATTTTTTGCATGTTTTAAAGGCCTTTTTATATTAGATAAATGGACGTTGCTTAGTGGGTTTATTCTAACGTAAGGTTTGTCTTTGTGCCGCACTCTTTTATAATTTTTAATTGGACCTATTTCTCTACCTTCCTTATAGTCTTCTCTGGCTTTATAGTGGAATGGAATCGGTCATTGTAATTACCTATGGCTAGCTGCATCCGCATTTCGGTTGAGAGACTTGGGTCATCAATTCCCGTTAGCTTTTCTAACAGGGTTGATTGCAGCCTCTCAATGTCCGCGTTACCGGTATGGCTGTTAGGCTTCGTTAAATGGACCTCAATACCTTCCTTTTTAAAATACTCAATAAGTTGTTCAGCCCTAAACTCATTGTCCATTATAACTTTACTGGGTTTACCAAATTTCGCGAATTGTTCTACTATAATCACTTTCTTTGAGCGCCAATTGCGATCAGTAATGGTGTAAGCTGAAGCGAATTTTGTAAGCTTATCAATAAACGTAACAAACGATAACTTTTTAAAATGGAATATATCTATATGGATAATTTGATTTTTTTTCGTTGCCGTTTCAGTAAAATGAAATAGAGGTCTAATCGGTTTTCTTGAATATTTAATTTGTTGACATTTTTCGCAATTATTAATAATAAGTTGTATTTGTTCTTTTAATTTTGGAAAAGAAATTTTGTTTTTTAACGTATGATGTCTCATTGATACCACTGTGCATAGACTCATTGTTATGGTATAAGGCTATTTGTTTGTGAAGTATTTCTTCATTTTCTATTTCAGTTACTCTTTGAGTACATTTAACAAAATTGATTTTATTATCATGTGAAAACATAGAAATTAATATTTGTTGTATTTTATGATAATCTTTATCTGATACTTCAGAAAAAATTCCTATTCTACCCATTTTAATATTATTCTTCAAAATATTTCTAATGATTGTTTCATTTTAAAGTGGATTTATTTGAATTATTTTTCTTTTATGCACTACTTTTACTTCAAATGAAGGACTAAATGTTAATATTATTTGAATTTTGTATTTATTTACTATTTCCTCTTTTATAATAATATGCTCTAAAAGCTCTTCTGCTGCTGAATGAATAGTTTCTGACATTTCGAAATTCGATTCAGTGGAATTATTTTCGTTTATTTTTGGAGAATTTTCTAAACGACTTAGAAAGTCTGCCACCTTATTTTCTTTGCCATTTAAATACTCAATTTCGTAATTAAATTCTTGTAGCTTTAAAAGCCATCGTTGATGACGAGGGGAACATTCTTTGCCTTTATATTTATTATTAAGATATTTTATAGGACAATGGTCTGTAACAATGCGAAATTTTTTTCCATATATTTATGGCCTGAGGTAAGTAACAGCATAAATAATTGCAAGGAATTCCTTATCCGTTGTACTATAATTTTGCTCATGATTATTAAGGGTCCTGGATATGTTACATACCGGATGTCCTTGTTGGGATAAAACTGCCCCAATCGCATAATCACTAGCATCAGTTGTAATAACAAATTCCTTGTCATATTCAGGATATTTTAAAATAGGATGAGAAGATATTAATGCTTTAAGATTCTCAAAACTTGCTATATATTGTGGATCATTTATATTAATTTTATTATCCTTTTTCAAATACTTTATCATTGGATACGCAATTTTTGAATAATCCTTAATAAATTTACGGTAATAACCCGTTATACCTAGAAATCCTTTTAATTGCTTTTCAGTTTTTGGAATCTGTATTTGTATTACTTCGATTTTGTTTGGATTTGGTTTTATTCCATTTGCCGTTAAAATATGACCTAAAAAAGGAGTTTCTTTTTGAAGAAAACTACACTTTTCGGGTTGGATTTTTAAATTATGCTCTTGTAATTTGGAAAAAAATTTCTGTAAGGATATTTCATGCTCTTCTAGAGAGGTGGAAAATATAAGGATGTCATCCAGGTATACCACACAGATTTTATTAATATATTCTTTTAGAACTTCATTAATTAATCTCTGAAACATCGCAGGGGCGTTTTTGAGTCCAAATGGCATTCTAACATACTCATACAATCCAGATGGTGCTACAAATGCCGTTTTCTCAATATCCTTTTCTGCCATTAATATCTGGTGGTAACCCTTTGCTAAATCCAAGGTGCTGAAGTATTGCGCTTTACCTAATTTATCTAAAATCAATAGTAAGTTGATAAGTATAATCCACTACAATTCTATACTTTTGAATACCAGACTTATCTTTCTTTTTTGGTACAACTATAATAGGAGAGCTGTACTTGCTTCTGCTCTTCCTTATGATCCCTTGTGTTTCCATATCATTAATTTGTTTCCTAACTTCCTCTTCGTGTTTTGGTGGTAATCTATAAACTCTTGAGTTAATTTGTTGATTACTAATAGTCCTTATTTCATGAACAATTGAATTTGTATTAGTTAAACTATCACCTTCTCTATATATTAATTTACTAAATTTTTTCAAAAGTTTATTAATTATTTGTTTTTCTTGGTTATTCAAGTGACTTAAATCTTTAGTTTGGTCTTCACTAATTTCCATAACTTCTCCATAATTTTGCATTATTTTTGATAAAAAAGGAAGACGTATATTATTACCTAATTTAATTTCGAAATTTTCTACATCTATACTTTTTACATTTTTTACTATCCAATCCATACCTAGTATTAAATCAAATGGTTTATTAAATTGCAACATTATCCATTTCATTCTAGCATTTTGTGGAGCACTAAACTCATTTGGACATGGTGTAATTACCTTTTCACTAGGATTACTGACCACGCCATTAATTGTATTTAATATAGTTTTTTCTTTTTCATTAATTGTAGGTAAATCAAATTTATTAAAACTGCTTTCCTTAAGTATGCTTAAAGTTGATCCTGTGTCTACTAGTGCTATCCATTGTTTATTAAATAAATTATTTTTTATATATATTTTTGTAAAATCCGAGGCTAATTTAAAAAAAAAATTTCTTCTGTATCGTTTCTTTCTTCTTCAGTATGACTTACTGTATCTACTTCCATTGGAATAACTGATTGCCTGGTTTGCTGTGTATTATTATAGCTATTTTTATTACGTCTATTGGAACTGCCAGGATTTGGCCTTTGACTATTTAATTGATTAGAAAATGAAGCTTGATTGGTAAAATTTCCGCTATTACTCCTACGAAGGTTATTATTAGTAACTACATTTTGGCTAGAAGGTCTACTGTTACTATTTTGATCCCTAAAACTACTTGTATTATTTTGTTGATAGCTTGGTTCGCTGTTAAATTGATTTTGAAATTTATTGCTTGAATAGTTTTTTGAATTATTCTTTATTAAAAAAAAAGTATTTAAATTTCCTTCATCCATTCCTATGAATTCATGAATGGTAGCCTGTCTGAACTAATTATATTTCTAATGGTATATGAAAATGTTCCAGAAGCTAACTGTTTAATCCTTTGGATTAACATTCCGGAAAAAATCTCCCTCATCGTTACACCATTATCATCAAATGCACAAAATTCAGTTATATCATTTATAATGGCTTTCACTTTTTTGCTTAAATCTAAAATAGAACTTACTCTAAGTAACGTTATATCCCTAGTTAACTGCATCTGGTCCTTTGATGATTTGAAGTGCTGCTTCAACTTCTTCTTGCAAGTATCCCAGTCTGCTGGTCTGTCCAGTTGCAAATAATTTTTGGCATCTCCTTGTATTTTCAAGTCGAACACAATTTGAAAACTTAATTCTTTCTGTGACTCATAATCCACCATAACTCGATCAACTGAGTTCAGAGTTCACAATACTTTCAAGAGCAATATACTTGCTCAAAAACTTTTTGCCTTCACTTTGTTTAAGGTTCACCGTGGTAAAAAGTATTTCGGTTGATTCACTAGTTTTATAAACTTTATAATGTGAATTTAATTTGTTCAAAGTTTTTGCACTCGCACAGTTTTCTTATATTTTTTTTTTTTTTTTTTTTTAATAAATGTTCACTGTCTGTGTTGTTTCTGCAGCAAAAATATGCCTTTGTTTTCAACACTTTTTATTTGTTTAATTGTTTAAATTTTTTATAATATTAACTTTTTCATTGCCTGCGTTGTTTCTGCGGTATAAATTTGAAACACCTTCGTTTTCAACACTTTTAGGCTATAGCAGTAACCGACTGCGCCAGTTAAAGAAAAATAAGTCCATTAACATCCGAAACTTAAATTAAAATTATTTCTAACTGCTTAGCCTATTTATAGTAGTGAGTAAACAAATATTTTATATCCGCTATCCTTACAATTTGTTGTTTGCTTAATCGGACCATTTAACGGTCGCTCTTTGGTTTGATCATTACTGCTATGACAACAACAACATTAGCTACAGACATTTGTCAGGTGATTTGGCGGTTGTCCTGATCGCCGATGAATGTTATTTTATCACAGCATTGTTGCTGCACATGTTGTTGACAAACAAGTGTCTTCATTGTTTGTTGTTGCATTATTTTGTATTACATGTTTAACATCTCATTTGTTTACAAGTTATTGGTTTTCGTCTAGCTGTGCATGTACATATATGTATGTTTATATTTAAGTAATTATGTGTAAGTATATGATAAGTATGTTTGTAAATTATTATTTATATATATATATATATATATATATATATGTATATATGTACATGTATGTACATATAACTCGCGCACCGTTGCAAGTTTTCTTTCGACTTCTGCATCTTCTACAAAATCAGAGAAAGAATGCTCCACGGCATATACTCGTCGACGATTGGCAACAGCTTTTAGGTTTGCTACATTATCTGCCCGACAGCTAAGCTCTTCGGTTAAATTTTCGCTCATTTGTACTAAGCGACGTAAATGACCAACAGAGTGTACCGGCTGAAATAACAGTTTCTGGGAGTAAATTGTTTTTCAAGATTTCCATAATCTCTTCTTCGTTCATCTGAACGCCGAACTTATCAATGAGGGCTGTCACGGCCTCATAAAAAGATGAAAATGATTCTCCAGGTTTTTGTTTGCGGGATCATATCATTTCCTTACTCATAAACACTGAACGGTAGTCCTTATATTGTTGTCGTAGAGAGGAACAAAGATCTGACCACACAATGCGATCAACATGCTTATGGTAACGCCAGTACCAATCCCTTACTTTACCAGCGAACAATATGTGCATGTGTTTGCACATGGCAGTAAAATCACTGTCTAACGTTTCGTCGGTCAGGGTTTTCACTCGATAAATAAATTCTTCTACTCCTAAGGCTTCAGCTGATCCCTCAAAGAGTAAATTCCACTTTTGCATATCTGCGGTCTTCCGAAAAAAAATGGATGATGACATCGAAGTAGCCTTGGGTTACGACCGCGAATTGGTCTACCTCTTCTTCTTACACCTGCATTTATCGGGGGAGGAGGTTCGGCATGATTAGTGCTTTGACTAGCGTCAAGGGCAGAAGACGGTCCGCCACTTACATCCAAAGTACGCGACTCTTGTACCTCAGGTACCTCAGTCGGGTTCACGGTTTGAACCAGGTTCATAGTCTTTGCTAAGTTTCTAGTTATAACTCTCTGTTCGCTAGGTATAGCGACAGTTATTTTTGGCTTTGCTCCTGGAGAGCAGTTACCTACAACTAGCTTCAATTCTGGTTGATTAATGGTTTTGTCACATATATAACAATTAGGGGGGTCTGCTAACCAACCTTCTAAGCAAGGTTTGTGAAACACATGCTTGCAATTTAACACGTAGCAAGGATGCGTATCATTAATTTCCTGCTTACATAAAGCGCATTGGTTATTAGTTGCAGAACCTGCAGGTTGCATTTGATGGGGGCTATGTTCCAAAGGCATACTATAATAAAAACATATACAGTTGCAAATAATTTTTGGCATCTCCTTGTATTTTCAAGTCGAACACAATTTGAAAAGTTAATTCTTTCTGTGACTCATAATCCACCATAACTCGATCAACTGAGTTAATAAATGCAGGTAGCATTTTCGATTCACCATTGAAAGGGGGAAAATATTTTAAATCCCTTTCAATTTTATTTCTTAAGGATGTTGATTGCTGCGCTGCTGATTGGGCCAAAAGCTTTGTGATCGCACTAAGGCATTGAGCCATGGTAGCGTTATCTGGCAAATTTTAATCAGCCATTGTTAAATTATTTATTTTTGTACTACGTTGTAAAAAATTCAAATAGTTTTTGTAGATTTTAAAGTTTTTTTTTTTTTTATTTGATTCAAAAACCAAGAAGTCACTACTTTCAGAGTTCACAATACTTTCAAGAGCAATATACTTGCTCAAAAACTTTTTGCCTTCACTTTGTTTAACGTTCACCGTGGTAAAAAGTATTTCGGTTGATTCACTAGTTTTATAAACTTTATAATGTGAATTTAATTTGTTCAAAGTTTTTGCACTCGCACAGTTTTCTTATTTTTTTTTTTTTTTTTTTTAATAAATGTTCACTGTCTGTGTTGTTTCTGCAGCAAAAATATGCCTTTGTTTTCAACACTTTTTATTTGTTTAATTGTTTAAATTTTTTATAAAATTAACTTTTTTATTGCCTGCGTTGTTTCTGCGGTATAAATTTTAAACACCTTCGTTTTCAACACTTTTAGGCTATAGCAGTAACCGACTGCGCCAGTTAAAGAAAAATAAGTCCACGAACTGCGAGTAAGAATAATATGACTTTATTCATTAACATCCGAAACTTAAATTAAAATTATTTCTAACTGCTTAGCCTATTTATAGTAGTGAGTAAACAAATATTTTATATCCTCTATCCTTACAATTTGTTGTTTGCTTAATCGGACCATTTAACGGTCGCTCTTTGGTTTGATCATTACTGCTATGACAACAACAACATTAGCTACAGACATTTGTCAGGTGATTTGGCGGTTGTCCTGATCGCTCGATGAATGTTATTTTATCACAGCATTGTTGCTGCACATGTTGTTGACAAACAAGTGTCTTCATTGTTTGTTGTTGCATTATTTTGTATTACATGTTTAACATCTCATTTGTTTACAAGTTATTGGTTTTCGTCTAGCTGTGCATGTACATATATGTATGTTTATATTTAAGTAATTATGTGTAAGTATATGATAAGTATGTTTGTAAATTATTATTTATATATATATATATGTATATATATGTATATATGTACATGTATGTACATATAACTCGCGCACCGTTGCAAGTTTTCTTTCGACTTCTGCATCTTCTACAAAATCAGAGAAATAATGCTCCACGGCATATACTCGTCGACGATTGGCAACAGCTTTTAGGTTTGCTACATTATCTGCCCGACAGCTAAGCTCTTCGATTAAATTTTCGCTCATTTGTACTAAGCGACGTAAATGACCAACAGAGTGTACCGGCTGAAATAACAGTTTCTGGGAGTAAACTGTTTTTCAAGATTTCCATAATCTCTTCTTCGTTCATCTGAACGCCGAACTTATCAATGAGGGCTGCCACGGCTTCATAAAAAGATGAAAATGATTCTCCAGGTTTTTGTTTGCGGGATCATATCATTTCCTTACTCATAAAGACTGAACGGTAGTCCTTATATTGTTGTCGTAGAGAGGAACAAAGATCTGACCACACAATGCGATCAACATGCTTATGGTAACGCCAGTACCAATCCCTTACTTTACCAGCGAACAATATGTGCATGTGTTTGCACATGGCAGTAAAATCACTGTCTAACGTTTCGTCGGTCAGGGTTTTCACTCGATAAATAAATTCTTCTACTCCTAAGGCTTCAGCTGATCCCTCAAAGAGTAAATTCCACTTTTGCATATCTGCGGTCTTCCGAAAAAAAATGGATGATGACATCGAAGTAGCCTTGGGTTACGACCGCGAATTGGTCTACCTCTTCTTCTTACACCTGCATTTATCGGGGGAGGAGGTTCGGCATGATTAGTGCTTTGACTAGCGTCAAGGGCAGAAGACGGTCCGCCACTTACATCCAAAGTACGCGACTCTTGTACCTCAGGTACCTCAGTCGGGTTCACGGTTTGAACCAGGTTCATAGTCTTTGCTAAGTTTCTAGTTATAACTCTCTGCTCGCTAGGTATAGCGACAGTTATTTTTGGCTTTGCTCCTGGAGAGCAGTTACCTACAACTAGCTTCAATTCTGGTTGATTAATGGTTTTGTCACATATATAACAATTAGGGGGGTCTGCTAACCAACCTTCTAAGCAAAGTTTGTGAAACACATGCTTGCAATTTAACACGTAGCAAGGATATGTATCATTAATTTCCTGCTTACATAAAGCGCATTGGTTATTAGTTGCAGAACCTGCAGGTTGCATTTGATGGTGTAATGAAGTCCTGACTTAGGGGTTCAATGCCGTAGCTGAGCTTCTCTAAAGCCGCTTCTCTGCTCTCCCCTACCCAACCATCGAGGGATACTTTTGCATCGCCAACCCAACCATTATATTAGATCTAAGGTTCAATCATATCCCAAAATTAAAATTTCTAAAGGTTCATGTTTGTTCAACTCTTAAAAGTAACAATTCATTTATTAAGCAATTCTAAATACAAAATAATTTTCATTTAACCTTATTTTTATGATAGATAAAAATGTGATATTCAGATTAATTAGTAAATAATTATTCTCCTTCTTTTTCTTTCATTAATATATCATTTACTTTTCCTTCCTTTTTATATATGTATGTATATACATAGGTACCTATTTTAAGACTCACCCTAATGCCTAATTATTCAACCCACCCCTCCGCTCACTTAATTGTTGTAACGCTTTCGAAGTATTATATATGTACGAAATCTACTCTCTATAGGTAGGTATAAATATATCTACAGTAAATACCTACAAATATATGTATACGCAGTCATTAGTACTTAAGTATGTAGTGTCTATGCAATTTACATAATAATATATACATATTTACATAGCTACATGTGTATATTTGTACGTGCGAAAAGAAAAATTTAATTGCTCACTAAAACAAAAACGGTAGGAGAGTTGCATGATCCCAAACTTCCATTAAATGCTCCAAACAAAGCCATAGAGCGCAATAATCAAATATGGGAAATTTTCTCATATGAAAATTATTTCTTGCGGTGATCATGCTGCTCTCTACTCTACTACTAAAGACAACAAAGTGAATATTTATAACAGGAATATAATGCACTTACATGTTCTCCGCGCGATGTTCAGCAGGCGCCCGATGAGCCGCGTCGATGAGCTGCATGTTTTAAGTATTATGGTTTTTGTTTACATTCTTTCTTTCTGCTAATGATTACTTAAAATTTAAGCATAAGCTCTGAAATTAACAAACACTTTATACAACTACTACGGCTAGAATTCCACGCTAACCAGTGACGTATTCAAAAATATATGCAAGAGGGGTTTCGGGTTTTACATTTGTCTTAACACTGAAAATCCATAAAATGACTTAAATAAACTTTTTTTTTTTAACCTAATCCAAATCCAAAATTTTTATATTCATTTTGTATCCGATAGTTAACTTGTGTTTTTTTTTTCTTTTCTTTTTCGTTATGACATTTCCTTTCTTTAGTTTTTCATTTTGATGATTAAAATGACTTGTATTGCATAAAGTAACACTAGGCAACAGTTGGCATTTCTGTTTGTAACATATGTATCTATGTATGTATATGTAGACAACTAATTATTATTTTTTTTTTTGTAATTTTAATATACTTATACTTATTGGCCTAAGGTAGTAGTTTTCATATTTACGTATATTTTTAAGACTGAGGTGCTTAATTACGTCATTAACTAGAGTGTATACTTGCGACAGGTCTTCATTTCATCCACGTGCGTATTCCCGCGAGGTGCAGTTATATGCCTCAAAGGGTAAGGGCCTGTTTCTCAAGCTAGGGCTCCTGGAAATTCGGCTTCCTTAAATCGTGCTCCGCCGCTGCCGTGTAAAGCTCCGTCAAAGAACTACACAAAAGATGTCGTTGTGTGTGCATGAAAAATATGTACTACGTGGCCGGACTGCACGTGAGTCTTTTATGCCACAGGCTTCAAGCCGTGGTGGAGGCGTTTATAAGGAAACCTTGTATTTCGCGCAAAATGCAAAAACGTTTCTTTTTTTCTCACAATTTACTTTAATAGTGATTGATTTACAAAAACAATCGCGGTTTTAATGTTTTTACTTTTGTACTTTAGCAACCTTACTCAGGCAAAAATTCAATTAGCTCGAAGGGTAGTTACTACTGCACAGCTTCCCACGATGATCGTCCAGATGAAAAAGATCGCTTTTCTTTCAACGGAAGTGGCGGTTGACGTTTCTGTCAGAGTGTTTGACAGGTAATCTGTGCTCTTATACAACAGGGCAATACAAAAGCATTATAATTTTCTTACTCATGGTTGCATTGGCAACGTATTGTACTTAAATTTTTCTAACATATTCTGACTATATTGTAAGGTAATACCAATACTACTTGCGCTCACAAAGCAGGGGTTTTTCGATAAAATGCAGGAGTTGACTCAGTGTCGAAAACACCTGAAAAAGGCGACGAGCTCACCCCGGTTGCATGTCTTTGGCATGAAAAGTCCCTAATAACTTCCCGTTGAAGTCTTCTAATATGTAATACGCAGATCCTAACTTCTCTCGAACCCGTGCCCTGAGAAATGTTTGAGCCAGTTTAGCATTAAATGACTTGGCCGTGTTACTTTGTGCAAAATTTCTTCGCAATACTTCTTGTCCTACCACGTACTTGATTTCTCGTGATCGCAGGTTATAATAAGTCTCGTTGCGTTCAAACGCTTTGTGTAAATTATTTTTAACTTGGTTCCTGATCGACAAGATGTTATCGAATCTGAAATTCGGCTCAACCATGCCTTCTGACATCATGCCAATGTTACGTAAAATCTCATAGTCATTTCCATGTGTTACCATATGCTGCCCAAAAACGACATAATATGGACTGTAACCAATCGATTGGTGGATCGAGTTACGCAAAGCTGAATTGATGCTGCTAAGATGGCAATCCCACTCGCGTTGATCTTTTTTAATATACGCTCTCAGCGCGGCGTTTACAGAACGATTTACTCTTTCCGAGGAGTTGCTTTGAGGCGAATATATGGCGGTACACACATGCTTAATTCCGTATTTGGTTAAAAAGGCTTCGAAGTCCTTTGCTCTAAATTGGCGTCCATTATCCGTTACTATTACCTCAGGTACTCCAAACATGTCGAAAATTTGAACCTTCAGAAGATTTATTATAGGCGATGACTGAAATTTCTTAAGAGGAAATAGAAACGTAAATTTGGACATGTGGTCAAGTGCGATAAGAATTCCAATGTGTCCGCTTTTCGACCTTGGAAACGGACCAATTAAATCGATGTATAATCTTTGAAAGATCCTATCAACATAAGTATATTTTCCCATTGGTGGGCGCAGAATATTTGTTGGATGCTTGGTTGTTTTACAGGTTTCGCAGTTAGATACATATTCGCTTACATCATTGTATAATCCTGGCCAATACAGGTATCTTCGTATCTTTTCTACCGTCTTTGAGATGCCACCATGAGCACTGGTTGGAGTATCATGTGTTTTTCTTATAACTTCAACTCGTAAAGCTTTTGGAACCATGAGTTTCCACGCAGTGTTCTCTTTTTCTGGATCTCCGTTATAAAATTCGTTCCGGTGATAAATAAACTTGTCACAAACTTTGAAATCAGGGAATTTGTCTGCTTTTTCCTCCAATTTGTTCTTTAATTCAACATAGTCTTCATCATTGAAAGTTTCAGACGAGATATTAATTATAGGAAAGTTATCGACACTTAATGAAGTTACAAGTTCCTCTTCCGAAAATACGCGTGAAAGTACATCAGGTACAACATTTGCACTACCTTTTCGATGCTCTATGTTAAAATCGAACGATTGAAATTTGAGTGCCCACCGAGCTAAACGTCCAGTAAGATCGCTCTGGTTCATTAACCAACGCAAACTAGCATGGTCGGTTATGACCGTGAACGGCTGACCTTCAACATACGCCCTAAACTTTTTAATGGCCAACACAGCAGCTTAACATTCTCGCTCAGTAACTGAATAATTTTGCTGGGCCCTATTCAGTTTTTGTGACATGTAAGCTATCGGAATCTCTTCACCTTTATCATTCCTTTGTGCTAGTACTGCGCCTACACCATGTAGACTTGCATCACACTGAATCAAAAATAATTTTGTAAAATCTGGATTTGCTAAAAATTGAGCAGATGTTAAAAGAGATTTTATCAAATCAAAAGACTTTTGTGCTTCGTCGGACCAGTTAAATTTCTTAGACTTCTTTAACAATTCAGTCAGAGGGTGCGTAACTTCAGCAAAGTTGGACACAAAGCGCCGGTACCACCCTGCCATGCCAAGAAATCTTCGCAGTTGTTTTACAGTTTTAGGTACTGGATAGTTAGCAATCGCGGCTACCTTATCTGGATCAGTTTTCAAAGTTCCTAGTCCTACAATATATCCCAGATATCGAACCTCAGTCAAACAAAATTTACTCTTTGCTATATTTATCGTTAGGCCTGCTTCACGAATGTGACCTGCAACCTATCTCAGTAATTCTAAATGAGAATCAAAACTATCGGATAGTAGCAGTAAATCATCAAGATAAACGAACACTCTTTCCTTCAGGTGGTAAGGTATCACACGGTCCATTAGTCTGCACATTGTCTTGGGTGCGTTACATAACCCAAAAGGCATCACCGTGTACTGATACAGTGGTCTATTGGGTACAGTAAATGCTGTCTTTTCACGAGAACTGACTTCCAATGGGATTTGCCAGAAAGCATCTTTTAGATCCAAACTGGAAATGAATTCCGCTCGCGGCAATCTAGACAATATTCCTTCAATATGTGGAAGCGGGTAAGCATCTTTAACGGTTACTGCGTTAACTTTACGGCTATCTAGGCATAACCGCACCTTCCCTGGCTTTCGGACAAGAACAGCTGGAGAAGACCAAGGGCTAAGTGATTCCTCAATAACCCCTAAAGCTAACATTCTGTCAATCTCCTCACACATTAGTTTTTCTACTGCTGGAGACACCGGAAAATGTCGCTGCTTTATAGGTTTAGCATTGCCTACATCGATGTTATGCTCAACCAAAGATGTCTTCCCGAGCCCTTGCATTTCAAAGCTTGGAAAACACGAAATTGTCGATTGAAGCATACTTTGTTGTTTAATATTTAAATTGTGCAAATTAGTGTCGACTTTGGTTTCTCCAACTTCGCTTATTATGCCAGTAGCAATTTGAAAAGCTCTCCAAAAGTCTACGCCTAGATAAATCTCTTGAACTAAGCTTGGAATGATATAAAATTCGATTTCTTTGATTTCGTTTTTGTATGTTACTTCTAATGGAATGACTCCCACTATTTTCTGCGGTGAACCATCAGCAGTGCGAACATTAAAATCTAGTTTCTTAAGCGATAGATTGCCTCCTAAAACTTTTCTAGCTAATTCACCTCCTAAGCAACTGACTGATGCCCCAGAATCTAAAAGTCCTAAGCAAGTTTTTCCTAACAATTGAATAGAAGCATAGGGTCTGATATCATTATCTTTATGAAAAATTGAAGATACGGATTTTAACTTGTTTTGTTTTTCTTTGATATTAGACCAATAATGTTTCGAACGATCGGCTGAACGGGTTGTTTTGAAAATCTTCTCTCTTAAGGTTTTGTAAGCACTTAACCGTTTATGGAATGGTACTATCGGGTGGAGTTTTGGAGTCGATCTTGGTAGGTTATCCTGATTCATCCGGATCGTTATTCTTTCGTCTAGCTTTCCGGATCCGATTTCTTGAAGGGATGTCTGAGCTTTTTGCTGACATCCCGTTTTCCGTTTTCCGGGTCATTGCAATTAGGACAATTCGGGAGGTAGAAGGCAATGAGCCCACAACCATAACAAAACACCCTGCGTGGCTTCACACAGTTTTTATAATTATGTCCAAAACCATCACAGTTCCAACATTTTTTTTTTTCTACAGTTTGCTCATTACAGACGATACTCGCACAGTCCTCTGCATTTAAATTGCTTTCATCTTTAATCTCGATTTCCGCTTTATTTCTACGCGCTTGTATGTTTGGTCTTTGATTATGTAACTTATTTTGCATTTCCAGGTTTTCTCTACGTCGACACGCCTTACGCAGATCAGAAATAGTTTGTATGTCCAAATGTAAAAGTTCTAACCTGATATCTGGCTGCAAGTTTTTTATTACGAGTTCGACCAACTCGCGCTCCGATATAGGCTGCTTTAAACTATCTGCCGTAGAAAGAATATTATCTAAATAGTTTTCAAAAGATTCTCCCGCCTTTTGCTTCAAATTACGAATAGACTCTTTAATCTCGAAATCTGTACGAAAATCTTTAAAATTATTGCGCAAATCGTCACATATATCCAGCCAATCTAAATCTCTCACCGAGTGGTGATACCGCCAAAACCAGCGTTTCGCTTTACCTTCAAACAGCATGTGAACATTTTGGCATAATGCCCTATAATCGCCCTGCAAAGTTGTATTTGTAAGTGAATTCACTCTATATATGAACTCATCTACATGAACACTCGAAAGAGCGCCATCAAATGTTAATTTCCACCCAGAAATGATTTTACAAGCGACCGATTGCGACAACGTACTAGTTTCCTGGCGTGAACGCCCTGAACTATGCAGCAAATTATTACCATGGTTAGAAACATTTACATTGATCCCATTTAACTGATTCGCCCGATCCAAAACGTGAATGTCGCGGGTCTCAGCAACTTTCATATTTCTAAAATAAGCTTCCAAAGATTCTGCGATATGTCGATCTATTTCCTCCTGCATTTGTTTTGAAAATCGTTCTTCATAATTCCTTACACTTTCATGTACAACATTATGAATAAAATTTTCATTTGCATTCTCGTTGTTTCGTCGGGGAGTACGATTAGTATTTGTGCCGCGCCCTCTCCCTCGATAAGAATTTGGCATCGAACCGAAGGAAGTATTTTGATTAGCCTTTGCCCGAGTTATAGGACCTTGTGGCGCTGCTTTTGGTCTTGCACCTTGAGATGCAAATGCATCTGCTTGTTCCTGTTCAGCAAAACTCATTAGAGATTGGGTGTCACAACCTCGACGGCATACTGGGCAGGAATCGTTATCATTTAGCCAACCACAAATGCACGCGCGATGAAATCTGTGCAGACAGGGAGTTACTGAAAGATTGGCTTCTAAAATTTCTTCGCTACAAATGCCGCACTCTAAAAGTGGATTACCAAGCTGAAGTACATTTTCGTTGCTATGATGGACAGCCATTTCTTCGACAACCCGTAGAAAATTATTATTGAACTTATGTACTAGCAACGTATCTCGTTATCATAAAAAGCTTATAAAAATAAAAAAAATTAAAATAAAATAATTGTAGTATTTTACAATCAAAAATTATTTCGAGATAATGATTTATTGCCAAAGATCTAACAAAAGGAAAATGGTTTGATCTGGTTTCGAGAAATGTAGAAGTACAAACCTTAAGGGTAGATTTGCATATGTATGTCTAACTCATGTCAGGGGAATCTGCTTTAAAATTAAAGCTAGGATTTTCGTCATCAACTGAGTCAGACCAACCGAATATAAATTTAAAATGATTTTTCTCTAACCGGTTACGAGTATGGTGGTGAACCATTATCAATAATTCCAATGTTAGACATAAAACCAATGAGTGGTGAATACCTTCAATACTTTAATGAATTTTAGGCTGGTTAGGTAAAAGATATAATTCTACATTCTAATTCCAAGCTATAAAATATCACCAAACAAAATCTTTGAAAACTAATGTAAGACGGTAGGCCAAACACAGGTATGCTCGTATTTCCGCCTATTCCTTGCTCACAATAAGCCTCACTGCCAATTTGAACTACGAAATGGGAAACCCTAGATATGAATCCGACGGGGCCCCACGTTGGGCGCCATTTTGTAATGAAGTCCTGACTTAGGGGTTCAATGCCGTAGCTGAGCTGTGCATGCTAGTCTTAGCCTGGTTCTAAGCTCGTCGTATTGGGGTGGTTCGTGCTCACTACTTTATAGCAAAGCTCCAGACATTACAAAAATAAATCTCATGCACTTAAACCAAAACGGACCACAGATATATTCAATGTTCTAATAATACTCATATTTTATGAAACAGACGGACAAAAAAAAGGGAAACTCTCCACCGATCAAACCCAGGAGCCATAAAGCCGCTTCTCTGCTCTCCCCTACCCAACCATCGAGGGATACTTTTGCATCGCCAACCCAACCATTATATTAGATCTAAGGTTCAATCATATCCCAAAATTAAAATTTCTAAAGGTTCATGTTTGTTCAACTCTTAAAAGTAACAATTCATTTATTAAGCAATTCTAAATACAAAATAATTTTCATTTAACCTTATTTTTATGATAGATAAAAATGTGATATTCAGATTAATTAGTAAATAATTATTCTCCTTCTTTTTCTTTCATTAATATATCATTTACTTTTCCTTCCTTTTTATATATGTATATACATAGGTACCTATTTTAAGACTCACCCTAATGCCTAATTATTCAACCCACCCCTCCGCTCACTTAATTGTTGTAACGCTTTCGAAGTATTATATATGTACGAAATCTACTCTCTATAGGTAGGTATAAATATATCTACAGTAAATACCTACAAATATATGTATACGCAGTCATTAGTACTTAAGTATGTAGTGTCTATGCATTTTACATAATAATATATACATATTTACATAGCTACATGTGTATATTTGTACGTGCGAAAAGAAAAATTTAATTGCTCACTAAAACAAAAACGGTAGGAGAGTTGCATGATCCCAAACTTCCATTAAATGCTCCAAACAAAGCCATAGAGCGCAATAATCAAATATGGGAAATTTTCTCATATGAAAATTATTTCTTGCGGTGATCATGCTGCTCTCTACTCTACTACTAAAGACAACAAAGTGAATATTTATAACAGGAATATAATGCACTTACATGTTCTCCGCGCGATGTTCAGCAGGCGCCCGATGAGCCGCGTCGATGAGCTGCATGTTTTAAGTATTATGGTTTTTGTTTACATTCTTTCTTTCTGCTAATGATTACTTAAAATTTAAGCATAAGCTCTGAAATTAACAAACACTTTATACAACTACTACGGCTAGAATTCCACGCTAACCAGTGACGTATTCAAAAATATATGCAAGAGGGGTTTCGGGTTTTACATTTGTCTTAACACTGAAAATCCATAAAATGACTTAAATAAACTTTTTTTTTTTTAACCTAATCCAAATCCAAAATTTTTATATTCATTTTGTATCCGATAGTTAACTTGTGTTTTTTTTTTTCTTTTCTTTTTCGTTATGACATTTCCTTTCTTTAGTTTTTCATTTTGATGATTAAAATGACTTGTATTGCATAAAGTAACACTAGGCAACAGTTGGCATTTCTGTTTGTAACATATGTATCTATGTATGTATATGTAGACAACTAATTATTATTTTTTTTTTTGTAATTTTAATATACTTATACTTATTGGCCTAAGGTAGTAGTTTTCATATTTACGTATATTTTTAAGACTGAGGTGCTTAATTACGTCATTAACTAGAGTGTATACTTGCGACAGGTCTTCATTTCATCCACGTGCGTATTCCCGCGAGGTGCAGTTATATGCCTCAAAGGGTAAGGGCCTGTTTCTCAAGCTAGGGCTCCTGGAAATTCGGCTTCCTTAAATCGTGCTCCGCCGCTGCCGTGTAAAGCTCCGTCAAAGAACTACACAAAAGATGTCGTTGTGTGTGCATGAAAAATATGTACTACGTGGCCGGACTGCACGTGAGTCTTTTATGCCACAGGCTTCAAGCCGTGGTGGAGGCGTTTATAAGGAAACCTTGTATTTCGCGCAAAATGCAAAAACGTTTCTTTTTTTCTCACAATTTACTTTAATAGTGATTGATTTACAAAAACAATCGCGGTTTTAATGTTTTTACTTTTGTACTTTAGCAACCTTACTCAGGCAAAAATTCAATTAGCTCGAAGGGTAGTTACTACTGCACAGCTTCCCACGATGATCGTCCAGATGAAAAAGATCGCTTTTCTTTCAACGGAAGTGGCGGTTGACGTTTCTGTCAGAGTGTTTGACAGGTAATCTGTGCTCTTATACAACAGGGCAATACAAAAGCATTATAATTTTCTTACTCATGGTTGCATTGGCAACGTATTGTACTTAAATTTTTCTAACATATTCTGACTATATTGTAAGGTAATACCAATACTACTTGCGCTCACAATGGGGGCTATGTTCCAAAGGCATACTATAATAAAAACATATTTTCTGGGTTATGACATAATTTGATGGCAAAAATTAGGTAGGGTACACACTGTACGCAGAATGAAAGTTGTACTGGGCTATTGAAACTAACAAATGATTGGTGCTAGATCTCTGACTTTAGAATGTCCAATCGACGTTATTCGGCAAGGGTACATCAATACAGTATACTACCAGGTTCCGGACAATAAGTTGACTATACACTCCACTAATCATATCCCCAGACATCCAATCCATAATATAAAAATTTGGTTCAGCCAAAATGGTAAGCTGCAAGCGAAAGACTTATCATATGAGCTACCAGTACTGGTATCCGGTCTCAGCCAAATACGCAATATTCTGAAATTGGATATAATAGTTCTCCCCACTGCAAACGTAACCGAATTGAAAACTTTCCAAAAGCAAAAGAAAAAAATACAAACGGGCAAATATTGTGTAGATTTAGAATAAGGTTTAGCGGATCAACTGCTAAAAGTTTTAGTTATAGCTGAATTCAGCTGAGTACTAAGAGATTCCTGTGAGTTTCTCGACTTCATATTCAAACAGAACGCAAAGCATCGTAGTCCCTTGGATTAACCAAGTCACTTAGTATCTGCACCTGCGGAAGGAAGACTCTATTAATCTAAACAACGTCAGCCGGTGGGACACTAACTGAGCAAAAATATCAGTTGTAACATTTTACACAAATGGGGGATCTGCGACAGCTAACTCAATAAATGATTAATTAAAACGTTACCTGCCCCACGTTGGGCGCCAAAAATTTATGTAAACATCAGTTGGAGAAGTGAGATGGCGTTATTGTGTTATTATTGAGCTGAAACGACTAGGAGGCTCAAAGCTAGGGTGTAGTTGCACTTCGATTCGACAGAGGGGTGATGGCGGGCGGAGTCCTCTGGTGCCGTAGCTCTTTCGGCGTAAGGTGGGTTTTTCTGCCATTCCTCTACCGCGTCCACATAAACTTTATTTTTAGGATTCCTACCGGAATGGAACATATCAATATCAATAACGTCCAAATGTGAGACTGTGCGGACGTGTTTTTTAATCGCTCTTTGTCTTTTGCTAAAATAAATTTTCTGTGACTTTTTTGCTAATATAAGTATGGTGAAAATTACACCAATAGAGATATTGACTCTTTTATAATTAAACTTGATATAAATAATACACAAGTAACTATAATGCCTTGTGCTTGCGGTCAGAAAGTTGATCGCACTAAACCAAAAGTGCAGTGTGATAATACTGAAATAATAAATCTTCGAGCCTACGTTGGTGATTGTTTCAAACAGCTAAACAATGCTGATGCTCCTAATACTAACAATGCTAGGCCAAAAACAAATGTTTGCCCTTTATCTGCTGGCGCTCCTAATGTTTCACCTACAATGATTTCTCTTACACCTGCTACTCTCACTAGTGCAGTGAGACATCAACAGTCATCATATGCTGCTATCGCTGCGCCTATAACTACAATCCCGATCTCATCTGCTCGCGCCTCTGCCAGTATTGCTTCTGCAGTAACTGCGAAGCCTACTCCAAGTGTCACTTCTTTATCCGCTCCGTCTATTCCACCACCACCTACATCTGTCTCTAACTGTGATGCTCAGCCTATAGCTGTTGTTGCCTCAAATGACTGGGCTACTGTGCGAAACAAAAAAGTTTCCATAACTAAAAATATAGTTGTTGGGCGTAATGAAAATGTTGATTTAGATGTAATAGTTAAAAAGAAATGGGTGCACGTGTCTTCTTTTAAGCCCACTGTTACGGAGGATAGTGTGATTGCTTACGTCTCAAAAAACTCTGGCATTGATAGTAGACATCTATCTTGTTTTAAACTTGTTAAGAAGGATACACCATTAGAACAACTACGACGTATTAATTTTAAGTTTGGGATTACTCCCAGCTTGTATGAAAAAATACTCGACCCAAATGTTTGGCCCGCAGATATTAACGTAAGGCCTTTCCGGTTTTTTCACCGAGATTACAATTTAGAGCCACTCAAATAGATAACTATATATTGCTAAAGATTTTGAATGTACGTTAGTTAATAATAATTTATCTGTGTATTTGCAAAACATTGCTGGTATGCGAACAAAAGCTAAAGAAGCCGTTGCGAGTATGACGTTCACGTTATTGTTGAATCTTGGCTTAATCAAGACTTTTTTGACGCTGAGTATTTCAATCCAATCTTGTTCCATACATACCGTAAGGACAGGGATGGACATAAAACCGGGTGCTCCAGAGGAGGTGGACTTCTAATCGCTATAAAACGTGCCATTCGCTCATCAAAGGTTGATCTTACAAGTTTTGACTGTTTACTTGATCAACTTTGCGTATGTATCTATGGAACCTATGGAAAAATGTTTGTATGTGAATATAGGGGGATATAGGCCCCTGGAAGTTCGGAGTCGTTATATACCGCGCATACAAATAATATTGTTAGTTTGTGTGAAAATAATGAAGAAAGTTATTTTTGCATTTTAGGGGATTTCAACCTCAATAAAATTGTATGGTCGTATCTACAAAATAATGGATATCTTACTCCAACTAATGTAAATACCTCTTTTGAAATAAACTTTATAGACAGTCTTTTAAGCTTTAACCTTGTTCAAATTAATTCATTTTTTAATAAAATTGGTAACATTTTAGATCTAATTTTTGTTAATGAGGATTTAATTTTTCATATAAGTGAATATAATTTTCCAATTTGTAAATCGGATATGCATCATGTGCCTTTAACTTTTTCTTTAGAATTTTTTTATTCGATTTCTGCCGACACTAACAATACTAAATCTTTTGATTTCCGTAGTGCAAATCATCATACCCTGAACGCTGAAATCCATAAAATTGATTGGAATTTATTTTTACGTGCTAAAAGTGTTTTTGAGTGTTTTGAAGTTTTTCTATTTAAGTTGTCTGAAATTTTTCATAATAACCTTTCTCTCCTTCCTGGTCGGGTGCATAAGCTCCCTTGGTATACGAAAAACCTTAAAAAGTTAAAGAATCAGAGGAATACATTTTATAAATTATTTAAATCTACAAATAATGAATGCTTTAAAGAAAAGTATGTAGATTACATGACCCGGTTCAATGTCCTTGACAAATTTTTATATAATCGTTACATATTACGTTTCGAAGATGAACTAAAATCGAATCCTAAGGCTTTTTGGAAATATATTCGATCTAAGAAGGGCTGCTCAAATATTCCAGCTTGTATGATCTACAATGATAAACGCTCTGAAAGTTTATCTAATTCGGCGGCCTTGTTTGCGGATTTTTTCAAATCCAACTTTGTTTCGGATACTGAGGTATCGGGTATGCCTCTTCATACTGACTCCCGGGTGGTTGACTTTGGTTCATTGTTTGTAACTGAGTTGGATATTATAGAAGCCATTTTTTCTCTTTAATCGGCATTAAAAATGGACTTGGCTGGGCTCAGTACTTTCTTTCTCAAAAAATGCAGTTTCTCTATTTGTGTGCCATTGCTTTATATGTATCTTCAATCTCTCATTCTCTACGGGTGAGTTCATTGATCGCTGGAAACTTCCATCACACCAATCTTTAAGTCAGGCAATAATAATGATGTACGAAATTACAGGCCAATTTCGAAACTAACTACTTGTTCTAAACTCTTTGAAAAGCTTGTACATAATAAAATAATTTTTTCTATTAATAATATAATAGACACAAATCAACATGGTTTTATTAGTGGGCGTTCCACAGTTACGAACCTAGCAGTTTTTACCCAGTATTGCATCTCGACGTTTAAGTGTGGATGGCAAGTTGATACGATTTACACAGATTTTTCAAAAGCATTTGACACCGTTTCCCATAATATCCTCTGTAGAAAACTTGAATGCTTAGGCTTCCACTCAATTTTTTTTTCCTGGTTGAAATCTTATCTCTCTAATAGAAAATCGTTTGTTCAAATTGAAAATGCCATGTCTTACACGTTTGTAGCCGCTTCAGGTGTTCCACAGGGCAGCATTCTTGGTCCTATTTTATTTTCGCTTTTCATTAATGACATTGGAGATTGTTTTTACCATTCCAAGTTTTTATTATATGCAGATGATTTAAAGCTGTTTAGTAAAATAACTTCTTCTTCGGATATATTTCTAATACAACAAGATCTAAACAACCTATCCGCTTGGTGCGTCAGTAATAAATTATCTCTTAATTTAAATAAATGCTTCCATGTCACTTATTCTAAATCTCCAAATCGTATTCCATCGTCATACACTTTATCGAATGCCACTCTTTCCACTGTTGGAGAGTTTTCTGACCTCGGGGTAGTATTTGACACTGGATTTAACTTTGATTTAGCTTTATTATTCCTAAGGCTTATACTAACTTAGCTTTTCTGCGACGTTATGCCAGGGATTTTAAAGACCCATACACTAGGCAAACTTTATATAACTCCTTAGTCCGCTCCAAGCTCGAATATGCCTCTCTAATTTGGAACCCTATTTATGCATCTCACTCTAATAGAATTGAAAGAGTACAACGCAATTTCATTCGTTTTGCCTTGCAACCTCTTAACTTTGCTGATCCTTTACCTTCCTTAGCAAATAGGCGTACCATTCACTCTTTGGTGTTTGTTTATGATCTTATTTATGGCTCTATTGACTGCCCGGATATTCTAGGACAGATAAGCTTCAATGTCCCTCAAAGAACTCTACGCTTTAATTATGCGTTTAATGTCAGTGCAGGAAAATTGAATTACCTTAACTTTGCTCCCATTAAACGAGCACTCACTGAACTAAATTTTATATATAGATCACTTGATCTTGATTTTGCCATGCCCAGATGCATTTTCCGCTCTAGAATTTAATCTCACTACAAATAATAAATGTTTATATAGTATGTAAGAACTATTCATAAGTACTTTTCTGTATGTAAGGTTTTGTAACCATTGACTTAAATAAAATTAAAAGAATGAAATGAAATACTACAAAAGCTGAACGATATAATAAAAGTGCTGCACAAACTGGGGCTATCATCCTGCATCGGCGCGTACTGGTGAATGAGGTCGAAGGTGATAGTCGACTTTCATTGTCAGTACCCTTGTCCTACGAATACGGATGTTGGAGATCGCCTATTACTGACTACTCCTACCCCTTTATGTCATCTTGCCTTCCCGGAACTAAAATAAGTTTACCACTTCATGTCGGATTATAAAACTTCGTTACTTCTTTATTAACTTATTATACATAACCACAATATAAACATTTCAGCTAACTTACTTATTGTTGAAACATATTTGCTTCTAACTCCATATTAGTTCAAGCGAATCTGTACATATGTATATCAGATTCTTTAATTTTTCAAAGTTTTAAGTTGCTATACTTTTCAAGTTACTTAAGTGAATAAAGGTGTTGAGTTTAACATACAAGGTTACATATTCATATTAATACTAATTTTAAGTGCGCGAAAATATTGACAAATACGATGATCTACACGATCAATATACATATTTCAGTACAAAGCTTTGAGCTTTTGCGCAGGTCGAATGAAACGCGGCAGCTGTTGGTTTATGATAACCCTTGGCCTATATGTATGTACACATGTACATATGCAAATTTTTCATCGTGAAATGCGTATTATTTGTTGGTAAGCTGAAAACCCAATTGCTAATAAAATATAATTGTTGCTACGCAAGCTGTCACCAGATCAAGAGGCGCGGGGAGAGAAGCAAATACAAACATACTTAGATGCACTCGAAAGCTTACATCAGCCTGTCACCATACCCATGTACACACATATGTATGTTCCTAAGCATGGGTGGACGGACACGCGCTTATCTACGTAATTAGGAGTTCGGTTGCCAGGTTGATCGGGCTCTGCTTACTAAAATATTAGACTAAAGCAATAAAAAGTTTAAATTACTTACATATGCACAGCTCCAACGACGAAAGGCCTTTCAGCGTCTGTGGATTTGTTTTTTTTTCCTTCGAGCTGGGATTATATTTTGTTATATTTTAATGCATTTGGTATTAAAGACAAGAGTCGCGAAAAAAACCCCAGGAAGAATTTCTAATTAACATTTTTATTTTTTATTTTTTTTTTAATAATTTTTTTTCCCTAGGCACGCAAATACCCGAACAGGCAAATACCATATTTTTCTTTTAGGTAAAGTTATTTTGCAACAACAGCGCACACTTGCAATTTGACCACTTCTACCAATCTTTTCGGCACTTTTACAAATTACTGGAAACAATCAATAAATTTCTATAACTAAATATTTTCTTTTCACTTCTTTGTTATTAATTTCCTTGATTTGAATTTTTAGTTTTAACTAACTTCCTTTTCTATTTTTTTTTTTATTTTTATTTTTATTTTGTTTTAAAAAACTTAACATTCAGAATTTGTTTGATACATTTTTTTTTTTTTTCTGAATTGGTTTTGTAGTATGGAAATTCTGTTTAAATTTTCTGTTTCTTTTAGTTTTTTTTTCCGGTTTCCCTAAAATTAAACAGGCTCACAATCAGGCCAAGGTGCGATTTCCTCCATCATACCGCGGGGGTAAACGTCCAACGCTGGTCTGGATGCTTAATCTTTGCTGTCCACACGAAAGTTATAGCCACCCCAAGGCTGATTAAAATTTGTTCGCTATGTATGGCGATACCTGGATCGGGACTGGAAATGTCTTGTTCTGGTGGGATTTAACTCACTAAATGCGGAGGAGTAATCCTTGGAAAAGTAATGGCCTTCCTCGGATAGATGAGCGTGGGTTTTAAAAGAAACTTATGTATGATAGCCCGTGTGGCAATGGTAATTACAGCCAGTAAATATCAGCAAAAGAAGAATGACTGCAGCCCCGTCAGCGTTTATATAGCACTAAATTCCAGTGACCAAAGTTGTTTGATTAAATATAGAATTTGCTGTTAATTCAGCTTTAAGGTGCCTTGTGTATTTGTTTGCGGACAGAAAATTTACATACACAAACACATAGGCTGAATGTATTAAGCAACAACCTCCTTTTCGAGAGAGCCTTCTCACGCCACAAAAGCTTTAAGCTCAGGTTTATATCGTAAATTTGCCTGCAGTGTACATACATATGTATTCACACTGAGAGAACAATTGTGTACATTACACACCCCGATAATATGACACCAGTTGGTGGAAGATTAGAGGGAATCAGCTTCGAATATCCTTAGCGTGATAAGTGCCTATTTCTTTACCAGTCATATCCTCGAGCTGATAATAGCAATTACCTAATTGTTTCTTGATTCGGCATTTGACAAATTGTGGTGCTAGTTTGGCATTAAAGTTTTGTGCCAACTTGCTGAGAGCGAAGTTGCATCGAAAAACTTCCTGACCTAATTTGAAAGAAACTGGCCGTGAACGCAAGTTATATTGTTGCACATTGCGGTCGTAAGCTGCATATCTTTTCGCAATAACATCAGGTTATCTGACCGCGCAATGGGCACAACAGGCTCTTCGAGACGGGATAACCCCTTCAGCAATTTATAGCCTGAGCCATGAGTGATCATGTCTAGCCCAAATAAGACTCTATATGGAGCATGAAATGCTGGACAGATGTATATCCCACTCTCTTTGATCGTTTTTCAGATATGAACGAATATCGGCTAGCAGAGAGCGATTTACACGTTCGGCAGCATTACTCTGTGGAGAGTATAATGCTGTGTATACGTGATTAATTCCCAGTGCTGTAAGAAAAGCACTGAAATCGTTTGCTTTAAATTGGGTTCGATTATCGCTAACTATTGTTTCTGGAACTCCAAAACTGTAAAAAACCTGTTTTAAAAGAAATTCTTGCACTGAAACCGCTGTAAACTTTTTTAATTGCTAAAATGGTCTAACACAATAAGCAAACCTATATGACCATTCTTACTGCGAGGATATGGCCCCAGTAGGTCGATGTAAAGTTTTTGAAAAGGTCGGCATGTAGGATGTTGGGAGCCCATGGGAGGGCGCAGCGTAAAATTAGGTGCTTTTGTTTTCTTACAAATATCACAACGACGTATATACTCGCGAACATCATTGGCTAATCCAGGCCAGAATAGATGTCGACGCAGTTTATCTATAGTTTTCTGCATACCTGCATGAGCTGACGAGTGACTGTCATGAGCTTGTTGAAGGACATCCTGTCGCAGTTTTCCGGTACCCATAGCTTCCAGGAAAGCTTTTCTTGCATATTGTCTCCTGTCGCGTGTTCAGTACGGATGTCCAAACACTTATCTACAATTTTTACATCGGGAAATTTTGCTTTATTTTCACTAACTTTTGATTAGAGTGCAACATACGAATTTTCCGCAAATGCATTGGATTCTAGATTTATAATTGGAGCCATATTTAACTCGGAAACTTCGTTTTCACATTCACCAAGGCGTGATAATGCATCAGGAACGATGTGTTCCTTTCCTTTCCGATGAGAAATGGAAAATTTAAATTGCTGTAAACGAAATTTCCAGCGAGTAAGCCTGCCGGACACGTTTTGCTGGCGCATACGCCAGAGTAGGCTGGAGTGGTCAGTTACGACCTCAAATTCTTGGAGCTCTAAATAGCATCTAAATTTTTCGACCGCCAGTATGACCGATTAACACTCACGTTCCGTCACGCTGTAATTGCGTTAAGCACGACTCAATTTTTTCGACATGAAAGCAATTGGCTTTTCCTCACTCTCGTCAGACAATTGTACTAGCACGGCTACCGAAATCGCTGGCGTTGCAGTGTAGATAAAACTTTTTATCGAAATTGGGATTTGTTAACACCGGAGCGGATGCTAAAATCTGTTTTAACTTGTCCATTTGGTAGACACCACTTCGGTTATCGGGTATATTAAATCAGCAAAGTTGTTAATGAATCGTCTATACCATCCACAAACTCCTAGAAATCCTCGAACTTGTTTTAGGTTCTTAGGTGGTGGCCAGTTAACTATACAAGAAACTTTACTTGGGTCTGTGCGAATACCTCCACTGCCTATTATATAACCTAAATAATTAATATTTGTCACGCCGAACTGACTTTTAGCAAGATTAAGGGTTAAGTTGGCTTTGCGAAATTGTTCCGCTAAGTGAACTAAAACAGCGAGGTCGGTAGTGAAGTTTTCGGACACAATGCATAAATCATCGAGATATCCGAATACACAGTAGCGTAAATCTGGTGGTATAATGTCATCCATAAGACGACACATTGTAGAAAGCGCATTACAGTGCCCAAATGGCATGACCTTAAACTGACAAAGGGGCAGTCCGGGGACGGTAAATGCCGTCAGCGGTTTTGAAGCGGGGCTGAGTGCTAGTGTGCATCTTTCAAATCTAACTTCGAAATTATATTGGCTTTTGGCAACCTGGAAAAAATTCCATGGATGCTGGGTAAGGGGTAAGCGTCTTTCTTGGTAACCTCATTAAGCTTACACGCATCCAAGCAAAGGCGAACTTTGTTGGGTTTGATAACCAGGCGCATAGGCGAACTCCACGCGCTTATTGAGGGCTCTATAACATCGAGTTGGAGCATTCGATCAATTTCTTGATAAAGCAACTTCTCCACCGCTGGGCTTACAGGATAGAAACGTTGCTTTACAGGCTTCGCTTCTCCTACCTCAATATGATGTTGTATTAAAGTGGTGCGACCTAGGACGTCAGAGTCATTGGGAAATAAGTGTTTTACTACCTCCAACTGCTGAGTTTGCTTTGAATTTAATAAACATGCATTGCTATCTAAAACGTTAGGATTATCTAGCATTTGCTCTAGCGAGCCGATGATATTTGGAGCAAGTTCGAAAGTTCTCCAAAAGTCATGACCTAGAATTAGTTTCTGATTAATAGAGGGTATCACGTAAAGTTTCATTGGTTTTTTTGAAGATTGATATGTCATTTCTACGTTCAACACTCCTACTACATTTTGACTTTGTCCATCAGCGGTTTTTGCATAAGATCTAAAAGGTTTAAATTCTGCAAATGCAGAAAAGTCTTGTGTCGCTAGAGTGGAGCCAATACAGCTTATATTGGCTCCTGTATCTAACAAACCTAGTTCTATAAATTTTAGAAAGGAGACTTCATCATAACTGCGCATGTCGCTTTGATTGCTAAATATGGTAGAAACTAACAATTTTTTGTTTAGTTTAACATTTTCATAAAAAGATTTTAACCTTAACGTACGCTTATTCAGTTTTGGCTCGGTATTCGTAAATATACGATTTCGAACTTTCAAATAATTTTTAAGCCTCTCGGTATATGGACGAAAGCGAAAAGGGATAGACTTTTGACCAGTTGTTGTTGACCTTGAATTCGGGGTGGGGGATTGTACATCCGTGTTCTCCCCCATATGTTTTTCCAATGTTTTCGACGGCAAGTGTGACATTGCGGCTTGTAAACATTTACGGCGCCACAGCCATAGCAAAAAACGCGGCGTTCAGCAAAACAGTTTTCCCAAAGGTGACCTATCCCGTCGCAGTTCCAACATTTGACTTTGGTTGGTGTAGCGCGCACCGTTGCAAGTTCTCTTTCGACTTCTGCATCTTCTATAAAATCAGAGCAAGAATGCTCTACGGCATATACTCGTCGACGATTCGCAACAGCTTTTAGGTTTGCTTCATTATCTGCCCGACAGCTTAGCTCTTCGGTTAAATTTTCGCTCATAAATGACCAACAGAGTGTACCGGCTGAAATAACAGTTTCTGCCTAGTTTCTGGGAGTAAATTGTTTTTCAAGATTTCCATAATCTCTTCTTCGTTCATCTGAACGCCGAACTTATCAATGAGGGCTGCCACGGCCTCATAAAAAGATGAAAATGATTCTCCAGGTTTTTGTTTGCGGGATCATATCATTTCCTTACTCATAAAGACTGAACGGTAGTCCTTATATTGTTGTCGTAGAGAGGAACAAAGATCTGACCACACAATGCGATCAACATGCTTATGGTAACGCCAGTACCAATCCCTTGCTTTATCAGCGAACAATATGTACATGTGTTTGCACATGGCAGTAAAATCACTGTCTAACCTTTCGTGGGTAAGGGTTTTCACTCGATAAATAAATTCCTCTACTCCTAAGGCTTCAGCTGATCCCTCAAAGAGTAAATTCCACTATTGCATGATACCTGCGGTCTTCCGAAAAAAAATGGATGATGACATCGAAGTAGCCTTGGGTTACGACCGCAAATTGGTCTACCTCTTCTTCTTACACCTGCATTTATCGGTGGAGGAGGTTCGGCATGATTAGTGCTTTGACTAGCGTCAAGGGCAGAAGACGGTCCGCCACTTACATCCAAAGTACGCGACTCTTGTACCTCAGGTACCTCAGTCGGGTTCACGGTTTGAACCAGGTTCATAGTCTTTGCTAAGTTTCTAGTTATAACTCTCTGCTCGCTAGGTATAGCGACAGTTATTTTTGGCTTTGCTCCTGGAGAGCAGTTACCTACAACTAGCTTCAATTCTGGTTGATTAATGGTTTTGTCACATATATAACAATTAGGGGGGTCTGCTAACCAACCTTCTAAGCAAGTTTTGTGAAACACATGCTTGCAATTTAACACGTAGCAAGGATATGTATCATTAATTTCCTGCTTACATAAAGCGCATTGGTTATTAGTTGCAGAACCTGCAGGTTGCATTTGATGGGGGCTATGTTCCAAAGGCATACTATAATAAAAACATATTTTCTGGGTTATGACATAATTTGATGGCAAAAATTAGGTAGGGTACACACTGTACGCAGAATGAAAGTTGTACTGGGCTATTGAAACTAACAAATCATTGGTGCTAGATCTCTGACTTTAGAATGTCCAATCGACGTTATTCGGCAAGGGTACATCAATACAGTATACTACCAGGTTCCGGACAATAAGTTGACTATACACTACACTAATCATATCCCCAGACATCCAATCCATAATTTAAAAATTTGGTTCAGCCAAAATGGGAAGCTGCAAGCGAAAGACTTATCATATGAGCTACCAGTACTGGTATCCGGTCTCAGCCAAATACGCAATATTCTGAAATTGGATATAATAGTTCTCCCCACTGCAAACGTAACCGAATTGAAAACTTTTCAAAAGCAAAAGAAAAAATACAAACGAGCAAATATTGTGTAGATTTAGAATAAGGTATAGCGGATCAACTGCTAAAAGTTTTAGTTATAGCTGAATTCAGCTGAGTACTAAGAGATTCCTGTGAGTTTCTCGACTTCATATTCAAACAGAATGCAAAGCATCGTAGTCCCTTGGATTAACCAAGTCACTTAGTATCTGCACCTGCGGAAGGAAGACTCTATTAATCAAAACAACGTCAGCCGGTGGAACACTAACTCAGCAAAAATATCAGTTGTAACATTTTACACAAATGGGGGATCTGCGACAGCTAACTCAATAAATGATTAATTAAAACGTTACCTGCCCCACGTTGGGCGCCAAAAATTTATGTAAACATCAGTTGGAGAAGTGAGATGGCGTTATTGTGTTATTATTGAGCTGAAACGACTAGGAGGCTCAAAGCTAGGGTGTAGTTGCACTTCGATTCGACAGAGGGGTGATGGCGGGCGGAGTCCTCTGGTGCCGTAGCTCTTTCGGCGTAAGGTGGGTTTTTCTGCCATTCCTCTACCGCGTCCACATAAACTTTATTTTTAGGATTCCTACCGAAATGGAACATATCAATATCAATAACGTCCAAATGTGAGACTGTGCGGACGTGTTTTTTAATCGCTCTTTGTCTTTTGCTAAAATAAATTTTCTGTGACTTTTTTGCTAATTTAAGTATGGTGAAAATTACACCAATAGAGATATTGACTCTTTTATAATTAAACTTGATATAAATAATACACAAGTAACTATTATGCCTTGTGCTTGCGGTCAGAAAGTTGATCGCACTAAACCAAACGTGCAGTGTGAGAAATCTTCGAGCCTACGTTGGTGATTGTTTCAAACAGCTAAACAATGCTGATGCTCCTAATACTAACAATGCTAGGCCAAAAACAAATGTTTGCCCTTTATCTGCTGGCGCTCCTAATGTTTCACCTACAATGATTTCTCTTACACCTGCTACTCTCACTAGTGCAGTGAGACATCAACAGTCATCATATGCTGCTATCGCTGTGCGTATAACTACAATGCCGATCTCATCTGCTCGCGCCTCTGCCAGTATTGCTTCTGCAGTAACTGCGAAGCCTACTCCAAGTGTCACTTCTTTATCCGCTCCGTTTATTCCACCACCACCTACATCTGTCTCTAACTGTGATGCTCAGCCTATAGCTGTTGTTGCCTCAAATGACTGGGCTACTGTGCGAAACAAAAAAGTTTCCAAAACTAAAAATATAGTTGTTGGGCGTAATGAAAATGTTGATTTAGATGTAATAGTTAAAAAGAAATGGGTGCACGTGTCTTCTTTTAAGCCCACTGTTACGGAGGATAGCGTGATTTCTTACGTCTCAAAAAACTCTGGCATTGATAGTAGACATATATCTTGTTTTAAACTTGTATGAAAAAATACTCGACCCAAATGTTTGGCCCGCAGATATTAACGTAAGGCCTTTTCGGTTTTTTCACCGAGATTACAATTTAGAGCCACTCAAATAGATAACTTTATTGCTAAAGATTTTGAATGTACGTTAGTTAATAATAATTTATCTGTGTATTTTCAAAACATTGCTGGTATGCGAACAAAAGCTAAAGAAGTTTTTTTAGCCACAAGCCGTTGCGAGTATGACGTTTACGTTATTGTTGAATCTTGGCTTAATCAAGACTTTCAAATCTTGTTCCATACATACCGTAAGGACAGGGATGGAAATAAAACCGGGTGCTCCAGAGGAGGTGGAGTTCTAATCGCTATAAAACGTGCCATTCGCTCATCAAAGGTTGATCTTACAAGTTTTGACTGTTTACTTGATCAAATTTGCGTATGTATCTATGGAACCTATGGAAAAATGTTTGTATGTGTATCCTATATCCCCCCTGGAAGTTCGGAGTCGTTATATACCGCGCATACAAACAATATTGTTAGTTTGTGTGAAAATAATGAAGAAAGTTATTTTTGCATTTTAGGGGATTTCAACCTCAATAAAGTTGTATGGTCTAATCTACAAAATAATGGATATCTTACCCCAACTTTTGAAATAAACTTTATAGACAGTCTTTTTAGCTTTAACCTTGTTCAAATTAATTCATTTTTTAATAAAATTGGTAACATTTTAGATCTAATTTTTGTTAATGAGGATTTAATTTTTCATATAAGTGAATGTAATTTTCCAATTTGTAAATCGGATATGCATCATGTGCCTTTAACGTTTTCTTTAGAATTTTTTGATTCGATTTCTGCCGACACTAACAATACTAAATCTTTTGATTTCCGTAGTGCAAATCATGATACCCTGAACGCTGAAATCCATAAAATTGATTGGAGTTGAATATTTCGTGCTAAAAGTGTTTCTAAGTGTTTTGAAATTTTTCTGTTTAAGTTGTCTGAAATTTTTCATAATAACCTTTCTCTCCTCCCTGATCGGGTGCATAAGCTCCCTTGGTATATGAAAAACCTTAAAAAGTTAAAGAATCAGAGGAATACATTTTATAAATTATTTAAATCTACAAATAATTATTGCTTTAAAGAAAAGTCATGTAATCTACACCCGGTTCAATGTCCTTGACAAATTTTTATATAATCGTTACATATTACGTTTCGAAGATGAACTAAAATCGAATCCTAAGGCTTTTTGGAAATATATTCGATCTAAGAAGGGCTGTTTAAATATTCCAGCTTGTATGATCTACAATGATAAACGCTCTGAAAGTTTATCTAATTCGGCGGCCTTGTTTGCGAATTTTTTCAAATCCAACTTTGTTTCGGATACTGAGGTATCGGGTATACCTCTTCATACTGACTCCCGGGTGGTTGCCTTTGGTTCATTGTTTGTAACTGAGTTGGATATTATAGAAGCCATTTTTTCTCTTCAATCGTCATTAAAAATGGACTTGGATGGGCTCAATACTTTCTTTCTCAAAAAATGCAGTTTCTCTATTTGTGTGCCATTGCTTTATATCTACAATCTCTCACTCTCTACGGGTGAGTTCATTGATCGCTGGAAACTTACTTCCATCACACCAATCTTTAAGTCAGGCAATAAAAATGATGTACGAAATTACAGGCCAATTTCGAAACTAACTACTTGTTCTAAACTCTTTGAAAAGCTTGTATATAATAAAATAATTTTTTCTATTAATAATATAATAGACACAAATCAACATGGTTTTATTAGTGGGCGTTCCACAGTTACGAACCTAGCAGTTTTTACCCAGTATTGCATCTCGACGTTTAAGTGTGGATGGCAAGTTGATACGATTTACACAGATTTTTCAAAAGCATTTGACACCGTTTCCCATAATATCCTCTGTAGAAAACTTGAATGCTTAGGCTTCCACTCAATTTTTTTTTCCTGGTTGAAATCTTATCTCTCTAATAGAAAATCGTTTGTTCAAATTGAAAATGCCATGTCTTAGACGTTTGTAGCCGCTTCAGGTGTTCCACAGGGCAGCATTCTTGGTCCTATTTTATTTTCGCTTTTCATTAATGACATTGGAGATTGTTTTTACCATTCCAAGTTTTTATTATATGCAGATGATTTAAAGCTGTTTAGTAAAATAACTTCTTCTTCGGATATATTTCTAATACAACAAGATCTAAACAACCTATCCGCTTGGTGCGTCAGTAATAAATTATCTCTTAATTTAAATAAATGCTTCCATGTCACTTATTCTAAATCTCCAAATCGTATTCCATCGTCATACACTTTATCGAATGCCACTCTTTCCACTGTTGGAGAGTTTTCTGACCTCGGGGTAGTATTTGACACTGGATTTAACTTTGATTTAGCTTTATTATTCCTAAGGCTTATACTAACTTAGCTTTTCTGCGACGTTATGCCAGGGATTTTAAAGACCCATACACTAGGCAAACTTTATATAACTCCTTAGTCCGCTCCAAGCTCGAATATGCCTCTCTAATTTGGAACGCTATTTATGCATCTCACTCTAATAGAATTGAAAGAGTACAACGCAATTTCATTCGTTTTGCCTTGCAACCTCTTAACTTTGCTGATCCTTTACCTTCCTATAGTGGGCGTTGCATGCTTATAGATTTGAAGTCCTTAGCAAATAGGCGTACCATTCACTCTTTGGTGTTTGTTTATGATCTTATTTATGGCTCTATTGACTGCCCGGATATTCTAGGACAGATAAGCTTCAATGTCCCTCAAAGAACTCTACGCTTTAATTATCCGTTTAATGTCAGTGCAGGAAAATTGAATTACCTTAACTTTGCTCCCATTAAACGAGCACTCACTGAACTAAATTTCATATATAGATCACTTGATCTTGATTTTGCCATGCCCAGATGCATTTTCCGCTCTAGAATTGAATCTCACTACAAATAATAAATGTTTATATAGTATGTAAGAACTATTCATAAGTACTTTTCTGTATGTAAGGTTTTGTAACCATTGACTTAAATAAAATGAAATGAAATGAAATACTACAAAAGCTGAACGATATAATAAAAATGCTGCACAAACTGGGGCTATCATCCTGCATCGGCGCGTACTGGTGAATGAGGTCGAAGGTGATAGTCGACTTTCATTGTCAGTACCCTTCCCAACCACGATGTCCTACGAATACGAATGTTGGAGATCGCCTACTACTGACTACTCCTACCCCTTTATGTCATCTTGCCTTCATTACTTCATTACTTCTTTATTAACTTATTATACATAACCACAATATAAACATGTCAGCTAACTTACTTATTGTTGAAACATATTTGCTTCTAACTCCATATTAGTTCAAGCGAATCTGTACATATGTATATCAGATTCTTTAATTCTTCAAAGTTTTAAGTTGCTATACTTTTCAAGTTACTTAAGTGAATTAAGCTGTTGAGTTTAACATACAAGGTTACATATTCATATTAATACTAATTTTAAGTGCGCGAAAATATTGGCAAATACGATGTTCTACACGATCTACATATATACATATTTCAGTACAAAGCTTTGAGCTTTTGCGCAGGTCGAATGAAATGCGGCAGCTGTTGGTTTATGATAACCCTAGGCCTATATGTATGTACATATGTACATATGCAAATTTTTCTTCGTGAAATGCGTATTATTTGTTGGTAAGCTGAAAACCCAATTGCTAATAAAATATAATTGTTGCTACGCAAGCTGTCACCAGATCAAGAGGCGCGGGGAGAGAAGCAAGTACAAACATACTTAGATGCACTCGAAAGCTTACATCAGCCTGTCACCATACCCATGTACACACATATGTATGTTCCTAACCATGGGTATACGGACACACGCTTATCTACCTAATTAGGAGTTCGGTTGCCAGGTTGATCGGGCTCTGCTTACTAAAATATTAGACTAAAGCAATAAAAGATGACCGCTGTGGTCGAGTTGGTAGCGGTGCGTGCTATAACTTGATATGCCGGTCAGTTCGAGGTTCGAATCTCAGCCAGGGCAAGCAAAATCTTAATAATAGAAAACGTTTTTTCTAGTAGCGGTCACCCGTCGGCAGGCAATGGCAAACCTCCGAAGGTATATCTGCCATGAAAAAGCTTCTCATTAAATACATCTGCCGTTCGGAGTCGGCACAAAACTGTAGGTCCCTCCATTTGTGGTATAATATACAGACGCACACCACAAATGGTAGGAGAAGCTCGGCCAAACACTGAGCTATATAGTGTACGCGCCAAAATTATATATAAAGCAATAAAAAGTTTAAATTACTTACATATGCACAGCTCCAACGACGAAAGGCCTTTCAGCGTCTGTGGATTTGTTTTTTTTTTCCTTCGAGCTGGGATTATATTTTGTTATATTTTAATGCATTTGGTATTAAAGACAAGAGTCGCGAAAAAAACCCCAGGAAGAATTTCTAATTAACATTTTTATTTTTTTATTTTTTTTTTAATAATTTTTTTTCTCTAGGCACGCAAATACCCGAACATATTTTTCTTTTAGGTAAAGTTATTTTGCAACAACAGCGCACACTTGCAATTTGACCACTTCTACCAATCTTTTCGGCACTTTTACAAATTACTGGAAACAATCAATAAATTTCTATAACTAAATATTTTCTTTTCACTTCTTTGTTATTAATTTCCTTGATTTTAATTTTTAGTTTTAACTAACCTCCTTTTCTATTTCTTTTTTTATTTTTATTTTTATTTTGTTTTAAAAAACTTAACATTCAGAATTTTTTTGATACATTTTTTTTTTTTCTGAATTGGTTTTGTAGTATGGAAATTCTGTTTAAATTTTCTGTTTCTTTTAGTTTTTTTTTCCGGTTTCCCTAAAATTAAACAGGCTCACAATCAGGCCAAGGTGCGATTTCCTCCATCATACCGCGGGGGTAAACGTCCAACGCTGGTCTGGATGCTTAATCTTTGCTGTCCACACGAAAGTTATAGCCACCCCAAGGCTGTGATTAAAATTTGTTCGCTATGTATGGCGATACCTGGATCGGGACTGGAAATGTCTTGTTCTGGTGGGATTTAACTCACTAAATGCGGAGGAGTAATCCTTGGAAAAGTAATGGCCTTCCTCGGATAGATGAGCGTGGGTTTTAAAAGAAACTTATGTATGATAGCCCGTGTGGCAATGGTAATTACAGCCAGTAAATATAAGCAAAAGAAGAATGACTGCAGCCTCGTCAGCGTTTATATAGCACTAAATTCCAGTGACCAAAGTTGTTTGATTAAATATGGAATTTGCTGTTAATTCAGCTTTAAGGTGCCTTGTGTATTTGTTTGCGGACAGAAAATTTACATACACAAACACATAGGCTGAATGTATTAAGCAACAACCTCCTTTTCGAGAGAGCCTTCTCACGCCACAAAAGCTTTAAGCTCAGGTTTATATCGTAAATTTGCCTGCAGTGTACATATGTATGCACACTGAGAGAACAATTGTGTACATTACAAAACCCGATAATATGACACCAGTTGGTGGAAGATTAGAGGGAATCAGCTTCGAATATCCTTAGCGTGACAAGTGCCTATTTCTTTACCCGTCATATCCTCGAGCTGATAATAGCAATTACCTAATTGTTTCTTGATTCGGCATTTGACAAATTGTGGTGCTAGTTTGGCATTAAAGTTTTGTGCCAACTTGCTGAGAGCGAAGTTGCATCGAAAAACTTCCTGACCTAATTTGAAAGAAACTGGCCGTGAACGCAAGTTATATTGTTGCACATTGCGGTCGTAAGATTTACGTATATTAGCCTGGATATCTTTTCGCAATAACATCAGGTTATCTGACCGCGCAATGGGCACAACAGCCTCTTCGAGAAGGGATAACCCCTTCAGCAATTTATAGCCTGAGCCATGAGTGATCATGTCTAGCCCAAATAAGACTCTATATGGAGAACATCCAAGCGATTGATGCAGTGAAGATCTTAATGAGCATGAAATGCTGGACAGATGTATATCCCACTCTCTTTGATCGTTTTTCAGATATGAACGAATATCGGCTAGCAGAGAGCGATTTACACGTTCGGCAGCATTACTCTGTGGAGAGTATAATGCTGTGTATACGTGATTAATTCCCAGTGCTGTAAGAAAAGCACTGAAATCGTTTGCTTTAAATTGGGTTCGATTATCGCTAACTATTGTTTCTGGAACTCTGTAACTGTAAAAAACCTGTTTTAAAAGAAATTCTTGCACTGAAACCGCTGTAAACTTTTTTAATGGTTGCAACCAATAATACTTACTAAAATGGTCTAACACAATAAGCAAACCTATATGACCATTCTTACTGCGAGGATATGGCCCCAGTAGGTCGATGTAAAGTTTTTGAAAAGGTCGGCATGTAGGATGTTGGGAGCCCATGGGAGGGCGCAGCGTAAAATTAGGTGCTTTTGTTTTCTTACAAATATCACAACGACGCATATACTCGCGAACATCATTGGCTAATCCAGGCCAGAATAGATGTCGACGCAGTTTATCTATAGTTTTCTGCATACCTGCATGAGCTGACGAGTGACTGTCATGAGCTTGTTGAAGGACATCCTGTCGCAGTTTTCCGGTACCCATAGCTTCCAGGAAAGCTTTTCTTGCATATTGTCTCCTGTCGCGTGTTCAGTACGGATGTCCAAAAACTTATCTACAATTTTTACATCGGGAAATTTTGCTTTATTTTCACTAACTTTTGATTAGAGTGCAACATACGAATTTTCCGCAAATGCATTAGATTCTAGATTTATAATTGGGGCCATATTTAACTCGGAAACTTCGTTTTCACATTCACCAAGGCGTGATAATCCTTTCCGATGAGAAATGGAAAATTTAAATTGCTGTACACGAAATTTCCAGCGAGTAAGCCTGCCGGACACGTTTTGCTGGCGCATAAGCCAGAGTAGGCTGGAGTGGTCAGTTACGACCTCAAATTCTTGGAACTCTAAATAGCATCTAAATTTTTCGACCGCCAGTATGACCGATTAACATTCACGTTCCGCCACGCTGTAATTGCGTTGAGCACGACTCAATTTTTTCGACATGAAAGCAATTGGCTTTTCCTTACTCTCGTCAGACAATTGTACTAGCACGGCGCCAATACCGAAATCGCTGGCGTTGCAGTGTAGATAAAACTTTTTATCGAAATTGGGATTTGTTAACACCGGAGCGGATGTTAAAATCTGTTTTAACTTGTTCATTTGGTAGACACCACTTCGGTTATCGGGTATATTAAATCAGCAAAGTTGTTAATGAATCGTCGATACCATCCACAAACTCCGAGAAATCCTTAAACTTGTTTTAGGTTCTTAGGTGGTGGCCAGTTAACTATACAAGAAACTTTACTTGGGTCTGTGCGAATACCTCCACTGCCTATTATATAACCTAAATAATTAATATTTGTCACGCCGAACTGACTTTTAGCAAGATTAAGGGTTAAGTTGGCTTTGCGAAATTGTTCCGCTAAGTGAACTAAAACAGCGAGGTCGGTAGTGAAGTTTTCGGACACAATGCATAAATCATCGAGATATCCGAATACACAGTAGCGTAAATCTGGTGGTATAATGTCATCCATAAGACGACACATTGTAGAAGGCGCATTACAGAGCCCAAATGGCATGACCTTAAACTGGCAAAGGGGCAGTCCGGGGACGGTAAATGCCGTCAGCGGTTTTGAAGCGGGGCTGAGTGCTAGTGTGCATCTTTCAAATCTAACTTCGAAATTATATTGGCTTTTGGCAACCTGGAAAAAATTCCATCGATCCTGGGTAAGGGGTAAGCGTCTTTCTTGGTAACCTCATTAAGCTTACACGCATCCAAACAAAGGCGAACTTTGTTGGGTTTGATAACCAGGCGCATAGGCGAACTCCACGCGCTTATTGAAGGCTCTATAACATCGAGTTGGAGCATTCGATCAATTTCTTTATAGACAGTCTTTTTAGCTTTAACCTTGTTCAAATTAATTCATTTTTTAATAAAATTGGTAACATTTTAGATCTAATTTTTGTTAATGAGGATTTAATTTTTCATATAAGTGAATGTAATTTTCCAATTTGTAAATCGGATATGCATCATGTGCCTTTAACTTTTTCTTTAGAATTTTTTGATTCGATTTCTGCCGACACTAACAATACTAAATCTTTTGATTTCCGTAGTGCAAATCATGATACCCTGAACGCTGAAATCCATAAAATTGATTGGAGTTTAATATTTCGTGCTAAAAGTGTTTCTAAGTGTTTTGAAATTTTTCTGTTTAAGTTGTCTGACATTTTTCATAATAACCTTTCTCTCCTCCCTGATCGGGTGCATAAGCTCCCTTGGTATATGAAAAACCTTAAAAAGTTAAAGAATCAGAGGAATACATTTTATAAATTATTTAAATCTACAAATAATTAATGCTTTAAAGAAAAGTCATGTAATCTACACCCGGTTCAATGTCCTTGACAAATTTTTATATAATCGTTACATATTACGTTTCGAAGATGAACTAAAATCGAATCCTAAGGCTTTTTGGAAATATATTCGATCTAAGAAGGGCTGTTTAAATATTCCAGCTTGTATGATCTACAATGATAAACGCTCTGAAAGTTTATCTAATTCGGCGGCCTTGTTTGCGGATTTTTTCAAATCCAACTTTGTTTCGGATACTGAGGTATCGGGTATACCTCTTCATACTGACTCCCGGGTGGTTGACTTTGGTTCATTGTTTGTAACTGAGTTGGATATTATAGAAGCCATTTTTTCTCTTCAATCGTCATTAAAAATGGACTTGGATGGGCTCAATACTTTCTTTCTCAAAAAATGCAGTTTCTCTATTTGTGTGCCATTGCTTTATATCTACAATCTCTCACTCTCTACGGGTGAGTTCATTGATCGCTGGAAACTTACTTCAATCACACCAATCTTTAAATCAGGCAATAAAAATGATGTACGAAATTACAGGCCAATTTCGAAACTAACTACTTGTTCTAAACTCTTTGAAAAGCTTGTACATAATAAAATAATTTTTTCTATTAATAATATAATAGACACAAATCAACATGGTTTTATTAGTGGGCGTTCCACAGTTACGCATTTAGCAGTTTTTACCCAGTATTGCATCTCGACGTTTAAGTGTGGATGGCAAGTTGATACGATTTACACAGATTTTTCAAAAGCATTTGACACCGTTTCCCATAATATCCTCTGTAGAAAACTTGAATGCTTAGGCTTCCACTCAATTTTTCTTTCCTGGTTAAAATCTTATCTCTCTAATAGAAAATCGTTTGTTCAAATTGAAAATGCCATGTCTTACACGTTTGTAGCCGCTTCAGGTGTTCCACAGGGCAGCATTCTTGGTCCTATTTTATTTTCGCTTTTCATTAATGACATTGGAGATTGTTTTTACCATTCCAAGTTTTTATTATATGCAGATGATTTAAAGCTGTTTAGTAAAATAACTTCTTCTTCGGATATATTTCTAATACAACAAGATCTAAACAACCTATCCGCTTGGTGCGTCAGTAATAAATTATCTCCTAATTTAAATAAATGCTTCCATGTCACTTATTCTAAATCTCCAAATCGTATTCCATCGTCATACACTTTATCGAATGCCACTCTTTGAGAGTTTTCTGACCTCGGGGTAGTATTTGACACTGGATTTAACTTTGATTTAGCTTTATTATTCCTAAGGCTTATACTAACTTAGCTTTTCTGCGACGTTATGCCAGGGATTTTAAAGACCCATACACTAGGCAAACTTTATATAACTCCTTAGTCCGCTCCAAGCTCGAATATGGCTCTCTAATTTGGAACCCTATTTATGAATCTCACTCTAATAGAATTGAAAGAGTACAACGCAATTTCATTCGTTTTGCCTTGCAACCTCTTAACTTTGCTGATCCTTTACCTTCCTATAGTGGGCGTTGCATGCTTATAGATTTGAAGTCCTTAGCAAATAGGCGTACCATTCACTCTTTGGTGTTTGTTTATGATCTTATTTATGGCTCTATTGACTGCCCGGATATTCTAGGACAGATAAGCTTCAATGTCCCTCAAAGAACTCTACGCTTTAATTATCCGTTTAATGTCAGTGCAGGAAAATTGAATTACTTTAACTTTGCTCCCATTAAACGAGCACTCACTGAACTAAATTTCATATATAGATCACTTGATCTTGATTTTGCCATGCCCAGATGCATTTTCCGCTCTAGAATTGAATCTCACTACAAATAATAAATGTTTATATAGTATGTAAGAACTATTCATAAGTACTTTTCTGTATGTAAGGTTTTGTAACCATTGACTTAAATAAAATGAAATGAAATGAAATACTACAAAAGCTGAACGATATAATAAAAGTGCTGCACAAACTGGGGCTATCATCCTGCATCGGCGCGTACTGGTGAATGAGGTCGAAGGTGATAGTCGACTTTCATTGTCAGTACCCTTCCCAACCACGATGTCCTACGAATACGGATGTTGGAGATCGCCTACTACTGACTACTCCTACCCCTTTATGTCATTTTGCCTTCATTACTTCATTACTTCTTTATTAACTTATTATACATAACCACAATATAAACATTTCAGCTAACTTACTTATTGTTGAAACATATTTGCTTCTAACTCCATATTAGTTCAAGCGAATCTGTACATATGTATATCAGATTCTTTAATTCTTCAAAGTTTTAAGTTGCTATACTTTTCAAGTTACTTAAGTGAATTAAGCTGTTGAGTTTAACATACAAGGTTACATATTCATATTAATACTAATTTTAAGTGCGCGAAAATATTGGCAAATACGATGATCTACACGATCTATATACATATTTCAGTACAAAGCTTTGAGCTTTTGCGCAGGTCGAATGAAATGCGGCAGCTGTTGGTTTATGATAACCCTAGGCCTATATGTATGTACACATGTACATATGCAAATTTTTCTTCGTGAAATGCGTATTATTTGTTGGTAAGCTGAAAACCCAATTGCTAATAAAATATAATTGTTGCTACGCAAGCTGTCACCAGATCAAGAGGCGCGGGGAGAGAAGCAAGTACAAACATACTTAGATGCACTCGAAAGCTTACATCAGCCTGTCACCATACCCATGTACACACATATGTATGTTCCTAACCATGGGTATACGGACACACGCTTATCTACCTAATTAGGAGTTCGGTTGCCAGGTTGATCGGGCTCTGCTTACTAAAATATTAGACTAAAGCAATAAAAGATGACCGCTGTGGTCGAGTTGGTAGCGGTGCGTGCTATAACTTGATATGCCGGTCAGTTCGAGGTTCGAATCTCAGCCAGGGCAAGCAAAATCTTAATAATAGAAAACGTTTTTTCTAATAGCGGTCACCCGTCGGCAGGCAATGGCAAACCTCCGAAGGTATATCTGCCATGAAAAAGCTTCTCATTAAATACATCTGCCGTTCGGAGTCGGCACAAAACTGTAGGTCCCTCCATTTGTGGTCGGCACAAAACTGTAGGTCCCTCCATTTGTGGTATAATATAAAGACGCACACCACAAATGGTAGGAGAAGCTCGGCCAAACACTGAGCTATATAGTGTACGCGCCAAAATTATATATAAAGCAATAAAAAGTTTAAATTACTTACATATGCACAGCTCCAACGACGAAAGGCCTTTCAGCGTCTGTGGATTTGTTTTTTTTTTCCTTCGAGCTGGGATTATATTTTGTTATATATTAATGCATTTGGTATTAAAGACAAGAGTCGCGAAAAAAACCCCAGGAAGAATTTCTAATTAACATTTTTATTTTTTTATTTTTTTTTAATAATTTTTTTTCTCTAGGCACGCAAATATCCGAACAGGCAAATACCATATTTTTCTTTTAGGTAAAGTTATTTTGCAACAACAGTGCACACTTGCCATTTGACCACTTCTACCAATCTTTTCGGCACTTTTACAAATTACTGGAAACAATCAATAAATTTCTATAACTAAATATTTTCTTTTCACTTCTTTGTTATTAATTTCCTTGATTTTAATTTTTAGTTTTAACTAACCTCCTTTTCTATTTCTTTTTTTATTTTCATTTTTATTTTGTTTTAAAAAACTTAACATTCAGAATTTTTTTGATACATTTTTTTTTTTCTGAATTGGTTTTGTAGTATGGAAATTCTGTTTAAATTTTCTGTTTCTTTTAGTTTTTTTTTCCGGTTTCCCTAAAATTAAACAGGCTCACAATCAGGCCAAGGTGCGATTTCCTCCATCATACCGCGGGGGTAAACGTCCAACGCTGGTCTGGATGCTTAATCTTTGCTGTCCACACGAAAGTTATAGCCACCCCAAGGCTGTGATTAAAATTTGTTCGCTATGTATGGCGATACCTGGATCGGGACTGGAAATGTCTTGTTCTGGTGGGATTTAACTCACTAAATGCGGAGGAGTAATCCTGTGAAAAGTAATGGCCTTCCTCGGATAGATGAGCGTGGGTTTTAAAAGAAACTTATGTATGATAGCCCGTGTGGCAATGGTAATTACAGCCAGTAAATATAAGCAAAAGAAGAATGACTGCAGCCTCGTCAGCGTTTATATAGCACTAAATTCCAGTGACCAAAGTTGTTTGATTAAATATGGAATTTGCTGTTAATTCAGCTTTAAGGTGCCTTGTGTATTTGTTTGCGGACAGAAAATTTACATACACAAACACATAGGCTGAATGTATTAAGCAACAACCTCCTTTTCGAGAGAGCCTTCTCACGCCACAAAAGCTTTAAGCTCAGGTTTATATAGTAAATTTGCCTGCAGTGTACATATGTATGTATGCACACTGAGAGAACAATTGTGTACATTACAAAACCCGATAATATGACACCAGTTGGTGGAAGATTAGAGGGAATCAGCTTCGAATATCCTTAGCGTGACAAGTGCCTATTTCTTTACCAGTCATATCCTCGAGCTGATAATAGCAATTACCTAATTGTTTCTTGATTCGGCATTTGACAAATTGTGGTGCTAGTTTGGCATTAAAGTTTTGTGCCAACTTGCTGAGAGCGAAGTTGCATCGAAAAACTTCCTGACCTAATTTGAAAGAAACTGGCCGTGAACGCAAGTTATATTGTTGCACATTGCGGTCGTAAGATTTACGTATATTAGCCTGGATATCTTTTCGCAATAACATCAGGTTATCTGACCGCGCAATGGGCACAACAGGCTCTTCGAGAAGGGATAACCCCTTCAGCAATTTATAGCCTGAGCCATGAGTGATCATGTCAATCCCAAATAAGACTCTATATGGAGAACATCCAAGCGATTGATGCAGTGAAGATCTTAATGAGCATGAAATGCTGGACAGATGTATATCCCACTCTCTTTGATCGTTTTTCAGATATGAACGAATATCGGCTAGCAGAGAGCGATTTACACGTTCGGCAGCATTACTCTGTGGAGAGTATAATGCTGTGTATACGTGATTAATTCCCAGTGCTGTAAGAAAAGCACTGAAATCGTTTGCTTTAAATTGGGTTCGATTATCGCTAACTATTGTTTCTGGAACTCTGAAACTGTAAAAAACCTGTTTTAAAAGAAATTCTTGCACTGAAACCGCTGTAAACTTTTTTAATGGTTGCAACCAATGATACTTACTAAAATGGTCTAACACAATAAGCAAACCTATATGACCATTCTTACTGCGAGGATATGGCCCCAGTAGGTCGATGTAAAGTTTTTGAAAAGGTCGGCATGTAGGATGTTGGGAGCCCATGGGAGGGCGCAGCGTAAAATTAGGTGCTTTTGTTTTCTTACAAATATCACAACGACGCATATACTCGCGAACATCATTGGCTAATCCAGGCCAGAATAGATGTCGACGCAGTTTATCTATAGTTTTCTGCATACCTGCATGAGCTGACGAGTGACTGTCATGAGCTTGTTGAAGGACATCCTGTCGCAGTTTTCCGGTACCCATAGCTTCCAGGAAAGCTTTTCTTGCATATTGTCTCCTGTCGCGTGTTCAGTACGGATGTCCAAAAACTTATCTACAATTTTTACATCGGGAAATTTTGCTTTATTTTCACTAACTTTTGATTAGAGTGCAACATACGAATTTTCCGCAAATGCATTAGATTCTAGATTTATAATTGGGGCCATATTTAACTCGGAAACTTCGTTTTCACATTCACCAAGGCGTGATAATCCTTTCCGATGAGAAATGGAAAATTTAAATTGCTGTACACGAAATTTCCAGCGAGTAAGCCTGCCGGACACGTTTTGCTGGCGCATAAGCCAGAGTAGGCTGGAGTGGTCAGTTACGACCTCAAATTCTTGGAGCTCTAAATAGCATCTAAATTTTTCGACCGCCAGTATGACCGATTAACATTCACGTTCCGCCACGCTGTAATTGCGTTGAGCACGACTCAATTTTTTCGACATGAAAGCAATTGGCTTTTCCTTACTCTCGTCAGACAATTGTACTAGCACGGCGCCAATACCGAAATCGCTGGCGTTGCAGTGTAGATAAAACTTTTTATCGAAATTGGGATTTGTTAACACCGGAGCGGATGTTAAAATCTGTTTTAACTTGTCCATTTGGTAGACACCACTTCGGTTATCGGGTATATTAAATCAGCAAAGTTGTTAATGAATCGTCGATACCATCCACAAACTCCGAGAAATCCTCAAACTTGTTTTAGGTTCTTAGGTGGTGGCCAGTTAACTATACAAGAAACTTTACTTGGGTCTGTGCGAATACCTCCACTGCCTATTATATAACCTAAATAATTAATATTTGTCACGCCGAACTGACTTTTAGCAAGATTAAGGGTTAAGTTGGCTTTGCGAAATTGTTCCGCTAAGTGAACTAAAACAGCGAGGTCGGTAGTGAAGTTTTCGGACACAATGCATAAATCATCGAGATATCCGAATACACAGTAGCGTAAATCTGGTGGTATAATGTCATCCATAAGACGACACATTGTAGAAGGCGCATTACAGAGCCCAAATGGCATGACCTTAAACTGGCAAAGGGGCAGTCCGGGGACGGTAAATGCCGTCAGCGGTTTTGAAGCGGGGCTGAGTGCTAGTGTGCATCTTTCAAATCTAACTTCGAAATTATATTGGCTTTTGGCAACCTGGAAAAAATTCCATCGATGCTGGGTAAGGGGTAAGCGTCTTTCTTGGTAACCTCATTAAGCTTACACGCATCCAAACAAAGGCGAACTTTGTTGATAACCAGGCGCATAGGCGAACTCCACGCGCTTATTGAAGGCTCTATAACATCGAGTTGGAGCATTCGATCAATTTCTTTATAGACAGTCTTTTTAGCTTTAACCTTGTTCAAATTAATTCATTTTTTAATAAAATTGGTAACATTTTAGATCTAATTTTTGTTAATGAGGATTTAATTTTTCATATAAGTGAATGTAATTTTCCAATTTGTAAATCGGATATGCATCATGTGCCTTTAACTTTTTCTTTAGAATTTTTTGATTCGATTTCTGCCGACACTAACAATACTAAATCTTTTGATTTCCGTAGTGCAAATCATTACACCCTGAACGCTGAAATCCATAAAATTGATTGGAGTTTAATATTTCGTGCTAAAAGTGTTTCTAAGTGTTTTGAAATTTTTCTGTTTAAGTTGTCTGACATTTTTCATAATAACCTTTCTCTCCTCCCTGATCGGGTGCATAAGCTCCCTTGGTATATGAAAAACCTTAAAAAGTTAAAGAATCAGAGGAATACATTTTATAAATTATTTAAATCTACAAATAATTAATGCTTTAAAGAAAAGTCATGTAATCTACACCCGGTTCAATGTCCTTGACAAATTTTTATATAATCGTTACATATTACGTTTCGAAGATGAACTAAAATCGAATCCTAAGGCTTTTTGGAAATATATTCGATCTAAGAAGGGCTGTTTAAATATTCCAGCTTGTATGATCTACAATGATAAACGCTCTGAAAGTTTATCTAATTCGGCGGCCTTGTTTGCGGATTTTTTCAAATCCAACTTTGTTTCGGATACTGAGGTATCGGGTATACCTCTTCATACTGACTCCCGGGTGGTTGACTTTGGTTCATTGTTTGTAACTGAGTTGGATATTATAGAAGCCATTTTTTCTCTTCAATCGTCATTAAAAATGGACTTGGATGGGCTCAATACTTTCTTTCTCAAAAAATGCAGTTTCTCTATTTGTGTGCCATTGCTTTATATCTACAATCTCTCACTCTCTACGGGTGAGTTCATTGATCGCTGGAAACTTACTTCAATCACACCAATCTTTAAATCAGGCAATAAAAATGATGTACGAAATTACAGGCCAATTTCGAAACTAACTACTTGTTCTAAACTCTTTGAAAAGCTTGTACATAATAAAATAATTTTTTCTATTAATAATATAATAGACACAAATCAACATGGTTTTATTAGTGGGCGTTCCACAGTTACGCATTTAGCAGTTTTTACCCAGTATTGCATCTCGACGTTTAAGTGTGGATGGCAAGTTGATACGATTTACACAGATTTTTCAAAAGCATTTGACACCGTTTCCCATAATATCCTCTGTAGAAAACTTGAATGCTTAGGCTTCCACTCAATTTTTCTTTCCTGGTTAAAATCTTATCTCTCTAATAGAAAATCGTTTGTTCAAATTGAAAATGCCATGTCTTACACGTTTGTAGCCGCTTCAGGTGTTCCACAGGGCAGCATTCTTGGTCCTATTTTATTTTCGCTTTTCATTAATGACATTGGAGATTGTTTTTACCATTCCAAGTTTTTATTATATGCAGATGATTTAAAGCTGTTTAGTAAAATAACTTCTTCTTCGGATATATTTCTAATACAACAAGATCTAAACAACCTATCCGCTTGGTGCGTCAGTAATAAATTATCTCTTAATTTAAATAAATGCTTCCATGTCACTTATTCTAAATCTCCAAATCGTATTCCATCGTCATACACTTTATCGAATGCCACTCTTTGAGAGTTTTCTGACCTCGGGGTAGTATTTGACACTGGATTTAACTTTGATTTAGCTTTATTATTCCTAAGGCTTATACTAACTTAGCTTTTCTGCGATGTTATGCCAGGGATTTTAAAGACCCATACACTAGGCAAACTTTATATAACTCCTTAGTCCGCTCCAAGCTCGAATATGCCTCTCTAATTTGGAACCCTATTTATGCATCTCACTCTAATAGAATTGAAAGAGTACAACGCAATTTCATTCGTTTTGCCTTGCAACCTCTTAACTTTGCTGATCCTTTACCTTCCTATAGTGGGCGTTGCATGCTTATAGATTTGAAGCCCTTAGCAAATAGGCGTACCATTCACTCTTTGGTGTTTGTTTATGATCTTATTTATGGCTCTATTGACTGCCCGGATATTCTAGGACAGATAAGCTTCAATGTCCCTCAAAGAACTCTACGCTTTAATTATCCGTTTAATGTCAGTGCAGGAAAATTGAATTACTTTAACTTTGCTCCCATTAAACGAGCACTCACTGAACTAAATTTCATATATAGATCACTTGATCTTGATTTTGCCATGCCCAGATGCATTTTCCGCTCTAGAATTTAATCTCACTACAAATAATAAATGTTTATATAGTATGTAAGAACTATTCATAAGTACTTTTCTGTATGTAAGGTTTTGTAACCATTGACTTAAATAAAATGAAATGAAATGAAATACTACAAAAGCTGAACGATATAATAAAAGTGCTGCACAAACTGGGGCTATCATCCTGCATCGGCGCGTACTGGTGAATGAGGTCGAAGGTGATAGTCGACTTTCATTGTCAGTACCCTTCCCAACCACGATGTCCTACGAATACGGATGTTGGAGATCGCCTACTACTGACTACTCCTACCCCTTTATGTCATCTTGCCTTCATTACTTCATTACTTCTTTATTAACTTATTATACATAACCACAATATAATCATTTCAGCTAACTTACTTATTGTTGAAACATATTTGCTTCTAACTCCATATTAGTTCAAGCGAATCTGTACATATGTATATCAGATTCTTTAATTCTTCAAAGTTTTAAGTTGCTATACTTTTCAAGTTACTTAAGTGAATTAAGCTGTTGAGTTTAACATACAAGGTTACATATTCATATTAATACTAATTTTAAGTGCGCGAAAATATTGGCAAATACGATGATCTACACGATCTATATACATATTTCAGTACAAAGCTTTGAGCTTTTGCGCAGGTCGAATGAAATGCGGCAGCTGTTGGTTTATGATAACCCTAGGCCTATATGTATGTACACATGTACATATGCAAATTTTTCTTCGTGAAATGCGTATTATTTGTTGGTAAGCTGAAAACCCAATTGCTAATAAAATATAATTGTTGCTACGCAAGCTGTCACCAGATCAAGAGGCGCGGGGAGAGAAGCAAGTACAAACATACTTAGATGCACTCGAAAGCTTACATCAGCCTGTCACCATACCCATGTACACACATATGTATGTTCCTAACCATGGGTATACGGACACACGCTTATCTACCTAATTAGGAGTTCGGTTGCCAGGTTGATCGGGCTCTGCTTACTAAAATATTAGACTAAAGCAATAAAAGATGACCGCTGTGGTCGAGTTGGTAGCGGTGCGTGCTATAACTTGATATGCCGGTCAGTTCGAGGTTCGAATCTCAGCCAGGGCAAGCAAAATCTTAATAATAGAAAACGTTTTTTCTAATAGCGGTCACCCGTCGGCAGGCAATGGCAAACCTCCGAAGGTATATCTGCCATGAAAAAGCTTCTCATTAAATACATCTGCCGTTCGGAGTCGGCAGAAAACTGTAGGTCCCTCCATTTGTGGTATAATATAAAGACGCACACCACAAATGGTAGGAGAAGCTCGGCCAAACACTGAGCTATATAGTGTACGCGCCAAAATTATATATAAAGCAATAAAAAGTTTAAATTACTTACATATGCACAGCTCCAACGACGAAAGGCCTTTCAGCGTCTGTGGATTTGTTTTTTTTTTCCTTCGAGCTGGGATTATATTTTGTTATATTTTAATGCATTTGGTATTAAAGACAAGAGTCGCGAAAAAAACCCCAGGAAGAATTTCTAATTAACATTTTTATTTTTTTATTTTTTTTTAATAATTTTTTTTCTCTAGGCACGCAAATACCCGAACAGGCAAATACCATATTTTTCTTTTAGGTAAAGTTATTTTGCAACAACAGCGCACACTTGCAATTTGACCACTTCTACCAATCTTTTCGGCACTTTTACAAATTACTGGAAACAATCAATAAATTTCTATAACTAAATATTTTCTTTTCACTTCTTTGTTATTAATTTCCTTGATTTTAATTTTTAGTTTTAACTAACCTCCGTTTCTATTTCTTTTTTTATTTTTATTTTTATTTTGTTTTAAAAATCTTAACATTCAGAATTTTTTTGATACATTTTTTTTTTTTTCTGAATTGGTTTTGTAGTATGGAAATTCTGTTTAAATTTTCTGTTTCTTTTAGTTTTTTTTTCCGGTTTCCCTAAAATTAAACAGGCTCACAATCAGGCCAAGGTGCGATTTCTGCCATCATACCGCGGGGGTAAACGTCCAACGCTGGTCTGGATGCTTAATCTTTGCTGTCCACACGAAAGTTATAGCCACCCCAAGGCTGTGATTAAAATTTGTTCGCTATGTATGGCGATACCTGGATCGGGACTGGAAATGTCTTGTTCTGGTGGGATTTAACTCACTAAATGAGGAGGAGTAATCCTTGAAAAAGTAATGGCCTTCCTCGGATAGATGAGCGTGGGTTTTAAAAGAAACTTATGTATGATAGCCCGTGTGGCAATGGTAATTACAGCCAGTAAATATCAGCAAAAGAAGAATGACTGCAGCCTCGTCAGCGTTTATATAGCACTAAATTCCAGTGACCACAGTTGTTTGATTAAATATGGAATTTACTGTTAATTCAGCTTTAAGGTGCCTTGTGTATTTGTTTGCGGACAGAAAATTTACATACACAAACACATAGGCTGAATGTATTAAGCAACAACCTCCTTTTCGAGAGAGCCTTCTCACGCCACAAAAGCTTTAAGCTCAGGTTTTTGGTATATCGTAAATTTGCCTGCAGTGTACATATGTATGCACACTGAGAGAACATTTGTGTTCATTACAAAACCCGATAATATGACACCAGTTGGTGGAAGATTAGAGGGAATCAGCTTCGAATATCCTTAGCGTGATAAGTGCCTATTTCTTTACCAGTCATATCCTCGAGCTAATAATAGCAATTACCTAATTGTTTCTTGATTCGGCATTTGACAAATTGTGGTGCTAGTTTGGCATTAAAGTTTTGTGCCAACTTGCTGAGAGCGAAGTTGCATCGAAAAATTTCCTGACCTAATTTGAAAGAAACTGGCCGTGAACGCAAGTTATATTGTTGCACATTGCGGTCGTAAGATTTACGTATATTAGCCTGGATATCTTTTCGCAATAACATCAGGTTATCTGACCGCGCAATGGGCACAACAGGCTCTTCGAGAAGGGATAACCCCTTCAGCAATTTATAGCCTGAGCCATGAGTGATCATGTCAATCTCAAATAAGACTCTATATGGAGAACATCCAAGCGATTGATGCAGTGAAGATCTTAATGAGCATGAAATGCTGGACAGATGTATATCCCACTCTCTTTGATCGTTTTTCAGATATGAACGAATATCGGCTAGCAGAGAGCGATTTACACGTTCGGCAGCATTACTCTGTGGAGAGTATAATGCTGTGTATTCGTGATTAATTCCCAGTGCTGTAAGAAAAGCACTGAAATCGTTTGCTTTAAATTGGGTTCGATTATCGCTAACTATTGTTTCTGGAACTCTGAAACTGTAAAAAACCTGTTTTAAAAGAAATTCTTGCACTGAAACCGCTGTAAACTTTTTTAATGGTTGCAACCAATGATACTTACTAAAATGGTCTAACACAATAAGCAAACCTATATGACCATTCTTACTGCGAGGATATGGCCCCAGTAGGTCGATGTAAAGTTGCCCATGGGAGGGCGCAGCGTAAAATTAGGTGCTTTTGTTTTCTTACAAATATCACAACGACGCATATACTCGCGAACATCATTGGCTAATCCAGGCCAGAATAGATGTCGACGCAGTTTATCTATAGTTTTCTGCATACCTGCATGAGCTGACGCGTGACTGTCATGAGCTTGTTGAAGGACATCCTGTCGCAGTTTTCCGGTACCCATAGCTTCCAGGAAAGCTTTTCTTGCATATTGTCTCCTGTCGCGTGTTCAGTACGGATGTCCAAAAACTTATCTACAATTTTTACATCGGGAAATTTTGCTTTATTTTCACTCACTTTTGATTAGAGTGCAACATACGAATTTTCCGCAAATGCATTAGATTCTAGATTTATAATTGGGGCCATATTTAACTCGGAAACTTCGTTTTCACATTCACCAAGGCGTGATAATCCTTTCCGATGAGAAATGGAAAATTTAAATTGCTGTACACGAAATTTCCAGCGAGTAAGCCTGCCGGACACGTTTTGCTGGCGCATAAGCCAGAGTAGGCTGGAGTGGTCAGTTACGACCTCAAATTCTTGGAGCTCTAAATAGCATCTAAATTTTTCGACCGCCAGTATGACCGATTAACACTCACGTTCCGTCACGCTGTAATTGCGTTGAGCACGACTCAATTTTTTCGACATGAAAGCAATTGGCTTTTCCTCACTCTCGTCAGACAATTGTACTAGCACGGCGCCAATACCGAAATCGCTGGCGTTGCAGTGTAGATAAAACTTTTTATCGAAATTGGGATTTGTTAACACCGGAGCGGATGTTAAAATCTGTTTTAACTTGTCCATTTGGTAGACACCACTTCGGTTATCGGGTATATTAAATCAGCAAAGTTGTTAATGAATCGTCGATACCATCCACAAACTCCGAGAAATCCTCAAACTTGTTTTAGGTTCTTATGTGGTGGCCAGTTAACTATACAAGAAACTTTACTTAGGTCTGTGCGAATACCTCCACTGCCTATTATATAACCTAAATGATTAATATTTGTCACGCCGAACTGACTTTTAGCAAGATTAAGGGTTAAGTTGGCTTTGCGAAATTGTTCCGCTAAGTGAACTAAAACAGCGAGGTCGGTAGTGAAGTTTTCGGACACAATGCATAAATCATCGAGATATCCGAATACACAGTAGCGTAAATCTGGTGGTATAATGTCATCCATAAGACGACACATTGTAGAAGGCGCATTACAGAGCCCAAATGGCATGACCTTAAACTGGCAAAGGGGCAGTCCGGGGACGGTAAATGCCGTCAGCGGTTTTGAAGCGGGGCTGAGTGCTAGTGTGCATCTTTCAAATCTAACTTCGAAATTATATTGGCTTTTGGCAACCTGGAAAAAATTCCATCGATGCTGGGTAAGGGGTAAGCGTCTTTCTTGGTAACCTCATTAAGCTTACACGCATCCAAGCAAAGGCGAACTTTGTTGGGTTTGATAACCAGGCGCATAGGCGAACTCCACGCGCTTATTGAAGGCTCTATAACATCGAGTTGGAGCATTCGATCAATTTCTTTATAGACAGTCTTTTTAGCTTTAACCTTGTTCAAATTAATTCATTTTTTAATAAAATTGGTAACATTTTAGATCTAATTTTTGTTAATGAGGATTTAATTTTTCATATAAGTGAATGTAATTTTCCAATTTGTAAATCGGATATGCATCATGTGCCTTTAACTTTTTCTTTAGAATTTTTTAATTCGATTTCTGCCGACACTAACAATACTAAATCTTTTGATTTCCGTAGTGCAAATCATGATACTCTGAACGCTGAAATCCATAAAATTGATTGGAGTTTAATATTTCGTGCTAAAAGTGTTTCTAAGTGTTTTGAAATTTTTCTGTTTAAGTTGTCTGACATTTTTCATAATAACCTTTCTCTCCTCCCTGATCGGGTGCATAAGCTCCCTTGGTATATGAAAAACCTTAAAAAGTTAAAGAATCAGAGGAATACATTTTATAAATTATTTAAATCTACAAATAATTAATGCTTTAAAGAAAAGTCATGTAATCTACACCCGGTTCAATGTCCTTGACAAATTTTTATATAATCGTTACATATTACGTTTCGAAGATGAACTAAAATCGAATCCTAAGGCTTTTTGGAAATATATTCGATCTAAGAAGGGCTGTTTAAATATTCCAGCTTGTATGATCTACAATGATAAACGCTCTGAAAGTTTATCTAATTCGGCGGCCTTGTTTGCGGATTTTTTCAAATCCAACTTTGTTTCGGATACTGAGGTATCGGGTATACCTCTTCATACTGACTCCCGGGTGGTTGACTTTGGTTCATTGTTTGTAACTGAGTTGGATATTATAGAAGCCATTTTTTCTCTTCAATCGTCATTAAAAATGAACTTGGATGGGCTCAATACTTTCTTTCTCAAAAAATGCAGTTTCTCTATTTGTGTGCCATTGCTTTATATCTACAATCTCTCACTCTCTACGGGTGAGTTCATTGATCGCTGGAAACTTACTTCCATCACACCAATATTTAAGTCAGGCAATAAAAATGATGTATGAAATTACAGGCCAATTTCGAAACTAACTACTTGTTCTAAACTCTTTGAAAAGCTTGTACATAATAAAATAATTTTTTCTATTAATAATATAATAGACACAAATCAACATGGTTTTATTAGTGGGCGTTCCACAGTTACGAACCTAGCAGTTTTTACCCAGTATTGCATCTCGACGTTTAAGTGTGGATGGCAAGTTGATACGATTTACACAGATTTTTCAAAAGCATTTGACACCGTTTCCCATAATATCCTCTGAAGAAAACTTGAATGCTTAGGCTTCCACTCAATTTTTCTTTCCTGGTTGAAATCTTATCTCTCTAATAGAAAATCGTTTGTTCAAATTGAAAATGCCATGTCTTACACGTTTGTAGCCGCTTCAGGTGTTCCACAGGGCAGCATTCTTGGTCCTATTTTATTTTCGCTTTTCATTAATGACATTGGAGATTGTTTTTACCATTCCAAGTTTTTATTATATGCAGATGATTTAAATCTGTTTAGTAAAATAACTTCTTCTTCTTATATATTTCTAATACAACAAGATCTAAACAACCTATCCGCTTGGTGCGTCAGTAATAAATTATCTCTTAATATAAATAAATGCTTCCATGTCACTTATTCTAAATCTCCAAATCGTATTCCATCGTCATACACTTTATCGAATGCCACTCTTTCCACTGTTGGAGAGTTTTCTGACCTCGGGGTAGTATTTGACACTGGATTTAACTTTGATTTAGCTTTATTATTCGTAAGGCTTATACTAACTTAGCTTTTCTGCGACGTTATGCCAGGGATTTTAAAGACCCATACACTAGGCAAACTTTATATAACTCCTTAGTCCGCTCCAAGCTCGAATATGCCTCTCTAATTTGGAACCCTATTTATGCATCTCACTCTAATAGAATTGAAAGAGTACAACGCAATTTCATTCGTTTTGCCTTGCAACCTCTTAACTTTGCTGATCCTTTACCTTCCTATAGTGGGCGTTGCATGCTTATAGATTTGAAGTCCTTAGCAAATAGGCGTACCATTCACTCTTTGGTGTTTGTTTATGATCTTATTTATGGCTCTATTGACTGCCCGGATATTCTAGGACAGATAAGCTTCAATGTCCCTCAAAAAACTCTACGCTTTAATTATCCGTTTAATGTCAGTGCAGGAAAATTGAATTACCTTAACTTTGCTCCCATTAAACGAGCACTCACTGAACTAAATTTCATATATAGATCACTTGATCTTGATTTTGCCATGCCCAGATGCATTTTCCGCTCTAGAATTGAATCTCACTACAAATAATAAATGTTTATATAGTACTATTCATAAGTACTTTTCTGTATGTAAGGTTTTGTAACCATTGACTTAAATAAAATGAAATGAAATGAAATACTACAAAAGCTGAACGATATAATAAAAGTGCTGCACAAACTGGGGCTATCATCCTGCATCGGCGCGTACTGGTGAATGAGGTCGAAGGTGATAGTCGACTTTCATTGTCAGTACCCTTCCCAACCACGATGTCCTACGAATACGGATGTTGGAGATCGCCTACTACTGACTACTCCTACCCCTTTATGTCATCTTGCCTTCATTACTTCATTACTTCTTTATTAACTTATTATACATAACCACAATATAAACATTTCAGCTAACTTACTTATTGTTGAAACATATTTGCTTCTAACTCCATATTAGTTCAAGCGAATCTGTACATATGTATATCAGATTCTTTAATTCTTCAAAGTTTTAAATTGCTATACTTTTCAAGTTACTTAAGTGAATTAAGCTGTTGAGTTTAACATACAAGGTTACATATTCATATTAATACTAATTTTAAGTGCGCGAAAATATTGGCAAATACGATGTTCTACACGATCTACATATATACATATTTCAGTACAAAGCTTTGAGCTTTTGCGCAGGTCGAATGAAATGCGGCAGCTGTTGGTTTATGATAACCCTAGGCCTATATGTATGTACATATGTACATATGCAAATTTTTCTTCGTGAAATGCGTATTATTTGTTGGTAAGCTGAAAACCCAATTGCTAATAAAATATAATTGTTGCTACGCAAGCTGTCACCAGATCAAGAGGCGCGGGGAGAGAAGCAAGTACAAACATACTTAGATGCACTCGAAAGCTTACATCAGCCTGTCACCATACCCATGTACACACATATGTATGTTCCTAACCATGGGTATACGGACACACGCTTATCTACCTAATTAGGAGTTCGGTTGCCAGGTTGATCGGGCTCTGCTTACTAAAATATTAGACTAAAGCAATAAAAGATGACCGCTGTGGTCGAGTTGGTAGCGGTGCGTGCTATAACTTGATATGCCGGTCAGTTCGAGGTTCGAATCTCAGCCAGGGCAAGCAAAATCTTAATAATAGAAAACGTTTTTTCTAATAGCGGTCACCCGTCGGCAGGCAATGGCAAACCTCCGAAGGTATATCTGCCATGAAAAAGCTTCTCATTAAATACATCTGCCGTTCGGAGTCGGCACAAAACTGTAGGTCCCTCCATTTGTGGTATAATATAAAGACGCACACCACAAATGGTAGGAGAAGCTCGGCCAAACACTGAGCTATATAGTGTACGCGCCAAAATTATATATAAAGCAATAAAAAGTTTAAATTACTTACATATGCACAGCTCCAACGACGAAAGGCCTTTCAGCGTCTGTGGATTTGTTTTTTTTTCCTTCGAGCTGGGAATATATTTTGTTATATTTTAATGCATTTGGTATTAAAGACAAGAGTCGCGAAAAAAACCCCAGGAAGAATTTCTAATTAACATTTTTATTTTTTTATTTTTTTTTTAATAATTTTTTTTCTCTAGGCACGCAAATACCCGAACAGGCAAATACCATATTTTTCTTTTAGGTAAAGTTATTTTGCAACAACAGCGCACACTTGCCATTTGACCACTTCTACCAATCTTTTCGGCACTTTTACAAATTACTGGAAACAATCAATAAATTTCTATAACTAAATATTTTCTTTTCACTTCTTTGTTATTAATTTCCTTGATTTTAATTTTTAGTTTTAACTAACCTCCTTTTCTATTTCTTTTTTTATTTTTATTTTTATTTTGTTTTAAAAAACTTAACATTCATAATTTTTTTGATACATTTTTTTTTTTCTGAATTGGTTTTGTTGTATGGAAATTCTGTTTAAATTTTCTGTTTCTTTTAGTTTTTTTTTCCGGTTTCCCTAAAATTAAACAGGCCAAGGTGCGATTTCCTCCATCATACCGCGGGGGTAAACGTCCAACGCTGGTCTGGATGCTTAATCTTTGCTGTCCACACGAAAGTTATAGCCACCCCAAGGCTGTGATTAAAATTTGTTCGCTATGTATGGCGATACCTGGATCGGGACTGGAAATGTCTTGTTCTGGTGGGATTTAACTCACTAAATGCGGAGGAGTAATCCTTGGAAAAGTAATAACCTTCCTCGGATAGATGAGCGTGGGTTTTAAAAGAAACTTATGTATGATAGCCCGTGTGGCAATGGTAATTACAGCCAGTAAATATAAGCAAAAGAAGAATGACTGCAGCCTCGTCAGCGTTTATATAGCACTAAATTCCAGTGACCAAAGTTGTTTGATTAAATATGGAATTTGCTGTTAATTCAGCTTTAAGGTGCCTTGTGTATTTGTTTGCGGACAGAAAATTTACATACACAAACACATAGGCTGAATGTATTAAGCAACAACCTCCTTTTCGAGAGAGCCTTCTCACGCCACAAAAGCTTTAAGCTCAGGTTTATATCGTAAATTTGCCTGCAGTGTACATATGTATGTATGCACACTGAGAGAACAATTGTGTACATTACAAAACCCGATAATATGACACCAGTTGGTGGAAGATTAGAGGGAATCAGCTTCGAATATCCTTAGCGTGACAAGTGCCTATTTCTTTACCAGTCATATCCTCGAGCTGATAATAGCAATTACCTAATTGTTTCTTGATTCGGCATTTGACAAATTGTGGTGCTAGTTTGGCATTAAAGTTTTGTGCCAACTTGCTGAGAGCGAAGTTGCATCGAAAAACTTCCTGACCTAATTTGAAAGAAACTGGCCGTGAACGCAAGTTATATTGTTGCACATTGCGGTCGTAAGATTTACGTATATTAGCCTGGATATCTTTTCGCAATAACATCAGGTTATCTGACCGCGCAATGGGCACAACAGGCTCTTCGAGAAGGGATAACCCCTTCAGCAATTTATAGCCTGAGCCATGAGTGATCATGTCAATCCCAAATAAGACTCTATATGGAGAACATCCAAGCGATTGATGCAGTGAAGATCTTAATGAGCATGAAATGCTGGACAGATGTATATCCCACTCTCTTTGATCGTTTTTCAGATATGAACGAATATCGGCTAGCAGAGAGCGATTTACACGTTCGGCAGCATTACTCTGTGGAGGGTATAATGCTGTGTATACGTGAGTAATTCCCAGTGCTGTAAGAAAAGCACTGAAATCGTTTGCTTTAAATTGGGTTCGATTATCGCTAACTATTGTTTCTGGAACTCTGAAACTGTAAAAAACCTGTTTTAAAAGAAATTCTTGCACTGAAACCGCTGTAAACTTGTTTAATGGTTGCAACCAATGATACTTACTAAAATGGTCTAACACAATAAGCAAACCTATATGACCATTCTTACTGCGAGGATATGGCCCCAGTAGGTCGATGTAAAGTTTTTGAAAAGGTCGGCATGTAGGATGTTGGGAGCCCATGGGAGGGCGCAGCGTAAAATTAGGTGCTTTTGTTTTCTTACAAATATCACAACGACGCATATACTCGCGAACATCATTGGCTAATCCAGGCCAGAATAGATGTCGACGCAGTTTATCTATAGTTTTCTGCATACCTGCATGAGCTGACGAGTGACTGTCATGAGCTTGTTGAAGAACATCCTGTCGCAGTTTTCCGGTACCCATAGCTTCCAGGAAAGCTTTTCTTGCATATTGTCTCCTGTCGCGTGTTCAGTACGGATGTCCAAAAACTTATCTACAATTTTTACATCGGGAAATTTTGCTTTATTTTCACTAACTTTTGGTTAGAGTGCAACATACGAATTTTCCGCAAATGCATTAGATTCTAGATTTATAATTGGGGCCATATTTAACTCGGAAACTTCGTTTTCACATTCACCAAAGCGTGATAATGCATCAGGAACGATGTGTTCCTTTCCTTTCCGATGAGAAATGGAAAATTTAAATTGCTGTACACGAAATTTCCAGCGAGTAAGCCTGCCGGACACGTTTTGCTGGCGCATAAGCCAGAGTAGGCTGGAGTGGTCAGTTATGACCTCAAATTCTTGGAGCTCTAAATAGCATCTAAATTTTTCGACCGCCAGTATGACCGATTAACACTCACGTTCCGCCACGCTGTAATTGCGTTGAGCACGACTCAATTTTTTCGACATGAAAGCAATTGGCTTTTCCTCACTCTCGTCAGACAATTGTACTAGCACGGCGCCAATACCGAAATCGCTGGCGTTGCAGTGTAGATAAAACTTTTTATCGAAATTGGGATTTGTTAACACCGGAGCGGATGTTAAAATATGTTTTAACTTGTCCATTTGGTAGACACCACTTCGGTTATCGGGTATATTAAATCAGCAAAGTTGTTAATGAATCGTCGATACCATCCACAAACTCCGAGAAATCCTCAAACTTGTTTTAGGTTCTTAGGTGGTGGCCAGTTAACTATACAAGAAACTTTACTTGGGTCTGTGCGAATACCTCGACTGCCTATTATATAACCTAAATAATAATTATTTGTCACGCCGAACTGACTTTTAGCAAGATTAAGGGTTAAGTGGGCTTTGCGAAATTGTTCCGCTAAGTGAACTAAAACAGCGAGGTCGGTAGTGAAGTTTTCGGACACAATGCATAAATCATCGAGATATCCGAATACACAGTAGCGTAAATCTGGTGGTATAATGTCATCCATAAGACGATACATTGTAGAAGGCGCATTACAGAGCCCAAATGGCATGACCTTAAACTGGCAAAGGGGCAGTCCGGGGACGGTAAATGCCGTCAGCGGTTTTGAAGCGGGGCTGAGTGCTAGTGTGCATCTTTCAAATCTAACTTCGAAATTATATTGGCTTTTGGCAACCTGGAAAAAATTCCATCGATGCTGGGTAAGGGGTAAGCGTCTTTCTTGGTAACCTCATTAAGCTTACACGCATCCAAGCAAAGGCGAACTTTGTTGGGTTTGATAACCAGGCGCATAGGCGAACTCCACGCGCTTATTGAAGGCTCTATAACATCGAGTTGGAGCATTCGATCAATTTCTTTATATACAGTCTTTTTAGCTTTAACCTTGTTCAAATTAATTCATTTTTTAATAAAATTGGTAACATTTTAGATCTAATTTTTGTTAATGAGGATTTAATTTTTCATATAAGTGAATGTAATTTTCCAATTTGTAAATCGGATATGCATCATGTGCCTTTAACTTTTTCTTTAGAATTTTTTAATTCGATTTCTGCCGACACTAACAATACTAAATCTTTTGATTTCCGTAGTGCAAATCATGATACTCTGAACGCTGAAATCCATAAAATTGATTGGAGTTTAATATTTCGTGCTAAAAGTGTTTCTAAGTGTTTTGAAATTTTTCTGTTTAAGTTGTCTGACATTTTTCATAATAACCTTTCTCTCCTCCCTGATCGGGTGCATAAGCTCCCTTGGTATATGAAAAACCTTAAAAAGTTAAAGAATCAGAGGAATACATTTTATAAATTATTTAAATCTACAAATAATTAATGCTTTAAAGAAAAGTCATGTAATCTACATCCGGTTCAATGTCCTTGACAAATTTTTATATAATCGTTACATATTACGTTTCGAAGATGAACTAAAATCGAATCCTAAGGCTTTTTGGAAATATATTCGATCTAAGAAGGGCTGTTTAAATATTCCAGCTTGTATGATCTACAATGATAAACGCTCTGAAAGTTTATCTAATTCGGCGGCCTTGTTTGCGGATTTTTTCAAATCCAACTTTGTTTCGGATACTGAGGTATCGGGTATACCTCTTCATACTGACTCCCGGGTGGTTGACTTTGGTTCATTGTTTGTAACTGAGTTGGATATTATATTTCTCAAAAAATGCAGTTTCTCTATTTGTGTGCCATTGCTTTATATCTACAATCTCTCACTCTCTACGGGTGAGTTCATTGATCGCTGGAAACTTACTTCCATCACACCAATCTTTAAGTCAGGCAATAAAAATGATGTACGAAATTACAGGCCAATTTCGAAACTAACTACTTGTTCTAAACTCTTTGAAAAGCTTGTACATAATAAAATAATTTTTTCTATTAATAATATAATAGACACAAATCAACATGGTTTTATTAGTGGGCGTTCCACAGTTACGAACCTAGCAGTTTTTACCCAGTATTGCATCTCGACGTTTAAGTGTGGATGGCAAGTTGATACGATTTACACAGATTTTTCAAAAGCATTTGACACCGTTTCCCATAATATCCTCTGAAGAAAACTTGAATGCTTAGGCTTCCACTCAATTTTTCTTTCCTGGTTGAAATCTTATCTCTCTAATAGAAAATCGTTTGTTCAAATTGAAAATGCCATGTCTTACACGTTTGTAGCCGCTTCAGGTGTTCCACAGGGCAGCATTCTTGGTCCTATTTTATTTTCGCTTTTCATTAATGACATTGGAGATTGTTTTTACCATTCCAAGTTTTTATTATATGCAGATGATTTAAAGCTGTTTAGTAAAATAACTTCTTCTTCGGATATATTTCTAATACAACAAGATCTAAACAACCTATCCGCTTGGTGCGTCAGTAATAAATTATCTCTTAATTTAAATAAATGCTTCCATGTCACTTATTCTAAATCTCCAAATCGTATTCCATCGTCATACACTTTATCGAATGCCACTCTTTCCACTGTTGGAGAGTTTTCTGACCTCGGGGTAGTATTTGACACTGGATTTAACTTTGATTTAGCTTTATTATTCCTAAGGCTTATACTAACTTAGCTTTTCTGCGACGTTATGCCAGGGATTTTAAAGACCCATACACTAGGCAAACTTTATATAACTCCTTAGTCCGCTCCAAGCTCGAATATGCCTCTCTAATTTGGAACGCTATTTATGCATCTCACTCTAATAGAATTGAAAGAGTACAACGCAATTTCATTCGTTTTGCCTTGCAACCTCTTAACTTTGCTGATCCTTTACCTTCCTATAGTGGGCGTTGCATGCTTATAGATTTGAAGTCCTTAGCAAATAGGCGTACCATTCACTCTTTGGTGTTTGTTTATGATCTTATTTATGGCTCTATTGACTGCCCGGATATTCTAGGACAGATAAGCTTCAATGTCCCTCAAAGAACTCTACGCTTTAATTATCCGTTTAATGTCAGTGCAGGAAAATTTAATTACTTTAACTTTGCTCCCATTAAACGAGGACTCACTGAACTAAATTTCATATATAGATCACTTGATCTTGATTTTGCCATACCCAGATGCATTTTCCGCTCTAGAATTGAATCTCACTACAAATAATAAATGTTTATATAGTATGTAAGAACTATTCATAAGTACTTTTCTGTATGTAAGGTTTTGTAACCATTGACTTAAATAAAATGAAATGAAATGAAATACTACAAAAGCTGAACGATATAATAAAAGTGCTGCACAAACTGGGGCTATCATCCTGCATCGGCGCGTACTGGTGAATGAGGTCGAAGGTGATAGTCGACTTTCATTGTCAGTACCCTTCCCAACCACGATGTCCTACGAATACGGATGTTGGAGATCGCCTACTACTGACTACTCCTACCCCTTTATGTCATCTTGCCTTCATTACTTCATTACTTCTTTATTAACTTATTATACATAACCACAATATAAACATTTCAGCTAACTTACTTATTGTTGAAACATATTTGCTTCTAACTCCATATTAGTTCAAGCGAATCTGTACATATGTATATCAGATTCTTTAATTCTTCAAAGTTTTAAGTTGCTATACTTTTCAAGTTACTTAAGTGAATTAAGCTGTTGAGTTTAACATACAAGGTTACATATTCATATTAATACTAATTTTAAGTGCGCGAAAATATTGGCAAATACGATGATCTACACGATCTATATACATATTTCAGTACAAAGCTTTGAGCTTTTGCGCAGGTCGAATGAAATGCGGCAGCTGTTGGTTTATGATAACCCTAGGCCTATATGTATGTACACATGTACATATGCAAATTTTTCTTCGTGAAATGCGTATTATTTGTTGGTAAGCTGAAAACCCAATTGCTAATAAAATATAATTGTTGCTACGCAAGCTGTCACCAGATCAAGAGGCGCGGGGAGAGAAGCAAGTACAAACATACTTAGATGCACTCGAAAGCTTACATCAGCCTGTCACCATACCCATGTACAACCATATGTATGTTCCTAACCATGGGTATACGGACACAATCTAATCTACCTAATTAGGAGTTCGGTTGCCAGGTTGATCGGGCTCTGCTTACTAAAATATTAGACTAAAGCAATAAAAGATGACCGCTGTGGTCGAGTTGGTAGCGGTGCGTGCTATAACTTGATATGCCGGTCAGTTCGATGTTCGAATCTCAGCCAGGGCAAGCAAAATCTTAATAATAGAAAACGTTTTTTCTAATAGCGGTCACCCGTCGGCAGGCAATGGCAAACCTCCGAAGGTATATCTGCCATGAAAAAGCTTCTCATTAAATACATCTGCCGTTCGGAGTCGGCAGAAAACTGTAGGTCCCTCCATTTGTAGTATAATATAAAGACGCACACCACAAATGGTAGGAGAAGCTCGGCCAAACACTGAGCTATATAGTGTACGCGCCAAAATTATATATAAAGCAATAAAAAGTTTAAATTACTTACATTTGCACAGCTCCAACGACGAAAGGCCTTTCAGCGTCTGTGGATTTGTTTTTTTTTTCCTTCGAGCTTGGAATATATTTTGTTATATTTTAATGCATTTGGTATTAAAGACAAGAGTCGCGAAAAAAACCCCAGGAAGAATTTCTAATTAACATTTTTATTTTTTTATTTTTTTTTTAATAATTTTTTTTCTCTAGGCACGCAAATACCCGAACAGGCAAATACCATATTTTTCTTTTAGGTAAAGTTATTTTGCAACAACAGCGCACACTTGCAATTTGACCACTTCTACCAATCTTTTCGGCACTTTTACAAATTACTGGAAACAATCAATAAATTTCTATAACTAAATATTTTCTTTTCACTTCTTTGTTATTAATTTCCTTGATTTTAATTTTTAGTTTTAACTAACCTCCTTTTCTATTTCTATTTCTTTTTTTATTTTTATTTTTATTTTGTTTTAAAAAACTTAACATTCAGAATTTTTTTGATACATTTTTTTTTTTTCTGAATTGGTTTTGTAGTATGGAAATTCTGTTTAAATTTTCTGTTTCTTTTAGTTTTTTTTCCGGTTTCCCTAAAATTAAACAGGCTCACAATCAGGCCAAGGTGCGATTTCTGCCATCATACCGCGGGGGTAAACGTCCAACGCTGGTCTGGATGCTTAATCTTTGCTGTCCACACGAAAGTTATAGCCACCCCAAGGCTGTGATTAAAATTTGTTCGCTATGTATGGCGATACCTGGATCGGGACTGGAAATGTCTTGTTCTGGTGGGATTTAACTCACTAAATGCGGAGGAGTAATCCTTGGAAAAGTAATGGCCTTCCTCGGATAGATGAGCGTGGGTTTTAAAAGAAACTTATGTATGATAGCCCGTGTGGCAATGGTAATTACAGCCAGTAAATATAAGCAAAAGAAGAATGACTGCAGCCTCGTCAGCGTTTATATAGCACTAAATTCCAGTGACCAACGTTGTTTGATTAAATATGGAATTTGCTGTTAATTCAGCTTTAAGGTGCCTTGTGTATTTGTTTGCGGACAGAAAATTTACATACACAAACACATAGGCTGAATGTATTAAGCAACAACCTCCTTTTCGAGAGAGCCTTCTCACGCCACAAAAGCTTTAAGCTCAGGTTTATATCGTAAATTTGCCTGCAGTGTACATATGTATGTATGCACACTGAGAGAACAATTGTGTACATTACAAAACCCGATAATATGACACCAGTTGGTGGAAGATTAGAGGGAATCAGCTTCGAATATCCTTAGCGTGACAAGTGCCTATTTCTTTACCAGTCATATCCTCGAGCTGATAATAGCAATTACCTAATTGTTTCTTGATTCGGCATTTGACAAATTGTGGTGCTAGTTTGGCATTAAAGTTTTGTGCCAACTTGCTGAGAGCGAAGTTGCATCGAAAAACTTCCTGACCTAATTTGAAAGAAACTGGCCGTGAACGCAAGTTATATTGTTGCACATTGCGGTCGTAAGATTTACGTATATTAGCCTGGATATCTTTTCGCAATAACATCAGGTTATCTGACCGCGCAATGGGCACAACAGGCTCTTCGAGAAGGGATAACCCCTTCAGCAATTTATAGCCTGAGCCATGAGTGATCATGTGAATCCCAAATAAGACTCTATATGGAGAACATCCAAGCGATTGATGCAGTGAAGATCTTAATGAGCATGAAATGCTGGACAGATGTATATCCCACTCTCTTTGATCGTTTTTCAGATATGAACGAATATCGGCTAGCAGAGAGCGATTTACACGTTCGGCAGCATTACTCTGTGGAGAGTATAATGCTGTGTATACGTGATTAATTCCCAGTGCTGTAAGAAAAGCACTGAAATCGTTTGCTTTAAATTGGGTTCGATTATCGCTAACTATTGTTTCTGGAACTCTGAAACTGTAAAAAACCTGTTTTAAAAGAAATTCTTGCACTGAAACCGCTGTAAACTTTTTTAATGGTTGCAACCAATGATACTTGCTAAAATGGTCTAACACAATAAGCAAACCTATATGACCATTCTTACTGCGAGGATATGGCCCCAGTAGGTCGATGTAAAGTTTTTGAAAAGGTCGGCATGTAGGATGTTGGGAGCCCATGGGAGGGCGCAGCGTAAAATTAGGTGCTTTTGTTTTCTTACAAATATCACAACGACGCATATACTCGCGAACATCATTGGCTAATCCAGGCCAGAATAGATGTCGACGCAGTTTATCTATAGTTTTCTGCATACCTGCATGAGCTGACGAGTGACTGTCATGAGCTTGTTGAAGAACATCCTGTCGCAGTTTTCCGGTACCCATAGCTTCCAGGAAAGCTTTTCTTGCATATTGTCTCCTGTCGCGTGTTCAGTACGGATGTCCAAAAACTTATCTACAATTTTTACATCGGGAAATTTTGCTTTATTTTTACAAACTTGCAAATGCATTAGATTCTAGATTTATAATTGGGGCCATATTTAACTCGGAAACTTCGTTTTCACATTCACCAAGGCGTGATAATGCATCAGGAACGATGTGTTCCTTTCCTTTCCGATGAGAAATGGAAAATTTAAATTGCTGTACACGAAATTTCCAGCGAGTAAGCCTGCCGGACACATTTTGCTGGCGCATAAGCCAGAGTAGGCTGGAGTGGTCAGTTACGACCTCAAATTCTTGGAGCTCTAAATAGCATCTAAATTTTTCGACCGCCAGTATGACCGATTAACACTCACGTTCCGTCACGCTGTAATTGCGTTGAGCACGACTAAATTTTTTCGACATGAAAGCAATTGGCTTTTCCTCACTCTCGTCAGACAATTGTACTAGCACGGCGCCAATACCGAAATCGCTGGCGTTGCAGTGTAGATAAAACTTTTTATCGAAATTGGGATTTGTTAACGCCGGAGCGGATGTTAAAATATGTTTTAACTTGTCCATTTGGTAGACACCACTTCGGTTATCGGGTATATTAAATCAGCAAAGTTGTTAATGAATCGTCGATACCATCCACAAACTCCTAGAAATCTTCGAACTTGTTTTAGGGTCTTAGGTGGTGGCCAGTTAACTATAAAAGAAACTTTACTTGGGTCTGTGCGAATACCTCCACTGCCTATTATATAACCTAAATAATTAATATTTGTCACGCCGAACTGACTTTTAGCAAGATTAAGGGTTAAGTTAGCTTTGCGAAATTGTTCCGCTAAGTGAACTAAAACAGCGAGGTCGGTAGTGAAGTTTTCGGACACAATGCATAAATCATCGAGATATCCGAATACACAGTAGCGTAAATCTGGTGGTATAATGTCATCCATAAGACGACACATTGTAGAAGGCGCATTACAGAGCCCCAATGGCATGACCTTAAACTGGCAAAGGGGCAGTCCGGGGACGGTAAATGCCGTCAGCGGTTTTGAAGCGGGGCTGAGTGCTAGTGTGCATCTTTCAAATCTAACTCCGAAATTATATTGGCTTTTGGCAACCTGGAAAAAATTCCATCGATGCTGGGTAAGGGGTAAGCGTCTTTCTTGGTAACCTTATTAAGCTTACACGCATCCAAGCAAAGGCGAACTTTGTTGGGTTTGATAACCAGGCGCATAGGCGAACTCCACGCGCTTATTGAGGGCTCTATAACATCGAGTTGGAGCATTCGATCAATTTCTTGATAAAGCAACTTCTCCACCGCTGGGCTTACAGGATAGAAACGTTGCTTTACAGGCTTCGCTTCTCCTACCTCAATATGATGTTGTATTAAAGTGGTGCAACCAAGGACGTCAGAGTCATTGGGAAATAAGTGTTTTACTACCTCCAACTGCTGAGTTTGCTTTGAATTTAATAAACATGCATTGCTATCTAAAACGTTAGGATTATCTAGCATTTGCTCTAGCGAGCCGATGATATTTGGAGCAAGTTCGAAAGTTCTCCAAAAGTCATGACCTAGAATTAGTTTCTGATTAATAGAGGGTATCACGTAAAGTTTCATTGGTTTTTTTGAAGATTGATATGTCATTTCTACGTTCAACACTCCTACTACATTTTGACTTTGTCCATCAGCGGTTTTTGCATTAGATCTAAAAGGTTTAAATTCTGCAAATGCAGAAAAGTCTTGTGTCGCTAGAGTGGAGCCAATACAGCTTATATTGGCTCCTGTATCTAACAAACCTTGTTCTATAAATTTTAGAGAGGACACTTCATCATAACTGCGCATGTCGCTTTGATTGCTAAATATGGTAGAAACTAACAATTTTTTGTTTAGTTTAACATTTTCATAAAAAGATATTAACCTTAACGTACGCTTATTCAGTTTTGGCTCGGTATTCGTAAATATACGATTTCGAACTTTCAAATAATTTTCAAGCCTCTCGGTATATGGACGAAAGCGAAAAGGTATAGACTTTTGACCAGTTGTTGTTGACCTTGAATTCGGGGTGGGGGATTGTACATCCGTGTTCTCCCCCATAATGGATGGGTCTATGCATTCGGGTCCATCCGGCTGGCTTTGGATGCATCCGTATGACGGTTTTTCCTATGTTTTCGACGGCAAGTGTGACATTGCGGCTTGTAAACATTTACGGCGCCACAGCCATAGCAAAAAACGCGGCGTTCAGCCAAACAGTTTTCCCAAAGGTGACCTGTCTCGTCGCAGTTCCAACATTTTACTTTGGTTGGTGTAGCGCGCACCGTTGCAAGTTCTCTTTCGACTTCTGCATCTTCTATAAAATCAGAGCAAGAATGCTCTACGGCATATACTCGTCGACGATTGGCAACAGCTTTTAGGTTTGCTTCATTATCTGCCCGACAGCTAAGCTCTTCGGTTAAATTTTCGCTCATAAATGACCAACAGAGTGTACCGGCTGAAATAACAGTTTCTGCCTAGTTTCTGGGAGTAAATTGTTTTTCAAGATTTCCATAATCTCTTCTTCGTTCATCTGAACGCCGAACTTATCAATGAGGGCTGCCACGGCCTCATAAAAAGATGAAAATGATTCTCCAGGTTTTTGTTTGCGGGATCATATCATTTCCTTACTCATAAAGACTGAACGGCAGTCCTTATATTGTTGTCGTAGAGAGGAACAAAGATCTGACCACACAATGCGATCAACATGCTTATGGTAACGCCAGTACCAATCCCTTGCTTTATCAGCGAACAATATGTACATGTGTTTGCACATGGCAGTAAAATCACTGTCTAACCTTTCGTGGGTAAGGGTTTTCACTCGATAAATAAATTCTTCTACTCCTAAGGCTTCAGCTGATCCCTCAAAGAGTAAATTCCACTTTTGCATGATATCTGCGGTCTTCCGAAAAAAAATGGATGATGACATCGAAGTAGCCTTGGGTTACGACCGCAAATTGGTCTACCTCTTCTTCTTACACCTGCATTTATCGGTGGAGGAGGTTCGGCATGATTAGTGCTTTGACTAGCGTCAAGGGCAGAAGACGGTCCGCCACTTACATCCAAAGTACGCGACTCTTGTACCTCAGGTACCTCAGTCGGGTTCACGGTTTGAACCAGGTTCATAGTCTTTGCTAAGTTTCTAGTTATAACTCTCTGCTCGCTAGGTATAGCGACAGTTATTTTTGGCTTTGCTCCTGGAGAGCAGTTACCTACAACTAGCTTCAATTCTGGTTGATTAATGGTTTTGTCACATATATAACAATTAGGGTGGTCTGCTAACCAACCTTCTAAGCGAGTTTTGTGAAACACATGCTTGCAATTTAACACGTAGCAAGGATATGTATCATTAATTTCCTGCTTACATAAAGCGCATTGGTTATTAGTTGCAGAACCTGCAGGTTGCATTTGATGGGGGCTATGTTCCAAAGGCATACTATAATAAAAACATATTTTCTGGGTTATGACATAATTTGATGGCAAAAATTAGGTAGGGTACACACTGTACGCAGAATGAAAGTTGTACTGGGCTATTGAAACTAACAAATGATTGGTGCTAGATCTCTGACTTTAGAATGTCCAATCGACGTTATTCGGCAAGGGTACATCAATACAGTATACTACCAGGTTCCGGACAATAAGTTGACTATACACTCCACTAATCATATCCCCAGACATCCAATCCATAATTAAAAAATTTGGTTCAGCCAAAATGGGAAGCTGCAAGCGAAAGACTTATCATATGAGCTACCAGTACTGGTATCCGGTCTCAGCCAAATACGCAATATTCTGAAATTGGATATAATAGTTCTCCCCACTGCAAACGTAACCGAATTGAAAACTTTCCAAAAGCAAAAGAAAAAATACAAACGAGCAAATATTGTGTAGATTTAGAATAAGGTATAGCGGATCAACTGCTAAAAGTTTTAGTTATAGCTGAATTCAGCTGAGTACTAAGAGATTCCTGTGAGTTTCTCGACTTCATATTCAAACAGAACGCAAAGCATCGTAGTCTCTTGGACTAACCAAGTCACTTAGTATCTGCACCTGCGGAAGGAAGACTCTATTAATCTAAACAACGTCAGCCGGTGGGACACTAACTCAGCAAAAATATCAGTTGTAACATTTTACACAAATGGGGGATCTGCGACAGCTAACTCAATAAATGATTAATTAAAACGTTAGCTGCCCCACGTTGGGCGCCAAATATTTATGTAAACATCAGTTGGAGAAGTGAGATGGCGTTATGGTGTTATTATTGAGCTGAAACGACTAGGAGGCTCAAAGCTAGGGTGTAGTTGCACTTCGATTCAACAGAGGGGTGATGGCGGGCGGAGTCCTCTGGTGCCGTAGCTCTTTCGGCGTAAGGTGGGTTTTTCTGCCATTCCTCTACCGCGTCCACATAAACTTTATTTTTAGGATTCCTACCGAAATGGAACATATCAATATCAATAACGTCCAAATGTGAGACTGTGCGGACGTGTTTTTTAATCGCTCTTTGTCTTTTGCTAAAATAAATTTTCTGTGACTTTTTTGCTAATTTAAGTATGGTGAAAATTACACCAATAGAGATATTGACTCTTTTATAATTAAACTTGATATAAATAATACACAAGTAACTATTATGCCTTGTGCTTGGGGTCAGAAAGTTGATCGCACTAAACCAAAAGTGCAGTGTGAGAAATCTTCGAGCCTACGTTGGTGATTGTTTCAAACAGCTAAACAGTGCTGATGCTCCTAATACTAACAATGCTAGGCCAAAAAGAAATGTTTGCCCTTTATCTGCTGGCGCTCTTAATGTTTCACCTACAATGATTTCTCTTACACCTGCTACTCTCACTAGTGCAGTGAGACATCAACAGTCATCATATGCTGCTATCGCTGCGCCTATAACTACAATCCCGATCGCATCTTCTCGCGCCTCTGCCAGTATTGCTTCTGCAGTAACTGCGAAGCCTACTCCAAGTGTCACTTCTTTATCCGCTCCGTCTATTCCACCACCACCTACATCTGTCTCTAACTGTGATGCTCAGCCTATAGCTGTTGTTGCCTCAAATGACTGGGCTACTGTGCGAAACAAAAAAGTTTCCATAACTAAAAATATAGTTGTTGGGCGTAATGAAAATGTTGATTTAGATGTAATAGTTAAAAAGAAATGGGTGCACGTGTCTTCTTTTAAGTCCACTGTTACGGAGGATAGTGTGATTGCTTACGTCTCAAAAAACTCTGGCATTGATAGTAGACATCTATCTTGTTTTAAACTTGTTAAGAAGGATACACCATTAGAACAACTACGACGTATTACTTTTAAGTTTGGGATTACTCCGAGCTTGTATGAAAAAATACTCGACCCAAATGTTTGGCCCGCAGATATTAACGTAAGGCCTTTCCGGTTTTTTCACCGAGATTACAATTTAAAGCCACTCAAATAGATAACTATATTGCTAAAGGTTTTGAATGTACGTTAGTTAATAATAATTTATCTGTGTATTTGCAAAACATTTCTGGTATGCGAACAAAAGCTAAAGACGCCGTTGCGAGTATGACGTTTACGTTATTGTTGAATCTTGGCTTAATCAAGACTTTTTTGACGCTGAGTATTTCAATCCAATCTTGTTCCATACATACCGTAAGGACAGGGATGGACATAAAACCGGGTGCTCCAGAGGAGGTGGACTTCTAATCGCTATAAAACGTGCCATTCGCTCATCAAAGGTTGATCTTACAAGTATTTACTGTTTACTTGATCAACTTTGCGTATGTATCTTTGGAACCTATGGAAATATGTTTGTATGTGTATCCTATATCCCCCCTGGAAGTTCGGAGTCGTTATATACCGCGCATACAAATAATATTGTTAGTTTGTGTGAAAATAATGAAGAAAGTTATTTCTGCATTTAAGGGGATTTCAACCTCAATAAAATTGTATGGTCTAATCTACAAAATAATGGATATCTTACTCCAACTAACGTAAATACCTTTTTGAAATAAACTTTATAGTTTATAGACAGTCTTTTTCGAATCCTAATGTTTTTTGGAAATATATTCGATCTAAGAAGGGCTGCTCAAATATTCCAGCTTGTATGATCTACAATGATAAACGCTCTGAAAGTTTATCTAATTCGGCGACCTTGTTTGCGGATTTTTTCAAATCCAACTTTGTTTCGGATACTGAGGTATCGGGTATACCTCTTCATTCTGACTCCCGGGTGGTTGACTTTGGTTCATTGTTTGTAACTGAGTTGGATATTATAGAAGGCATTTTTTCTCTTCAATCGTCATTAAAAATGGACTTGGATGGGCTCAATACTTTCTTTCTCAAAAAATGCAGTTTCTCTATTTGTGTGCCATTGCTTTATATCTTCAATCTCTCACTCTCTACGGGTGAGTTCATTGATCGCTAGAACCTTACTTCCATCACAACAATCTTTAAGTCAGGCAATAAAAATGATGTACGAAATTACGGGCCAATTTCGAAACTAACTACTTGTTCTAAACTCTTTGAAAAGCTTGTACATAATAAAATAATTTTTTCTATTAATAATATAATAGACACAAATCAACATGGTTTTATTAGTGGGCGTTCCACAGTTACGAACCTAGCAGTTTTTACCCAGTATTGCATCTCGACGTTTAAGTGTGGATTTACACAGATTTTTCAAAAGCATTTGACACCGTTTCCCATAATATCCTCTTTAGAAAACTTGAATGCTTAATCTTCCACTCAATTTTTCTTTCCTGGTTGAAATCTTATCTCTCTAATAGAAAATCGTTTGTTCAAATTGAAAATGCCATGTCTTACACGTTTGTAGCCGCTTCAGGTGTTCCACAGGGCAGCATTCTTGGTCCTATTTTATTTTCGCTTTTCATTAATGACATTGGATATTGTTTTTACCATTCCAAGTTTTTATTATATGTAGATGATTTAAAGCTGTTTAGTAAAATAACTTCTTCTTCTTATATATTTCTAAAACAACAAGATCTAAACAACCTATCCGCTTGGTGCGTCAGTAATAAATTATCTCTTAATTTAAATAAATGCTTCCATGTCACTTATTCACTTATATTGTATTCCATCGTCATACACTTTATCGAATGCCACTCTTTCCACTGTTGGAGAGTTTTCTGACCTCGGGGTAGTATTTGACACTGGATTTAACTTTGATTTAGCTTTATTATTCCTAAGGCTTATACTAACTTAGCTTTTCTGCGACGTTATGCGAGGGATTTTAAAGACTCATACGCTCCAAGCTCGAATATGCCTCTCTAATTTGGAACCCTATTTATGCATCTCACTCTAATAGAATTGAAAGAGTACAACGCAATTTCATTCGTTTCGCCTTGCAACCTCTTAACTTTGCTGATCATTTACCTTCCTAAAGTGGGCGTTGCATGCTTATAGATTTGAAGTCCTTAGCAAATAGGCGTACCATTCACTTTTTGATGTTTGTTTATGATCTTATTTATGGCTCTATTGACTGCCCGGATATTCTAGGACAGATAAGCTTCAATGTCCCTCAAAGAACTCTACGCTTTAATTATCCGTTTAATGTCAGTGCAGGAAAATTGAATTACCTTAACTTTGCTCCCATTAAACGAGCACTCACTTGATCTTGATTTTGCCACGCCTAGATGCATTTTCCGCTCTAGAATTGAATCTCACTACAAATAATAAATGTTTATATAGTATGTAAGAACTATTCATTAGTACTTTTCTGTATGTAAGGTTTTGTAACCATTGACTTAAATAAAATGAAATGAAATACTACAAAAGCTGAACGATATAATAAAAGTGCTGCACAAACTGGGGCTATCATCCTTCATCGGCGCGTACTGGTGAATGAGGTCGAAGGTGATAGTCGACTTTCATTGTCAGTACCCTTCCCAACCACGATGTCCTACGAATACGGATGTTGGAGATCCCCTATTACTGACTACTCCTACCCCTTTATGTCATCTTGCCTTCCCGGAACTAAAATAATTTTACCACTTCATGTCGGATTATAAAACTTCATTACTTCTTTATTAACTTATTATACATAACCACAATATAAACATTTCAGCTAACTTACTTATTGTTGAAACATATTTGCTTTTAACTCCATATTAGTTCAAGCGAATCTGTACATATATCAGATTCTTTAATTCTTCAAAGTTTTAAGTTGCTATACTTTTCAAGTTACATACTTAAGTGAATTAAGCTGTTGAGTTTAACATACAAGGTTACATATTCATATTAATACTAATTTGAAGTGCGCGAAAATATTGGCAAATACAATGATCTACACGATCTATATACATATTTCAGTACAAAGCTTTGAGCTTTTGCGCAGGTCGAATGAAACGCGGCAGCTGTTGGTTTATGATAACCCTAGGCCTATATGTATGTACACATGTACATATGCAAATTTTTCTTCGTGAAATGCGTATTATTTGTTGGTAAGCGAAAACCTAATTGCTAATAAAATATAATTGTTGCTACGCAAGCTGTCACCAGATCAAGAGGCGCGGGGAGAGAAGCAAGTACAAACATAGATGCACTCGAAAGCTTACATCAGCCTGTCACCATACCCATGAACACACATATGTATGTTCCTAACCATGGGTATACGGACACACGCTTATCTACGTAATTAGGAGTTCGGTTGCCAGGTCGATCGGGCTCTGCTAACTAAAATATTAGACTAAAGCAATAAAAAAGTTGAATTACTTACATATGCACAGCTCCAACGACGAAAGGCCTTCAGCGTCTGTGGATTTGTTTTTTTTTTCCTTCGAGCTGGGATTAGGTGGGCACACCAACATTTCCTTACTCTAATATTTTTTCTTATCTGGTTTTATATTTTGTTATATTTTAATGCACTTGGTATTAAAGACAAGAGTCGCGAAAAAAAAACCCAGGAAGAATTTCTAATGAATTTTTTTTTTTTTTTTTTTTTTTAATAGCTTTTTTTTCTCTAGGCTCGCAAATACCCGAACAGGCAAATAACATATTTTTCTTTTAGGTAAAGTTATTTTGCAACAACAGCGCACACTTGCAATTTGACCACTTCTACCAATCTTTTCGGCACTTTTACAAATTACTGGAAACAATCAATAAATTTCTATAACTAAATATTTTCTTTTCACTTCTTTGTTATTAATTTCCTTGATTTGAATTTTTAGTTTTAACTAACTTCCTTTTCTATTTCTTTTTTTATTTTGTTTTAAAAAACTTAACATTCAGAATTTTTTTGATATATGTATATATTTTTTTTTCTGTATTGGTTTTGTAGTACGGAAATTCTGTTTGAATTGTATGTTTCTTTTAGTTTTTTTTTCCGATTTCCCTAAAATTAAACAGGCTCACAATCAGGCCAAGGTGCGATTTCCTCCTTCATACCGCGGTGGTAAACGTCCAACGCTGGTCTGGATGCTGCTTTTCCAAGGCGTAATCTTTGCTGTCCACACGAAAGTTATAGCCACCCCAAGGCTGTGATTAAAATTTGTTCGCTATGTATGGCGATACCTGGATCGGGACTGGAAATGTCTTGTTCTGGTGGGATTTAACTCACTAAATGAGGAGGAGTAATCCTTGGAAAAGTAATGGCCTTCCTCGGATAGATGAGCGTGGGTTTTAAAAGAAACTTATGTATGATAGCCCGTGTGGCAATGGTAATTACAGCCAGTAAATATCAGCAAAAGAAGAATGACTGCAGCCTCGTCAGCGTTTATATTGCACTAAATTCCAGTGACCAAGGTTGTTTGATTAACTTTGGAATTTGCTGTTAATTCAGCTTTAAGGTGCCTTGTGTATTTGTTTGCGGACAGAAAATTTGCATACACAAACACATAGGCTGAATGTATTAAGCAACAACCTCCTTTTCGAGAGAGTCTTCTCACGCCACAAAAGCTTTAATAATAATAATAATAATAATCCCAACGGAGGGATACCATACCCGCCCGACCGTCGCGAGGGGCGCATCCGCATGACGCACGGATATATAAAAAAAAAATTTATTTGTTTCATATATGTTGCGCCGAGTCATGAATGGCAGAGGTTTGTTAAGTGTCGAGATCTAAAACTGTTCAGCTACAGAACAAGTGCTCATCAGCTGATCGAATAGTAATATATGTATATGTATGAACATATGTATTAATTATTCAGAGGATTGAGTATAGTTTTCTTTATGTAAAAAAGTGAGTCTGAAATATCGAAAGAACCGGAGTGAGTGTTAAAATCCTGACACAAACTACGGAGTGGCTCATTTAACTCAAAATTACTTTTACATGGCTTCAGAAAGAGAGGCCGGAAATGTCTTGAAATTCTGGAGGGAACGTTAAGTTTTATTTCGCTAAGAAGAGATGGGCTAGAGATCAAGCCTGTCAGTAACTTGACCAAAAATACAATGCCTAGCATTTCTCTGCGACTAGCAAGTGTAAGAAGATTAATGAGTTTTAAACGACTTATATATGGCGGCAGGTTGTACTGAGAATCCTAACGAAAATTCCTTAAAGCAAAAAGCAGAAATTGTTTTAGAATTGACTCTATTCTGTCGGAATGAATTTGATAGCGCGGGTTTCAAACAACAGATCCATATTCCAGTAAGCTCAGGTTTATATCGTAAATTTGCCTGCAGTGTACATATGCACACTGGGAGAACAATTGTGTACATTACAATGTTTTATGTAATGAAGTCCCTGCTCGGGCGCCCCTGTGCTCCTTGCCTCTTATGCTGGGGTGTACTCGCCTCTGCCAGGGTTCGTTGACAATAAATGTATTATGGTGGGACTATTCAAATTCTTTATTAATAACAATGTTGATGAGTGACTCCAATCTGACTACAATAATGGTATTGCTGACGCAATCGGTGTGAGGTTGCCGTTACTTGGGCGCCCTGATGCTGCCACTCGCTGTAGGCCTCGGCGATGTATTGCTGCGCTGCTAGTCTCGGTGGTATTCTGTTCCCGTTACTTGGGTATACTGGTGCTGCTACTCTGGTAGGCAATAACGGCGGTGTGATGCTGGATAATAACGATCGGTTGTCGTTGGCGCGCGGATCACAGTAGCTGCGGTGTGGACGTACGCGAACACGGTCGTTGGCAAGGAGATGGGCATGAGATAAAACCCTGTACTCACTCTCGCCTAGCCCGTGGTTCTTGCTTCCGAAAGTGCTGTCTCGCTTGAGAAGTCAACCCTGAACGTGACAGGCACTCCGCAAGCAATGTCTTACCCACACGCGTAGCTCCGTGCAGAATGTCCCATGTCCTACCGTGCAGCTCATTTTATAGACAATGAGGCTCATGTTGCTGACTATCGACAACGGTAGGATGATGCTGAATGTTGCGAGAACTTTCGATCAGCAGGATGGCGTTGCTCTGCTGCTATACTGTGAGTGGCGTGATTCTACCGTTGCTCGCAGGTGGCGTGATTTTGGTGTTCGGTGAGGAGAGTGGAGTTTTGGTGGGCTAAATTTTACTTGAACCTTTCGTACTCACAAAACATATAAACTAGATAACAAGAAACGATATAAAAAACCAGAGACGGTTAAGAAGCATCTTACAGAGTTATTGGAAATTGCGAATCGAATTAGGGGCTCCTTAAGAGCTCAATACGAAAAATTACTACGAAGTCATAGGGATCTACCTTTAAAATCTTATTGGGATATCAGAGAGAAACTTTTAAAAACTCGAATCAATCATAAAATATATCAGAGTATATCCCACAGTCTAAAAGAAACAATAGTAGTGGACCTAAGTCAAGTGGACAGTAGCCCATCAGAAGCTCAAAGTGAGTCCGACACTCATTCCGAGAAAGGTGAAGATTATTCTTATCCTTCCTATCACGATAAAACTAAAACCATAATGTCTCAGCCAGAATTTTTAAAGTTAGCCGCTTCAATAGTGGGTGATTTCGATGGCCGACCACAAAATCTGCAAATTATAGGGAAACACGAACAATTGGCAGTGTCCTTAGTCAAAACTAAATTAAAAGGTGATTCCCGAGAAATTATAACAAATGAATCAACAGCAGACCAATTTAAAGATAAACTAAAAACCAAATGTTAGGGCGAATCAGCAAAAGCCCTACAAGCCCGAATCAAAAACATAAAACAAGACAAAAAATCTGCTAATAGCTTTAGAACAGAAATTCTGAACCTTACAAAACAGTTAGAAACTGCATACATTTCTGATGGTGTACTACCAGAGCTCGCATCCTCATACTCTGCGCAAGTGGCAGTAGATGCCTTTAAAATCAATTCTTCAAAATCCGAGGTAAAGACGATCATGAAAAGGGGTCAATTTGACTTTTTAGATTCAGCAGTTTCCAAATTTATGGAAGCTAATAATAACGCTGTGTGGTGGCCGCTGTGGTTGAGTGGTGGCCGCTGTGGTTGAGTTGGTAGCGGGCGTGCTATAACTTGATATGCCGGTGAGTTCGAGGTTCGAATATCAGTCAGGGCAAGCAAAATCTTAATCATAGAAAAAGTTTTTTCTAATAGCGGTCACCCCTCGGCAGGCAATGGCAAACCTCCGAGGGTATTTTTGCCATGAAAAAGCTTCTCATTAAATACATCTGCCGTTCGGAGTCGGCACAAAACTGTAGATCCCTCCATTTGTGGTATAATATAAAGACGCACACCACAAATGGTAGGAGAAGCTCGGCCAAACACTGAGCTATATAGTGTACGCGCCAAAATTATATTATATATTATAATAATAACGCTGTAAATCAAAAGAGTAATATTATGTTTTATAATGAAAGACAACAACGACAACGTTTTAACAGAAATTACAATTACAACCGGCATAGACGTCAAGGCAACGGATATATAAATTTTCGCGAACCGGGACATTAATACAATAACAGCAATTCTCTTAACTATAATGGTAGATATAACTATAGAGGTACATAGACAAAACAGCAACAACCCAGAACAAAATAACCGAAACGTTCGAACGCTAAAAAATGAACAACAATCGGAAAACCAACTAGCTCCACCACAAAATTAAATAGCGCTAAAAAAAAAACACCTTTAACCTACACTTCGCCTCTTTAGATCTATGAACAAAACAGTTTCCTGTAATATAGAAGGTGATATTAAACAAATGAAGCCCAAAATACACGTGTATGAAGCGCTATATAAATACGAGGTTAAAAGACAAGTTAACACCATATTTAACACCAGCAAACTCTCATCCGGACAAAACTCTGTTCTCACCGATATTGCTGACAGCGCAGAAGGAAGTTTGCGCGTGGCAACAACGTAAACTCCTACAACAACTTCACTCCCTCTGATATTGCTGGCGCGTCTACGGGTCTGCGTATGACAACAACAGTTAACACTAACAAGTGATCGCCCCGGCAGCAGCGAAAGCATTACAATTGTGCAAGCGGTAAATTGCCGAAATGCATTCACAAGTCACGCGGTCGATAACGTGCAGCAGCTGGCAGGGACTGTTTAAGTGTTCAGGTATTTAGGCGAAGTCGTCGAATTAATGTTTCAGTTGTATTAACTCACCCGACTTAACCGGCCGCCCTTGCTCTCTTGCAAGGGAAATAAAATATTTAAACAAACACCACTTGTTTCTTTAATTGGCGCCCAACGTGGGGCCATACGACATCTCCTTATAAAGGACACGCGAGTTTATCCTTGTAAAGGACACACGAGTTTGGCCGTGGGTTCGAACCCACCTTGACTTTGTAACCAAAAACTTTGTGAACAAAAATACTACATAAGGTAGTATGAAATTTAACCAAAAAAGTTGTGAAGACTTTGTGAACAAACTAAAAATACTACGTAAGGAAGTATGAAATTTAACCAAAAAACTTGTGAAGACTTTGTGAGCAAAAAGTACTACATAAGGTAGTATGAAATTTAACCAAAAAAGTTGTGAAGACTTTGTGAACAAACTAAAAATACTACGTAAGGAAGTTTGAAATTAAACCAAAAATTTGTGAACAAAAATACTACGTAAGGTAGTGTGAAATTTTACCAAAAACTTGTGAAGACTTTGTGAACAAAAAAATCGACGAAATTTAACAAAATACTAGTAAAATATTATGTGAACAGTAATAAACTTTAAACATTCTGTGAGAACAAGAATCACTAATTTGCAAAAAGTTTTGCAGTGTAACTTAGAACATTAATTAAAAAAAATTTGAGAGGTATTGCACGCCACGCGGAGGCGTTGCCAGCGAGGGACAAAGTAAACATAAATGAGAAGGAGCAGTTAAAACCAAATATTCACCAAATTTAATTGAATTCTAAACTAGCCTAAGATGGGAATATTCATGCAAGTAGAGAGTTCAGCAACTAAAAGTGATGGTCAAATTAAGGTGAATTTATTGGAATCAAATAGGCAGGCAAGAATTGAGACGCCAACTCAGGTCATCCAATATGAGCCGGTTACAATCCAAGCAAACACACCGTGTGAGGAATCCTTACATCTGGTGAAAACAATGCCAGAATTCAAGGGTGATCATATACGTTATGTGCCCTGGAGACAAGCGGCGCACACTGCCTATAAAGTGTTTGAGAGATATGAAGGTAGTTCAAAGGACTATCAGGCGGTGGGCATCATCCGTAATAAAGTGATAGGAGCAGCAGATAGCGTCCTATCGTCCTTCAACACGGTCTTGAATTTCCATGCAATCATTGCACGGCTAGACTTCGCCTATGCCGATAAAAGGCCTATCCATTTAATAGAACAGGAATTATCCACCTTGAGCCAGCGTAAATTGTCAGTAATAGGGTTGTACGATGATGTGGAAAGAAAGTTAACTCTCATAGTTAATAAAACCATTATGACTCACGGTGGAAATACCACCCTAATAGAATCACTCAATAAGAAGTATCGCGATGATGCCCTTCGCATTTTTATTTCAGGTCTCAATCGCCCCATGTGCGATATCCTTTTCTCCTCTAAGCCTAACGATCTTCCTTCCGCGTTGGCCTTAGCACAAGAGCTTGAAGCAAACCAAGAAAGGTCTATGTTTGCCCACTCCTTTAATAGACAAGTGATTCAGGGCCCCAACCAGTACCTATATTTAACACAATACCGCAGAGTTCCACTTGACCAACAGCGGCAAACTCCAGTACCAATGGATGTAGACCCATCCCTATTCATAAGTACTTTTCTGTATGTAAGGTTTTGTAACCATTGACTTAAATAAAATGAAATGAAATACTACAAAAGCTGAACGATATAATAAAAGTGCTGCACAAACTGGGGCTATCATCCTGCATCGGCGCGTACTGGTGAATGAGGTCGAAGGTGATAGTCGACTTTCATTGTCAGTACCCTTCCCAACCACGATGTCCTACGAATACGGATGTTGGAGATCCCCTATTACTGACTACTCCTACCCCTTTATGTCATCTTGCCTTCCCGGAACTAAAATAATTTTACCACTTCATGTCGGATTATAAAACTTCATTACTTCTTTATTAACTTATTATACATAACCACAATATAAACATTTCAGCTAACTTACTTATTGTTGAAACATATTTGCTTCTAACTCCATATTAGTTAAAGCGAATCTGTTCATATGTATATCAGATTCTTTAATTCTTCAAAGTTTTAAGTTGCTATACTTTTCAAGTTACTTAAGTGAATTAAGCTGCTGAGTTTAACATACAAGGTTACAAATTCATATTAATACTAATTTTAAGTGCGCGAAAATATTGGCAATTACGATGATCTACACGATCTATATACATATTTCAGTACAAAGCTTTGAGCTTTTGCGCAGGTCGAATGAAACGCGGCAGCTGTTGGTTTATGATAACCCTAGGCCTATATGTATGTACACATGTACATATGCAAATTTTTCTTCGTGAAATGCGTATTATTTGTTGGTAAGCTGAAAACCCAATTGCTAATACAATATAATTGTTGCTACGCAAGCTGTCACCAGATCAAAGGCGCGGGGAGAGAAGCAAGTACAAACATAGATGCACTCGAAAGCTTACATCAGCCTGTCACCATACCCATGAACACACATATGTATGTTCCTAAGCATGGGTATACGGACACACGCTTATCTACGTAATTAGGAGTTCGGTTGCCAGGTCGATCGGGCTCTGCTAACTAAAATATTAGACTAAAGCAATAAAAAAGTTAAATTACTTACATATGCACAGCTCCAACGACGAAAGGCCTTCAGCGTCTGTGGATTTGTTTTTTTTTTTTCCTTCGAGCTGGGATTAGGTGGGTACACCAACATTTCCTTACTCTAATATTTTTTCTTATCTGGTTTTATATTTTGTTATATTTTAATGCACTTGGTATTAAAGACAAGAGTCGCGAAAAAAAAACCCAGGAAGAATTTCTAATGAATTTTTTTTTTTTTTTTTTTAATAGCTTTTTCTTCTCTAGGCACGCAAATACCCGAACAGGCAAATAACATATTTTTCTTTTAGGTAAAGTTATTTTGCAACAACAGCGCACACTTGCAATTTGACCACTTCTACCAATCTTTTCGGCACTTTTACAAATTACTGGAAACAATCAACAAATTTCTATAACTAAATATTTTTTTTTTTCACTTCTTTGTTATTAATTTCCTTGATTTTAATTTTTAGTTTTAACTAACTTCCTTTTCTATTTTTTTTTTTATTTTGTTTTAACAAACTTATCTAACATTCAGAATTTTTTTGATATATATTTTTTTTTTTTCTGTATTGGTTTTGTAGTATGGAAATTCTGTGTAAATTGTATGTTTCTTTTAGTTTTTTTTTCCGATTTCGCTAAAATTAAACAGGCTCACAATCAGGCCAAGGTGCGATTTCCTCCTTCATACCGCGGTGGTAAACGTCCAACGCTGGTCTGGATGCTGCTTTTCCAAGGCGTAATCTTTGCTGTCCACACGAAAGTTATAGCCACCCCAAGGCTGTGATTAAAATTTGTTCGCTATGTATGGCGATACCTGGATCGGGACTGGAAATGTCTTGTTCTGGTGGGATTTAACTCACTAAATGAGGAGGAGTAATCCTTGGAAAAGTAATGGCCTTCCTCGGATAGATGAGCGTGGGTTTTAAAAGAAACTTATGTATGATAGCCCGTGTGGCAATGGTAGTTACAGCCAGTAAACATCAGCAAAAGAAGAATGACTGCAGCCTCGTCAGCGTTTATATAGCACTAAATTCCAGTGACCAAGGTTGTTTGATTAACTTTGGAATTTGCTGTTAATTCAGCTTTAAGGTGCCTTGTGTATTTGTTTGCGGACAGAAAATTTGCATACACAAACACATAGGCTGAATGTATTAAGCAACAACCTCCTTTTCGAGAGAGTCTTCTCACGCCACAAGAGCTTTAATAATAATAATAATAATAATCCCAACGGTTTTATCCCTCCATACCCGCCCGACCGACGCGAAGGGCGCATCCGCATGACGCACGGATGTATAAAAAAAAAATTTATTTGTTTCATATATGTTGCGCCGAGTCATGAATGGCAGAGGTTTGTTAAGTGTCGAGATCTAAAACTGTTCAGCTACAGAACAAGTGCTCGTCAGCTGATCGAATAGTAATATATGTATATGTATGTATGTATTAGTTATTGAGAGGATTGAGTATAGTTTTCTTTATGTAAAAAATTGAGTCTGAAATATCAAAAGAACCGGAATGAGTGTTAAAATCCGGACACAAACTACGGAGTGGCTCATTTAACTCAAAATTACTTTTACATGGCTTCAGAAAGAGAGGCCGGAAATGTCTTGAAATTCTGGAGGGAACGTTTAGTTTTATTTCGCTAAGAAGAGATGGGCTAGAGATCAAGCCTGTCAGTAACTTGACCAAAAATACAATGCCTAGCATTTATCTGCGACTAGCAAGTGTAGGAAGATTAATGAGTTTTAAACGACTTATATATGGCGGCAGGTTGTACTGAGAATCCCAACGAAAATTCCTTAAAGCAAAAAGCAGAAATTGTTTTAGAATTGACTCTATTCTGTCGGAATGAATTTGATAGCGCGGGTTCCAAACAACAGATCCATATTCCAGTAAGCTCAGGTTTATATCGTAAATTTGCCTGCAGTGTACATATGCACACTGGGAGAACAATTGTGTACATAACAATGTTTTATTTAATGAAGTCCCTGCTCGGGCGCCCCTGTGCTCCTTGCCTCTTATGCTGGGGTGTACTCGCCTCTGCCAGGGTTCGTTGACAATAAATGTATTATGGTGGGACTATTCAAATTCTTTATTAATAACAATGTTGATGAGTGACTCCAATCTGACTACAATAATGGTATTGCTGACGCAATCGGTGTGAGGTTGCTGTTACTTGGGCGCGCTGATGCTGCCACTCGCTGTAGGCCTCGGCGATGTATTGCTGCGCTGCTAGTCTCGGTGGTATTCTGTTCCCGTTACTTGGGTATACTGGTGCTGCTACTCTGGTAGGCAATAACGGCGGTGTGATGCTGGATAATAACGATCGGTTGTCGTTGGCGCGCGGATCACAGTAGCTGCGGTGTGGACGTACGCGAACACGGTCGTTGGCAAGGAGATGGGCATGAGATAAAACCCTGTACTCACTCTCGCCTAGCCCGTGGTTCTTGCTTCCGAAAGTGCTGTCTCGCTTGAGAAGTCAACCCTGAACGTGACAGGCACTCCGCAAGCAATGTCTTACCCACACGCGTAGCTCCGTGCAGAATGTCCCATGTCCTACCGTGAGGCTCATGTTGCTGACTATCGACAACGGTAGGATGATGCTGAATGTTGCGAGAACTTTCGATCAGCAGGATGGCGTTGCTCTGCTGCTATAATGTGAGTGGCGTGATTCTACCGTTGCTCGCAGGTGGCGTGATTTTGGCGTCAGTTCGCACGTACAGTACGAACGGTGCCCTTGGTGTTGTTGTTTAACCGGTTTATTGGTGTTCGGTGAGGAGAGTGGAGTTTTGGTGGGCTAAATTTTACTTGAACATTTCGTACTCACAAAACATATAAACTAGATAACAAGAAACGATATATAAAACCAGAGACGGTTAAGAAGCATCTAACAGAGTTATTGGAAATTGCGAATCGAATTAGGGGCTCCTTAAGAGCTCAATACGAAAAATTACTACGAAGTCATAGGGATCTACCTTTAAAATCTTATTGGGATATCAGAGACAAACTTTTAAAAACTCGAATCAATCATAAAATATAACAGAGTATATCCCACAGTCTAAAAGAAACAATAGTAGTGGACCTAAGTCAAGTGGACAGTAGCCCATCAGAAGCTCAAAGTGAGTCCGACACTCATTCCGAGAAAGGTGAAGATTATTCTTATCCTTCCTATCACGATAAAACTAAAACCATAATGTCTCAGCCAGAATTTTTAAAGTTAGCCGCTTCAATAGTGGGTGATTTCGATGGCCGACCACAAAATCTGCAAATTATAGGGAAACACGAACAATTGGCAGTGTCCTTAGTCAAAACTAAATTAAAAGGTGATTCCCGAGAAATTATAACAAATGAATCAACAGCAGACCAATTTAAAGATAAACTAAAAACCAAATGTAAGAGTGAATCAGCAAAAGCCCTACAAGCCCGAATCAAAAACATAAAACAAGACAAAAAATCTGCTAATAGCTTTAGAACAGAAATTCTGAACCTTACAAAACAGTTAGAAACTGCATACATTTCTGATGGTGTACTACCAGAGCTCGCATCCTCATACTCTGCGCAAGTGGCAGTAGATGCCTTTAAAATCAATTCTTCAAAATCCGAGGTAAAGACGATCATGAAAAGTGGTCAATTTGACTTTTTAGATTCAGCAGTTTCCAAATTTATGGAAGCTAATAATAACGCTGTGTGGTGGCCGCTGTGGTTGAGTGGTGGCCGCTGTGGTTGAGTTGGTAGCGGTGCGTGCTATAACTTGATATGCCGGTGAGCTCGAGGTTCGAATATCAGTCAGGGCAAGCAAAATCTTAATCATAGAAAAAGTTTTTTCTAATAGCGGTCACCCCTCGGCAGGCAATGGCAAACCTCCGAGGGTATTTCTGCCATGAAAAAGCTTCTCATTAAATACATCTGCCGTTCGGAGTCGGCACAAAACTGTAGGTCCCTCCATTTGTGGTATAATATAAAGATGCACACCACAAATGGTAGGAGAAGCTCGGCCAAACACTGAGCTATATAGTGTACGCGCCAAAATTATATTATATATTATAATAATAACGCTGTAAATCAAAAGAGTAATATTATGTTTTATAATGAAAGACAACAACGACAACGTTTTAACAGAAATTACAATTACAACCGGCATAGACGTCAAGGCAACGGATATATAAATTTTCGCGAACCGGGACATTAATACAATAACAGCAATTCTCTTAACTATAATGGTAGATATAACTATAGAGGTACATAGACAAAACAGCAACAACCCAGAACAAAATAACCGAAACGTTCGAACGCTAAAAAATGAACAACAATCGGAAAACCAAATAGCTCCACCACAAAATTAAATAGCGCTAAAAAAAAACACCTTTAACCTACACTTCGCCTCTTTAGATCTATGAACAAAACAGTTTCCTGTAATATAGAAGGTGATATTAAACAAATGAAGCCCAAAATACACGTGTATGAAGCGCTATATAAATACGAGGTTAAAAGACAAGTTAACACCATATTTAACACCAGCAAACTCTCATCCGGACAAAACTCTGTTCTCACCGATATTGCTGACAGCGCAGAAGGAAGTTTGCGCGTGGCAACAACGTAAACTCCTACAACAGCTTCACTCCCTCTGATATTGCTGACGGCGCGTCTACGGGTCTGCGTATGACAACAACAGTTAACACTAACAAGTGATCGCCCCGGCAGCAGCGAAAGCATTACAATTGTGCAAGCGGTAAATTGCCGAAATGCATTCACAAGTCACGCGGTCGATAACGTGCAGCAGCTGGCAGGGACTGTTTAAGTGTTCAGGTATTTAGGCGAAGTCGTCGAATTAATGTTTCAGTTGTATTAACTCACCCGACTTAACCGGCCGCCCTTGCTCTCTTGCAAGGGAAATAAAATATTTAAACAAACACCACTTGTTTCTTTAATTGGCGCCCAACGTGGGGCCATACGACATCTCCTTATAAAGGACACGCGAGTTTATCCTTGTAAAGGACACACGAGTTTGGCCGTGGGTTCGAACCCACCTTGACTTTGTAACCAAAAACTTTGTGAACAAAAATACTACATAAGGTAGTATGAAATTTAACCAAAAAAGTTGTGAAGACTTTGTGAACAAACTAAAAATACTACGTAAGGAAGTATGAAATTTAACCAAAAAACTTGTGAAGACTTTGTGAGCAAAAAGTACTACATAAGGTAGTATGAAATTTAACCAAAAAAGTTGTGAAGACTTTGTGAACAAACTAAAAATACTACGTAAGGAAGTTTGAAATTAAACCAAAAATTTGTGAACAAAAATACTACGTAAGGTAGTGTGAAATTTTACCAAAAACTTGTGAAGACTTTGTGAACAAAAAAATCGACGAAATTTAACAAAATACTAGTAAAATATTATGTCAACAGTAATAAACTTTAAACATTCTGTGAGAACAAGAATCACTAATTTGCAAAAAGTTTTGCAGTGTAACTTAGAACATTAATTTAAAAAAAATTTGAGAGGTATTGCACGCCTCGCCGAGGCGTTGCCAGCGAGGGACAAAGTAAACATAAAGGAGAAGGAGCAGTTAAAACCAAATATTCACCAAATTTAATTGAATTCTAAACTAGCCTAAGATGGGAATATTCATGCAAGTAGAGAGTTCAGCAACTAAAAGTGATGGTCAAATTAAGGTGAATTTATTGGAATCAAATAGGCAGGCAAGAATTGAGACGCCAACTCAGGTCATCCAATATGAGCCGGTTACAATCCAAGCAAACACACCGTGTGAGGAATCCTTACATCTGGTGAAAACAATGCCAGAATTCAAGGGTGATCATATACGTTATGTGCCCTGGAGACAAGCGGCGCACACTGCCTATAAAGTGTTTGAGAGATATGAAGGTAGTTCAAAGGACTATCAGGCGGTGGGCATCATCCGTAATAAAGTGATAGGAGCAGCAGATAGCGTCCTATCGTCCTTCAACACGGTCTTGAATTTCCATGCAATCATTGCACGGCTAGACTTCGCCTATGCCGATAAAAGGCCTATCCATTTAATAGAACAGGAATTATCCACCTTGAGCCAGCGTAAATTGTCAGTAATAGGGTTGTACGATGATGTGGAAAGAAAGTTAACTCTCATAGTTAATAAAACCATTATGACTCACGGTGGAAATACCACCCTAATAGAATCACTTAATAAGAAGTATCGCGATGATGCCCTTCGCATTTTTATTTCAGGTCTCAATCGCCCCATGTGCGATATCCTTTTCTCCTCTAAGCCTAACGATCTTCCTTCCGCGTTGGCCTTAGCACAAGAGCTTGAAGCAAACCAAGAAAGGTCTATGTTTGCCCACTCCTTTAATAGACAAGTGATTCAGGGCCCCAACCAGTACCTATATTTAACACAATACCGCAGAGTTCCACTTGACCAACAGCGGCAAACTCCAGTACCAATGGATGTAGACCCATCCCTATTCTGTACTTTTCTGTATGTAAGGTTTTGTAACCATTGACTTAAATAAAATGAAATGAAATACTACAAAAGCTGAACGATATAATAAAAGTGCTGCACAAACTGGGGCTATCATCCTGCATCGGCGCGTACTGGTGAATGAGGTCGAAGGTGATAGTCGACTTTCATTGTCAGTACCCTTCCCAACCACGATGTCCTACGAATACGGATGTTGGAGATCCCCTATTACTGACTACTCCTACCCCTTTATGTCATCTTGCCTTCCCGGAACTAAAATAATTTTACCACTTCATGTCGGATTATAAAACTTCATTACTTCTTTATTAACTTATTATACATAACCACAATATAAACATTTCAGCTAACTTACTTATTGTTGAAACATATTTGCTTCTAACTCCATATTAGTTCAAGCGAATCTGTTCATATGTATATCAGATTCTTTAATTCTTCAAAGTTTTAAGTTGCTATACTTTTCAAGTTACTTAAGTGAATTAAGCTGCTGAGTTTAACATACAAGGTTACAAATTCATATTAATACTAATTTTAAGTGCGCAATAATTGGCAATTACGATGATCTACACGATCTATATACATATTTCAGTACAAAGCTTTGAGCTTTTGCGCAGGTCGAATGAAACGCGGCAGCTGTTGGTTTATGATAACCCTAGGCCTATATGTATGTATACATGTACATATGCAAATTTTTCTTCGTGAAATGCGTATTATTTGTTGGTAAGCTGAAAACCCAATTGCTAATAAAATATAATTGTTGCTACGCAAGCTGTCACCAGATCAAGAGGCGCGGGGAGAGAAGCAAGTACAAACATAGATGCACTCGAAAGCTTACATCAGCCTGTCACCATACCCATGAACACACATATGTATGTTCCTAAGCATGGGTATACGGACACAAGCTTATCTACGTAATTAGGAGTTCGGTTGCCAGGTCGATCGGGCTCTGCTAACTAAAATATTAGACTAAAGCAATAAAAAAGTTAAATTACTTACATATGCACAGCTCCAACGACGAAAGGCCTTCAGCGTCTGTGGATTTGTTTTTTTTTTCCTTCGAGCTGGGATTAGGTGGGCACACCAACATTTCCTTACTCTAATATTTTTTCTTATCTGGTTTTATATTTTGTTATATTTTAATGCACTTGGTATTAAAGACAAGAGTCGCGAAAAAAACCCAGGAAGAATTTCTAATGAATTTTTTTTTTTTTTTTTTTTAATAGCTTTTTCTTCTCTAGGCACGCAAATACCCGAACAGGCAAATAACATATTTTTCTTTTAGGTAAAGTTATTTTGCAACAACAGCGCACACTTGCAATTTGACCACTTCTACCAATCTTTTCGGCACTTTTACAAATTACTGGAAACAATCAACAAATTTCTATAACTAAATATTTTTTTTTCACTTCTTTGTTATTAATTTCCTTGATTTTAATTTTTAGTTTTAACTAACTTCGTTTTCTATTTTTTTTTTATTTTGTTTTAAAAAACTTAACATTCAGAATTTTTTTGATATATATTTTTTTTTTCTGTATTGGTTTTGTAGTATGGAAATTCTGTTTAAATTGTATGTTTCTTTTAGTTTTTTTTCCGATTTCCCTAAAATTAAACAGGCCCACAATCAGGCCAAGGTGCGATTACCTCCTTCATACCGCGGTGGTAAACGTCCAACGCTGGTCTGGATGCTGCTTTTCAAAGGCGTAATCTTTGCTGTCCACACGAAAGTTATAGCCACCCCAAGGCTGTGATTAAAATTTGTTCGCTATGTATGGCGATACCTGGATCGGGACTAGAAATGTCTTGTTCTGGTGGGATTTAACTCACTAAATGAGGAGGAGTAATCCTTGGAAAAGTAATGGCCTTCCTCGGATAGATGAGCGTGGGTTTTAAAAGAAACTTATGTATGATAGCCCGTGTGGCAATGGTAGTTACAGCCAGTAAATATCAGCAAAAGAAGAATGACTGCAGCCTCGTCAGCGTTTATATTGCACTAAATTCCAGTGACCAAGGTTGTTTGATTAACTTTGGAATTTGCTGTTAATTCAGCTTTAAGGTGCCTTGTGTATTTGTTTGCGGACAGAAAATTTGCATACACAAACACATAGGCTGAATGTATTAAGCAACAACCTCCTTTTCGAGAGAGTCTTCTCACGCCACAAGAGCTTTAATAATAATAATAATAATAATCCCAACGGTTTTATCCCTCCATACCCGCCCGACCGACGCGAGGGGCGCATCCGCATGACGCACGGATATATAAAAAAAAAATTTATTTGTTTCATATATGTATGTTGCGCCGAGTCATGAATGGCAGAGGTTTGTTAAGTGTCGAGATCTAAAACTGTTCAGCTACAGAACAAGTGCTCGTCAGCTGATCGAATAGTAATATATGTATATGTATGTGTGTATTAATTATTGAGAGGATTGAGTATAGTTTTCTTTATGTAAAAAAGTGAGTCTGAAATATCAAAAGAACCGGAGTGAGTGTTAAAATCCGGACACAAACTACGGAGTGGCTCATTTAACTCAAAATTACTTTTACATGGCTTCAGAAAGAGAGGCCGGAAATGTCTTGAAATTCTGGAGGGAACGTTTAGTTTTATTTCGCTAAGAAGAGATGGGCTAGAGATCAAGCCTGTCAGTAACTTGACCAAAAATACAATGCCTAGCATTTCTCTGCGACTAGCAAGTGTAGGAAGATTAATGAGTTTTAAACGACTTATATATGGCGGCAGGTTGTACTGAGAATCCCAACGAAAATTCCTTAAAGCAAAAAGCAGAAATTGTTTTAGAATTGACTCTATTCTGTCGGAATGAATTTGATAGCGCGGGTTCCAAACAACAGATCCATATTCCAGTAAGCTCAGGTTTATATCGTAAATTTGCCTGCAGTGTACATATGCACACTGGGAGAACAATTGTGTACATTACAATGTTTTATTTAATGAAGTCCCTGCTCGGGCGCCCCTGTGCTCCTTGCCTCTTATGCTGGGGTGTACTCGCCTCTGCCAGGGTTCGTTGACAATAAATGTATTATGGTGGGACTATTCAAATTCTTTATTAATAACAATGTTGATGAGTGACTCCAATCTGACTACAATAATGGTATTGCTGACGCAATCGGTGTGAGGTTGCTGTTACTTGGGCGCGCTGATGCTGCCACTCGCTGTAGGCCTCGGCGATGTATTGCTGCGCTGCTAGTCTCGGTGGTATTCTGTTCCCGTTACTTGGGTATATTGGTGCTGCTACTCTGGTAGGCAATAACGGCGGTGTGATGCTGGATAATAACGATCGGTTGTCGATGGCGCGCGGATCACAGTAGCTGCGGTGTGGACGTACGCGAACACGGTCGTTGGCAAGGAGATGGGCATGAGATAAAACCCTGTACTCACTCTCGCCTAGCCCGTGGTTCTTGCTTCCGAAAGTGCTGTCTCGCTTGAGAAGTCAACCCTGAACGTGACAGGCACTCCGCAAGCAATGTCTTACCCACACGCGTAGCTCCGTGCAGAATGTCCCATGTCCTACCGTGCAGCTCATTTTATGTCCTACCGTGAGGCTCATGTTGCTGACTATCGACAACGGTAGGATGATGCTGAATGTTGCGAGAACTTTCGATCAGCAGGATGGCGTTGCTCTGCTGCTATAATGTGAGTGGCGTGATTCTACCGTTGCTCGCAGGTGGCGTGATTTTGGCGTCAGTTCGCACGTACAGTACGAACGGTGCCCTTGGTGTTGTTGTTTAGCCGGTTTATTGGTGTTCGGTGAGGAGAGTGGAGTTTTGGTGGGCTAAATTTTACTTGAACATTTCGTACTCACAAAACATATAAACTAGATAACAAGAAACGATATATAAAACCAGAGACGGTTAAGAAGCATCTAACAGAGTTATTGGAAATTGCGAATCGAATTAGGGGCTCCTTAAGAGCTCAATACGAAAAATTACTACGAAGTCATAGGGATCTACCTTTAAAATCTTATTGGGATATCAGAGACAAACTTTTAAAAACTCGAATCAATCATAAAATATAACAGAGTATATCCCACAGTCTAAAAGAAACAATAGTAGTGGACCTAAGTCAAGTGGACAGTAGCCCATCAGAAGCTCAAAGTGAGTCCGACACTCATTCCGAGAAAGGTGAAGATTATTCTTATCCTTCCTATCACGATAAAACTAAAACCATAATGTCTCAGCCAGAATTTTTAAAGTTAGCCGCTTCAATAGTGGGTGATTTCGATGGCCGACCACAAAATCTGCAAATTATAGGGAAACACGAACAATTGGCAGTGTCCTTAGTCAAAACTAAATTAAAAGGTGATTCCCGAGAAATTATAACAAATGAATCAACAGCAGACCAATTTAAAGATAAACTAAAAACCAAATGTAAGAGTGAATCAGCAAAAGCCCTACAAGCCCGAATCAAAAACATAAAACAAGACAAAAAATCTGCTAATAGCTTTAGAACAGAAATTCTGAACCTTACAAAACAGTTAGAAACTGCATACATTTCTGATGGTGTACTACCAGAGCTCGCATCCTCATACTCTGCGCAAGTGGCAGTAGATGCCTTTAAAATCAATTCTTCAAAATCCGAGGTAAAGACGATCATGAAAAGTGGTCAATTTGACTTTTTAGATTCAGCAGTTTCCAAATTTATGGAAGCTAATAATAACGCTGTGTGGTGGCCGCTGTGGTTGAGTGGTGGCCGCTGTGGTTGAGTTGGTAGCGGTGCGTGCTATAACTTGATATGCCGGTGAGCTCGAGGTTCGAATATCAGTCAGGGCAAGCAAAATCTTAATCATAGAAACAGTTTTTTCTAATAGCGGTCACCCCTCGGCAGGCAATGGCAAACCTCCGAGGGTATTTCTGCCATGAAAAAGCTTCTCATTAAATACATCTGCCATTCGGAGTCGGCACAAAACTGTAGGTCCCTCCATTTGTGGTATAATATAAAGATGCACACCACAAATGGTAGGAGAAGCTCGGCCAAACACTGAGCTATATAGTGTACGCGCCAAAATTATATTATATATTATAATAATAACGCTGTAAATCAAAAGAGTAATATTATGTTTTATAATGAAAGACAACAACGACAACGTTTTAACAGAAATTACAATTACAACCGGCATAGACGTCAAGGCAACGTATATATAAATTTTCGCGAACCGGGACATTAATACAATAACAGCAATTCTCTTAACTATAATGGTAGATATAACTATAGAGGTACATAGACAAAACAGCAACAACCCAGAACAAAATAACCGAAACGTTCGAACGCTAAAAAATGAACAACAATCGGAAAACCAAATAGCTCCACCACAAAATTAAATAGCGCTAAAAAAAAAAACACCTTTAACCTACACTTCGCCTCTTTAGATCTATGAACAAAACAGTTTCCTGTAATATAGAAGGTGATATTAAACAAATGAAGCCCAAAATACACGTGTATGAAGCGCTATATAAATACGAGGTTAAAAGACAAGTTAACACCATATTTAACACCAGCAAACTCTCATCCGGACAAAACTCTGTTCTCACCGATATTGCTGACAGCGCAGAAGGAAGTTTGCGCGTGGCAACAACGTAAACTCCTACAACAGCTTCACTCCCTCTGATATTGCTGACGGCGCGTCTACGGGTCTGCGTATGACAACAACAGTTAACACTAACAAGTGATCGCCGCGGCAGCAGCGAAAGCATTACAATTGTGCAAGCGGTAAATTGCCGAAATGCATTCACAAGTCACGCGGTCGATAACGTGCAGCAGCTGGCAGGGACTGTTTGAGTGTTAAGGTATTTAGGCGAAGTCGTCGAATTAATGTTTCAGTTGTATTAACTCACCCGACTTAACCGGCCGCCCTTGCTCTCTTGCAAGGGAAATAAAATATTTAAACAAACACCACTTGTTTCTTTAATTGGCGCCCAACGTGGGGCCATACGACATCTCCTTATAAAGGACACGCGAGTTTATCCTTGTAAAGGACACGCGAGTTTGGCCGTGGGTTCGAACCCACCTTGACTTTGTAACCAAAAACTTTGTGAACAAAAATACTACATAAGGTAGTATGAAATTTAACCAAAAAAGTTGTGAAGACTTTGTGAACAAACTAAAAATACTACGTAAGGAAGTATGAAATTTAACCAAAAAACTTGTGAAGACTTTGTGAGCAAAAAGTACTACATAAGGTAGTATGAAATTTAACCAAAAAAGTTGTGAAGACTTTGTGAACAAACTAAAAATACTACGTAAGGAAGTTTGAAATTAAACCAAAAATTTGTGAACAAAAATACTACGTAAGGTAGTGTGAAATTTTACCAAAAACTTGTGAAGACTTTGTGAACAAAAAAATCGACGAAATTTAACAAAATACTAGTAAAATATTATGTCAACAGTAATAAACTTTAAACATTCTGTGAGAACAAGAATCACTAATTTGCAAAAAGTTTTGCAGTGTAACTTAGAACATTAATTAAAAAAAAATTTGAGAGGTATTGCACGCCTCGCCGAGGCGTTGCCAGCGAGGGACAAAGTAAACATAAAGGAGAAGGAGCAGTTAAAACCAAATATTCACCAAATTTAATTGAATTCTAAACTAGCCTAAGATGGGAATATTCATGCAAGTAGAGAGTTCAGCAACTAAAAGTGATGGTCAAATTAAGGTGAATTTATTGGAATCAAATAGGCAGGCAATAATTGAGACGCCAACTCAGGTCATCCAATATGAGCCGGTTACAATCCAAGCAAACACACCGTGTGAGGAATCCTTACATCTGGTGAAAACAATGCCAGAATTCAAGGGTTATCATATACGTTATGTGCCCTGGAGACAAGCGGCGCACACTGCCTATAAAGTGTTTGAGAGATATGAAGGTAGTTCAAAGGACTATCAGGCGGTGGGCATCATCCGTAATAAAGTGATAGGAGCAGCAGATAGCGTCCTATCGTCCTTCAACACGGTCTTGAATTTCCATGCAATCATTGCACGGCTAGACTTCGCCTATGCCGATAAAAGGCCTATCCATTTAATAGAACAGGAATTTTCCACCTTGAGCCAGCGTAAATTGTCAGTAATAGGGTTGTACGATGATGTGGAAAGAAAGTTAACTCTCATAGTTAATAAAACCATTATGACTCACGGTGGAAATACCACCCTAATAGAATCACTCAATAAGAAGTATCGCGATGATGCCCTTCGCATTTTTATTTCAGGTCTCAATCGCCCCATGTGCGATATCCTTTTCTCCTCTAAGCCTAACGATCTTCCTTCCGCGTTGGCCTTAGCACAAGAGCTTGAAGCAAACCAAGAAAGGTCTATGTTTGCCCACTCCTTTAATAGACAAGTGATTCAGGGCCCCAACCAGTACCTATATTTAACACAATACCGCAGAGTTCCACTTGACCAACAGCGGCAAACTCCAGTACCAATGGATGTAGACCCATCCCTATTCATAAGTACTTTTCTGTATGTAAGGTTTTGTAACCATTGACTTAAATAAAATGAAATGAAATACTACAAAAGCTGAACGATATAATAAAAGTGCTGCACAAACTGGGGCTATCATCCTGCATCGGCGCGTACTGGTGAATGAGGTCGAAGGTGATAGTCGACTTTCATTGTCAGTACCCTTCCCAACCACGATGTCCTACGAATACGGATGTTGGAGATCCCCTATTACTGACTACTCCTACCCCTTTATGTCATCCTGCCTTCCCGGAACTAAAATAATTTTACCACTTCATGTCGGATTATAAAACTTCATTACTTCTTTATTAACTTATTATACATAACCACAATATAAACATTTCAGCTAACTTACTTATTGTTGAAACATATTTGCTTCTAACTCCATATTAGTTCAAGCGAATCTGTTCATATGTATATCAGATTCTTTAATTCTTCAAAGTTTTAAGTTGCTATACTTTTCAAGTTACTTAAGTGAATTAAGCTGCTGAGTTTAACATACAAGGTTACAAATTCATATTAATACTAATTTTAAGTGCGCGAAAATATTGGCAATTACGATGATCTACACGATCTATATACATATTTCAGTACAAAGCTTTGAGCTTTTGCGCAGGTCGAATGAAACGCGGCAGCTGTTGGTTTATGATAACCCTAGGCCTATATGTATGTATACATGTACATATGCAAATTTTTCTTCGTGAAATGCGTATTATTTGTTGGTAAGCTGAAAACCCAATTGCTAATAAAATATAATTGTTGCTACGCAAGCTGTCACCAGATCAAGAGGCGCGGGGAGAGAAGCAAGTACAAACATAGATGCACTCGAAAGCTTACATCAGCCTGTCACCATACCCATGAACACACATATGTATGTTCCTAAGCATGGGTATACGGACACAAGCTTATCTACGTAATTAGGAGTTCGGTTGCCAGGTCGATCGGGCTCTGCTAACTAAAATATTAGACTAAAGCAATAAAAAAGTTAAATTACTTACATATGCACAGCTCCAACGACGAAAGGCCTTCAGCGTCTGTGGATTTGTTTTTTTTTTCCTTCGAGCTGGGATTAGGTGGGCACACCAACATTTCCTTACTCTAATATTTTTTCTTATCTGGTTTTATATTTTGTTATATTTTAATGCACTTGGTATTAAAGACAAGAGTCGCGAAAAAAAACCCAGGAAGAATTTCTAATGAATTTTTTTTTTTTTTTTTTTTAATAGCTTTTTCTTCTCTAGGCACGCAAATACCCGAACAGGCAAATAACATATTTTTCTTTTAGGTAAAGTTATTTTGCAACAACAGCGCACACTTGCAATTTGACCACTTCTACCAATCTTTTCGGCACTTTTACAAATTACTGGAAACAATCAACAAATTTCTATAACTAAATATTTTTTTTTCACTTCTTTGTTATTAATTTCCTTGATTTTAATTTTTAGTTTTAACTAACTTCGTTTTCTATTTTTTTTTTATTTTGTTTTAAAAAACTTAACATTCAGAATTTTTTTGATATATATTTTTTTTTTCTGTATTGGTTTTGTAGTATGGAAATTCTGTTTAAATTGTATGTTTCTTTTAGTTTTTTTCCGATTTCCCTAAAATTAAACAGGCCCACAATCAGGCCAAGGTGCGATTACCTCCTTCATACCGCGGTGGTAAACGTCCAACGCTGGTCTGGATGCTGCTTTTCAAAGGCGTAATCTTTGCTGTCCACACGAAAGTTATAGCCACCCCAAGGCTGTGATTAAAATTTGTTCGCTATGTATGGCGATACCTGGATCGGGACTAGAAATGTCTTGTTCTGGTGGGATTTAACTCACTAAATGAGGAGGAGTAATCCTTGGAAAAGTAATGGCCTTCCTCGGATAGATGAGCGTGGGTTTTAAAAGAAACTTATGTATGATAGCCCGTGTGGCAATGGTAGTTACAGCCAGTAAATATCAGCAAAAGAAGAATGACTGCAGCCTCGTCAGCGTTTATATTGCACTAAATTCCAGTGACCAAGGTTGTTTGATTAACTTCGGAATTTGCTGTTAATTCAGCTTTAAGGTGCCTTGTGTATTTGTTTGCGGACAGAAAATTTGCATACACAAACACATAGGCTGAATGTATTAAGCAACAACCTCCTTTTCGAGAGAGTCTTCTCACGCCACAAGAGCTTTAATAATAATAATAATAATAATCCCAACGGTTTTATCCCTCCATACCCGCCCGACCGACGCGAGGGGCGCATCCGCATGACGCACGGATATATAAAAAAAAAATTTATTTGTTTCATATATGTTGCGCCGAGTCATGAATGGCAGAGGTTTGTTAAGTGTCGAGATCTAAAACTGTTCAGCTACAGAACAAGTGCTCGTCAGCTGATCGAATAGTAATATATGTATATGTATGTGTGTATTAATTATTGAGAGGATTGAGTATAGTTTTCTTTATGTAAAAAAGTGAGTCTGAAATATCAAAAGAACCGGAGTGAGTGTTAAAATCCGGACACAAACTACGGAGTGGCTCATTTAACTCAAAATTACTTTTACATGGCTTCAGAAAGAGAGGCCGGAAATGTCTTGAAATTCTGGAGGGAACGTTAAGTTTTATTTCGCTAAGAAGAGATATGCTAGAGATCAAGCCTGTCAGTAACTTGACCAAAAATACAATGCCTAGCATTTCTCTGCGACTAGCAAGTGTAGGAAGATTAATGAGTTTTAAACGACTTATATATGGCGGCAGGTTGTACTGAGAATCCCAACGAAAATTCCTTAAAGCAAAAAGCATAAATTGTTTTAGAATTGACTCTATTCTGTCGGAATGAATTTGATAGCGCGGGTTCCAAACAACAGATCCATATTCCAGTAAGCTCAGGTTTATATCGTAAATTTGCCTGCAGTGTACATATGCACACTGGGAGAACAATTGTGTACATTACAATGTTTTATTTAATGAAGTCCCTGCTCGGGCGCCCCTGTGCTCCTTGCCTCTTATGCTGGGGTGTACTCGCCTCTGCCAGGGTTCGTTGACAATAAATGTATTATGGTGGGACTATTCAAATTCTTTATTAATAACAATGTTGATGAGTGACTCCAATCTGACTACAATAATGGTATTGCTGACGCAATCGGTGTGAGGTTGCTGTTACTTGGGCGCGCTGATGCTGCCACTCGCTGTAGGCCTCGGCGATGTATTGCTGCGCTGCTAGTCTCGGTGGTATTCTGTTCCCGTTACTTGGGTATACTGGTGCTGCTACTCTGGTAGGCAATAACGGCGGTGTGATGCTGGATAATAACGATCGGTTGTCGTTGGCGCGCGGATCACAGTAGCTGCGGTGTGGACGTACGCGAACACGGTCGTTGGCAAGGAGATGGGCATGAGATAAAACCCTGTACTCACTCTCGCCTAGCCCGTGGTTCTTGCTTCCGAAAGTGCTGTCTCGCTTGAGAAGTCAACCCTGAACGTGACAGGCACTCCGCAAGCAATGTCTTACCCACACGCGTAGCTCCGTGCAGAATGTCCCATGTCCTACCGTGCAGCTCATTTTATGTCCTACCGTGAGGCTCATGTTGCTGACTATCGAAAACGGTAGGATGATGCTGAATGTTGCGAGAACTTTCGATCAGCAGGATGGCGTTGCTCTGCTGCTATACTGTGAGTGGCGTGATTCTACCGTTGCTCGCAGGTGGCGTGATTTTGGCGTCAGTTCGCACGTACAGTACGAACGGTGCCCTTGGTGTTGTTGTTTAGCCGGTTTATTGGTGTTCGGTGAGGAGAGTGGAGTTTTGGTGGGCTAAATTTTACTTGAACATTTCGTACTCACAAAACATATAAACTAGATAACAAGAAACGATATATAAAACCAGAGACGGTTAAGAAGCATCTAACAGAGTTATTGGAAATTGCGAATCGAATTAGGGGCTCCTTAAGAGCTCAATACGAAAAATTACTACGAAGTCATAGGGATCTACCTTTAAAATCTTATTGGGATATCAGAGACAAACTTTTAAAAACTCGAATCAATCATAAAATATATCAGAGTATATCCCACAGTCTAAAAGAAACAATAGTAGTGGACCTAAGTCAAGTGGACAGTAGCCCATCAGAAGCTCAAAGTGAGTCCGACACTCATTCCGAGAAAGGTGAAGATTATTCTTATCCTTCCTATCACGATAAAACTAAAACCATAATGTCTCAGCCAGAATTTTTAAAGTTAGCCGCTTCAATAGTGGGTGATTTCGATGGCCGACCACAAAATCTGCAAATTATAGGGAAACACGAACAATTGGCAGTGTCCTTAGTCAAAACTAAATTAAAAGGTGATTCCCGAGAAATTATAACAAATGAATCAACAGCAGACCAATTTAAAGATAAACTAAAAACCAAATGTAAGAGTGAATCAGCAAAAGCCCTACAAGCCCGAATCAAAAACATAAAACAAGACAAAAAATCTGCTAATAGCTTTAGAACAGAAATTCTGAACCTTACAAAACAGTTAGAAACTGCATACATTTCTGATGGTGTACTACCAGAGCTCGCATCCTCATACTCTGCGCAAGTGGCAGTAGATGCCTTTAAAATCAATTCTTCAAAATCCGAGGTAAAGACGATCATGAAAAGTGGTCAATTTGACTTTTTAGATTCAGCAGTTTCCAAATTTATGGAAGCTAATAATAACGCTGTGTGGTGGCCGCTGTGGTTGAGTGGTGGCCGCTGTGGTTGAGTTGGTAGCGGTGCGTGCTATAACTTGATATGCCGGTGAGCTCGAGGTTCGAATATCAGTCAGGGCAAGCAAAATCTTAATCATAGAAAAAGTTTTTTCTAATAGCGGTCACCCCTCGGCAGGCAATGGCAAACCTCCGAGGGTATTTCTGCCATGAAAAAGCTTCTCATTAAATACATCTGCCGTTCGGAGTCGGCACAAAACTGTAGGTCCCTCCATTTGTGGTATAATATAAAGACGCACACCACAAATGGTAGGAGAAGCTCGGCCAAACACTGAGCTATATAGTGTACGCGCCAAAATTATATTATATATTATAATAATAACGCTGTAAATCAAAAGAGTAATATTATGTTTTATAATGAAAGACAACAACGACAACGTTTTAACAGAAATTACAATTACAACCGGCATAGACGTCAAGGCAACGGATATATAAATTTTCGCGAACCGGGACATTAATACAATAACAGCAATTCTCTTAACTATAATGGTAGATATAACTATAGAGATACATAGACAAAACAGCAACAACCCAGAACAAAATAACCGAAACGTTCGAACGCTAAAAAATGAACAACAATCGGAAAACCAACTAGCTCCACCACAAAATTAAATAGCGCTAAAAAAAAAACACCTTTAACCTACACTTCGCCTCTTTAGATCTATGAACAAAACAGTTTCCTGTAATATAGAAGGTGATATTAAACAAATGAAGCCCAAAATACACGCTATATAAATACGAGGTTAAAAGACAAGTTAACACCATATTTAACACCAGCAAACTCTCATCCGGACAAAACTCTGTTCTCACCGATATTGCTGACAGCGCAGAAGGAAGTTTGCGCGTGGCAACAACGTAAACTCCTACAACAACTTCACTCCCTCTGATATTGCTGACGGCGCGTCTACGGGTCTGCGTATGACAACAACAGTTAACACTAACAAGTGATCGCCCCGGCAGCAGCGAAAGCATTACAATTGTGCAAGCGGTAAATTGCCGAAATGCATTCACAAGTCACGCGGTCGATAACGTGCAGCAGCTGGCAGGGACTGTTTGAGTGTTAAGGTATTTAGGCGAAGTCGTCGAATTAATGTTTCAGTTGTATTAACTCACCCGACTTAACCGGCCGCCCTTGCTCTCTTGCAAGGGAAATAAAACATTTAAACAAACACCACTTGTTTCTTTAATTGGCGCCCAACGTGGGGCCATACGACATCTCCTTATAAAGGACACGCGAGTTTATCCTTGTAAAGGACACGCGAGTTTGGCCGTGGGTTCGAACCCACCTTGACTTTGTAACCAAAAACTTTGTTAAAAAAAAATACTACATAAGGTTGTATGAAATTTAACTTAAAAAGTTGTGAAGACTTTGTGAACAAACTAAAAATACTACGTAAGGAAGTATGAAATTTAACCAAAAAAACTTGTGAAGACTTTGTGAACAAAAAGTACTACATAAGGTAGTATGAAATTTAACCAAAAAAGTTGTGAAGACTTTGTGAACAAACTAAAAATACTACGTAAGGAAGTACGAAATTTAACCAAAAATTTGTGAATAAAAATACTACGTAAGGTAGTGTAAAATTTTACCAAAAACTTGTGAAGACTTTGTGAACAAAAAAATCGACGAGATTTAACAAAATACTAGTAAAATATTATGTGAACAGTAATAAACTTTAAACATTATGTGAGAACAAGAATCACTAATTTGCAAAAAGTTTTGCAGTGTAACTTAGAACATTAATTTAAAAAAATTTGAGAGGTATTGCACGCCACGCCGAGGCGTTGCCAGCGAGAGACAAAGTAAACATAAAGGAGAAGGAGCAGTTAAAACCAAATATTCACCAAACTTAATTGAATTCTAAACTAGCCTAAGATGGGAATATTCATGCAAGTAGAGAGTTCAGCAACTAAAAGTGATGGTCAAATTAAGGTGAATTTATTGAAATCAAATAGGCAGGCAAGAATTGAGACGCCAACTCAGGTCATCCAATATGAGCCGGTTACAATCCAAGCAAACACACCGTGTGAGGAATCCTTACATCTGGTGAAAGCAATGCCAGAATTCAAGGGTGATCATATACGTTATGTGCCCTGGAGACAAGCGGCGCACACTGCCTATAAAGTGTTTGAGAGATATGAAGGTAGTTCAAAGCACTATCAGGCGGTGGGCATCATCCGTAATAAAGTGATAGGAGCAGCAGATAGCGTCCTATCGTCCTTCAACACGGTCTTGAATTTCCATGCAATCATTGCACGGCTAGACTTCGCCTATGCCGATAAAAGACCTATCCATTTAATAGAACAGGAATTATCCACCTTGAGACAGCGTAAATTATCAGTAATAGGGTTGTACGATGATGTGGAAAGAAAGTTAACTCTCATAGTTAATAAAACCAATATGACTCACGGTGGAAATACCACCCTAATAGAATCACTCAATAAGAAGTATCGTGAGGATGCCCTTCGCATTTTTATTTCAGGTCTCAATCGCCCCCTGTGCGATATGCTTTTCTCCTCTAAGCCTAACGATCTTCCTTCCGCGTTGGCCTTAGCACAAGAGCTTGAAGCAAACCAAGAAAGGTCTATGTTTGCCCACTCCTTTAATAGACAAGTGATTCAGGGCCCCAACCAGTACCTATATTTAACACAATACCGCAGAGTTCCACTTGACCAACAGCGGCAAACTCCAGTACCAATGGATGTAGACCCATCCCTATTCATAAGTACTTTTCTGTATGTAAGGTTTTGTAACCATTGACTTAAATAAAATGAAATGAAATACTACAAAAGCTGAACGATATAATAAAAGTGCTGCACAAACTGGGGCTATCATCCTGCATCGGCGCGTACTGGTGAATGAGGTCGAAGGTGATAGTCGACTTTCATTGTCAGTACCCTTCCCAACCACGATGTCCTACGAATACGGATGTTGGAGATCCCCTATTACTGACTACTCCTACCCCTTTATGTCATCTTGCCTTCCCGGAACTAAAATAATTTTACCACTTCATGTCGGATTATAAAACTTCATTACTTCTTTATTAACTTATTATACATAACCACAATATAAACATTTCAGCTAACTTACTTATTGTTGAAACATATTTGCTTCTAACTCCATATTAGTTCAAGCGAATCTGTTCATATGTATATCAGATTCTTTAATTCTTCAAAGTTTTAAGTTGCTATACTTTTCAAGTTACTTAAGTGAATTAAGCTGCTGAGTTTAACATACAAGGTTACAAATTCATATTAATACTAATTTTAAGTGCGCGAAAATATTGGCAATTACGATGATCTACACGATCTATATACATATTTCAGTACAAAGCTTTGAGCTTTTGCGCAGGTCGAATGAAACGCGGCAGCTGTTGGTTTATGATAACCCTAGGCCTATATGTATGTACACATGTACATATGCAAATTTTTCTTCGTGAAATGCGTATTATTTGTTGGTAAGCTGAAAACCCAATTGCTAATAAAATATAATTGTTGCTACGCAAGCTGTCACCAGATCAAGAGGCGCGGGGAGAGAAGCAAGTACAAACATAGATGCACTCGAAAGCTTACATCAGCCTGTCACCATACCCATGAACACACATATGTATGTTCCTAAGGGTGCGTACAGAGTGGCCGCTTGTTGCCGAGCCGAGCCGACTGACGCTTATTGCGAGAACCAATGCGAGAAAACTGGTACTATACAAATTAGTACAAATAAGCGCGAACAGGTCATAGTGGGCGCCGAGCTGGTCAGAGCGCAAAGCTGATTGAATGCGAGAAAACAGTTCCAAAGCGTATTTCAGCGCCGAAAACATTGTTTATTCTGCGAAAAGCTAGTTTTGGACATAAAATTCTTTGGAAAAAGTGAAATCAAAAATTATATATATATATTATTCTCCAAATTCACTTCGTTTATCATTTATTGGATGTTTTCCAAATGATTTTTCATTTCATTTCATTTCATTTATTGCCAAAAAATTAGTACAATAAGAACTATGATCTTTTATAGTACAACAAATCATAGGTAAATTTAGAATAATAAATAAATAAAGGTATAATAGTTATTAAAGCTAAGTTTTTAAAAATATACTACAGAAAATTATAAATAAAGAAGTGAATTACATTTTGAGCAGAAAGTAGGAATTAGATAGCGAAACTCATAATAATACAATACACATATTTATTTTATTTTAACGAAAGTACATATATAAGACATTCTTGATAAATACTTTAAAACAGTAGCCGAAGCTAAATACTCATCATCTGACGAATCCATATCTTTTCACTTCAATTTCACAAACACGAATGAACAACAAACCCAAATGCATACAAACATACATAAAACACAAATAATAGATAAAATATCAGCGCTGATTCTCGCATCCACTATGCACACTCAAACTTGTTTCTCGCATGAACAAGTTCTCGCAATAAGCGTCAGTCGGCTCGGCTCGGCAACAAGCGGCCACTCTGTACGCACCCTAAGCATGGGTATACGGGCACACGCTTATCTACGTAATTAGGAGTTCGGTTGCCAGGTCGATCGGGCTCTGCTAACTAAAATATTAGACTAAAGCAATAAAAAAGTTAAATTACTTACATATGCACAGCTTCAACGACGAAAGGCCTTCAGCGTCTGTGGATTTGTTTTTTTTTCCTTCGAGCTGGGATTAGGTGGGCACACCAACATTTCCTTACTCTAATATTTTTTCTTATCTGGTTTTATATTTTGTTATATTTTAATGCACTTGGTATTAAAGACAAGAGTCGCGAAAAAAAACCCAGGAAGAATTTCTAATGAATTTTTTTTTTTTTTTTTTTTAATAGCTTTTTCTTCTCTAGGCACGCAAATACCCGAACAGGCAAATAACATATTTTTCTTTTAGGTAAAGTTATTTTGCAACAACAACGCACACTTGCAATTTGACCACTTCTACCAATCTTTTCGGCACTTTTACAAATTACTGGAAACAATCAACAAATTTCTATAACTAAATATTTTTTTTTCACTTCTTTGTTATTAATTTCCTTGATTTTAATTTTTAGTTTTAACTAACTTCGTTTTCTATTTTTTTTTTATTTTGTTTTAAAAAACTTAACATTCAGAATTTTTTTGATATATATTTTTTTTTTCTGTATTGGTTTTGTAGTATGGAAATTCTGTTTAAATTGTATGTTTCTTTTAGTTTTTTTTCCGATTTCCCTAAAATTAAACAGGCCCACAATCAGGCCAAGGTGCGATTACCTCCTTCATACCGCGGTGGTAAACGTCCAACGCTGGTCTGGATGCTGCTTTTCAAAGGCGTAATCTTTGCTGTCCACACGAAAGTTATAGCCACCCCAAGGCTGTGATTAAAATTTGTTCGCTATGTATGGCGATACCTGGATCGGGACTAGAAATGTCTTGTTCTGGTGGGATTTAACTCACTAAATGAGGAGGAGTAATCCTTGGAAAAGTAATGGCCTTCCTCGGATAGATGAGCGTGGGTTTTAAAAGAAACTTATGTATGATAGCCCGTGTGGCAATGGTAGTTACAGCCAGTAAATATCAGCAAAAGAAGAATGACTGCAGCCTCGTCAGCGTTTATATTGCACTAAATTCCAGTGTTGTTTGATTAACTTTGGAATTTGCTGTTAATTCAGCTTTAAGGTGCCTTGTGTATTTGTTTGCGGACAGAAAATTTGCATACACAAACACATAGGCTGAATGTATTAAGCAACAACCTCCTTTTCGAGAGAGTCTTCTCACGCCACAAGAGCTTTAATAATAATAATAATAATAATCCCAACGGTTTTATCCCTCCATACCCGCCCGACCGACGCGAGGGGCGCATCCGCATGACGCACGGATATATAAAAAAAAAATTTATTTGTTTCATATATGTTGCGCCGAGTCATGAATGGCAGAGGTTTGTTAAGTGTCGAGATCTAAAACTGTTCAGCTACAGAACAAGTGCTCGTCAGCTGATCGAATAGTAATATATGTATATGTATGTGTGTATTAATTATTGAGAGGATTGAGTATAGTTTTCTTTATGTAAAAAAGTGAGTCTGAAATATCAAAAGAACCGGAGTGAGTGTTAAAATCCGGACACAAACTACGGAGTGGCTCATTTAACTCAAAATTACTTTTACATGGCTTCAGAAAGAGAGGCCGGAAATGTCTTGAAATTCTGGAGGGAACGTTTAGTTTTATTTCGCTAAGAAGAGATGGGCTAGAGATCAAGCCTGTCAGTAACTTGACCAAAAATACAATGCCTAGCATTTCTCTGCGACTAGCAAATGTAGGAAGATTAATGAGTTTTAAACGACTTATATATGGCGGCAGGTTGTACTGAGAATCCCAACGAAAATTCCTTAAAGCAAAAAGCAGAAATTGTTTTAGAATTGACTCTATTCTGTCGGAATGAATTTGATAGCGCGGGTTCCAAACAACAGATCCATATTCCAGTAAGCTCAGGTTTATATCGTAAATTTGCCTGCAGTGTACATATGCACACTGGGAGAACAATTGTGTACATTACAATGTTTTATTTAATGAAGTCCCTGCTCGGGCGCCCCTGTGCTCCTTGCCTCTTATGCTGGGGTGTACTCGCCTCTGCCAGAGTTCGTTGACAATAAATGTATTATGGTGGGACTATTCAAATTCTTTATTAATAACAATGTTGATGAGTGACTCCAATCTGACTACAATAATGGTATTGCTAACGCAATCGGTGTGAGGTTGCTGTTACTTGGGCGCGCTGATGCTGCCACTCGCTGTAGGCCTCGGCGATGTATTGCTGCGCTGCTAGTCTCGGTGGTATTCTGTTCCCGTTACTTGGGTATACTGGTGCTGCTACTCTGGTAGGCAATAACGGCGGTGTGATGCTGGATAATAACGATCGGTTGTCGATGGCGCGCGGATCACAGTAGCTGCGGTGTGGACGTACGCGAACACGGTCGTTGGCAAGGAGATGGGCATGAGATAAAACCCTGTACTCACTCTCGCCTAGCCCGTGGTTCTTGCTTCCGAAAGTGCTGTCTCGCTTGAGAAGTCAACCCTGAACGTGACAGGCACTCCGCAAGCAATGTCTTACCCACACGCGTAGCTCCGTGCAGAATGTCCCTTGTCCTACCGTGCAGCTCACTTTATAGACAATGAGGCTCATGTTGCTGACTATCGACAACGGTAGGATAATGCTGAATGTTGCGAGAACTTTCGATCAGCAGGATGGCGTAGCCCTGCTGCTATACTGTGAGTGGCGTGATTCTACCGTTGCTCGCAGGTGGCGTGATTTTGGCGTCAGTTCGCACGTACAGTACGAACGGTGCCCTTGGTGTTGTTGTTTAGCCGGTTTATTGGTGTTCGGTGAGGAGAGTGGAGTTTTGGTGAGCTAAATTTTACTTGAACATTTCGTACTCACAAAACATATAAACTAGATAACAAGAAACGATATATAAAACCAGAGACGGTTAAGAAGCATCTAACAGAGTTATTGGAAATTGCGTATCGAATTAGGGGCTCCTTAAGAGCTCAATACGAAAAATTACTACGAAGTCATAGGGATCTAGCTTTAAAATCTTATTGGGATATCAGAGACAAACTTTTAAAAACTCTAATCAATCATAAAATATATCAGAGTATATCCCACAGTCTAAAAGAACCAATAGTAGTGGACCTAAGTCAAGTGGACAGTAGCCCATCAGAAGCTCAAAGTGAGTCCGACACTCATTCCGAGAAAGGTGAAGATTATTCTTATCCTTCCTATCACGATAAAACTAAAACCATAATGTCTCAGCCAGAATTTTTAAAGTTAGCCGCTTCAATAGTGGGTGATTTCGATGGCCGACCACAAAATCTGCAAATTATAGGGAAACACGAACAATTGGCAGTGTCCTTAGTCAAAACTAAATTAAAAGGTGATTCCCGAGAAATTATAACAAATGAATCAACAGCAGACCAATTTAAAGATAAACTAAAAACCAAATGTAAGAGTGACTCAGCAAAAGCCCTACAAGCCCGAATCAAAAACATAAAACAAGACAAAAAATCTGCTAATAGCTTTAGAACAGAAATTCTGAACCTTACAAAACAGTTAGAAACTGCATACATTTCTGATGGTGTACTACCAGAGCTCGCATCCTCATACTCTGCGCAAGTGGCAGTAGATGCCTTTAAAATCAATTCTTCAAAATCCGAGGTAAAGACGATCATGAAAAGGGGTCAATTTGACTTTTTAGATTCAGCAGTTTCCAAATTTATGGAAGCTAATAATAACGCTGTGTGGTGGCCGCTGTGGTTGAGTGGTGGCCGCTGTGGTTGAGTTGGTAGCGGTGCGTGCTATAACTTGATATGCCGGTGAGCTCGAGGTTCGAATATCAGTCAGGGCAAGCAAAATCTTAATCATAGAAAAAGTTTTTTCTAATAGCGGTCACTTCTCGGCAGGCAATGGCAAACCTCCGAGGGTATTTCTGCCATGAAAAAGCTTCTCATTAAATACATCTGCCGTTCGGAGTCGGCACAAAACTGTAGGTCCCTCCATTTGTGGTATAATATAAAGACGCACACCACAAATGGTAGGAGAAGCTCGGCCAAACACTGAGCTATATAGTGTACGCGCCAAAATTATATTATATATTATAATAATAACGCTGTAAATCAAAAGAGTAATATTATGTTTTATAATGAAAGCCAACAACGACAACGTTTTAACAGAAATTACAATTACAACCGGCATAGACGTCAAGGCAACGGATATAGAAATTTTCGCGAACCCGGACATTAATACAATAACAGCAATTCTCTTAACTATAATGGTAGACATAACTATAGAGGTACATAGACAAAACAGCAACAACCCAGAACAAAATAACCGAAACGTTCGAACGCTAAAAAATGAACAACAATCCGAAAACCAACTAGCTCCAGCACAAACTTAAATAGCGCTAAAAAAAAAACACCTTTAACCTACACTTCGCCTCTTTAGATCTATGAACAAAACAGTTTCCTGTAATATAGAAGGTGATATTAAACAAATGAAGCCCAAAATACACGTGTATGAAGCGCTATATAAATACGAGGTTAAAAGACAAGTTAACACCATATTTAACACCAGCAAACTCTCATCCGGACAAAACTCTGTTCTCACCGATATTGCTGACAGCGCAGAAGGAAGTTTGCGCGTGGCAACAACGTAAACTCCTACAACAACTTCACTCCCTCTGATATTGCTGACGGCGCGTCTACGGGTCTGCGTATGACAACAACAGTTAACACTTACAAGTGATCGCCGCGGCAGCAGCGAAAGCATTACAATTGTGCAAGCGGTAAATTGCCGAAATGCATTCACAAGTCACGCGGTCGATAACGTGCAGCAGCTGGCAGGGACTGTTTGAGTGTTCAGGTATTTAGGCGAAGCCGTCTAATTAATGTTTCAGTTGTATTAACTCACCCGACTTAACCGGCTGCCCTTGCTCTCTTGCAAGGGAAATAAAACATTTAAACAAACACCACTTGTTTCTTTAATTGGCGCCCAACGTGGGGCCATACGACATCTCCTTATAAAGGACACGCGAGTTTATCCTTGTAAAGGACACGCGAGTTTGGCCGTGGGTTCGAACCCACCTTGACTTTGTAACCAAAAACTTTGTTAAAAAAAAATACTACATAAGGTTGTATGAAATTTAACTTAAAAAGTTGTGAAGACTTTGTGAACAAACTAAAAATACTACGTAAGGAAGTATGAAATTTAACCAAAAAAACTTGTGAAGACTTTGTGAACAAAAAGTACTACATAAGGTAGTATGAAATTTAACCAAAAAAGTTGTGAAGACTTTGTGAACAAACTAAAAATACTACGTAAGGAAGTACGAAATTTAACCAAAAATTTGTGAATAAAAATACTACGTAAGGTAGTGTAAAATTTTACCAAAAACTTGTGAAGACTTTGTGAACAAAAAAATCGACGAGATTTAACAAAATACTAGTAAAATATTATGTGAACAGTAATAAACTTTAAACATTCTGTGAGAACAAGAATCACTAATTTGCAAAAAGTTTTGCAGTGTAACTTAGAACATTAATTTAAAAAAATTTGAGAGGTATTGCACGCCACGCCGAGGCGTTGCCAGCGAGAGACAAAGTAAACATAAAGGAGAAGGAGCAGTTAAAACCAAATATTCACCAAACTTAATTGAATTCTAAACTAGCCTAAGATGGGAATATTCATGCAAGTAGAGAGTTCAGCAACTAAAAGTGATGGTCAAATTAAGGTGAATTTATTGAAATCAAATAGGCAGGCAAGAATTGAGACGCCAACTCAGGTCATCCAATATGAGCCGGTTACAATCCAAGCAAACACACCGTGTGAGGAATCCTTACATCTGGTGAAAGCAATGCCAGAATTCAAGGGTGATCATATACGTTATGTGCCCTGGAGACAAGCGGCGCACACTGCCTATAAAGTGTTTGAGAGATATGAAGGTAGTTCAAAGCACTATCAGGCGGTGGGCATCATCCGTAATAAAGTGATAGGAGCAGCAGATAGCGTCCTATCGTCCTTCAACACGGTCTTGAATTTCCATGCAATCATTGCACGGCTAGACTTCGCCTATGCCGATAAAAGACCTATCCATTTAATAGAACAGGAATTATCCACCTTGAGACAGCGTAAATTATCAGTAATAGGGTTGTACGATGATGTGGAAAGAAAGTTAACTCTCATAGTTAATAAAACCAATATGACTCACGGTGGAAATACCACCCTAATAGAATCACTCAATAAGAAGTATCGTGAGGATGCCCTTCGCATTTTTATTTCAGGTCTCAATCGCCCCCTGTGCGATATGCTTTTCTCCTCTAAGCCTAACGATCTTCCTTCCGCGTTGGCCTTAGCACAAGAGCTTAAAGCAAACCAAGAAAGGTCTATGTGTGCCCACTCCTTTAATAGACAAGTGATTCAGGGCCCCAACCAGTACCCATATTTAACACAATACCGCAGAGTTCCACTTGACCAACAGCGGCAAACTTCAGTACCAATGGATGTAGACCCATCCCTTTCTAGGCTCAGACAAAATAGACCCCAACCACTAATTGGTAATGACGACAGGTACCGCCAGCAGGGAGCCTATCCGAGAGAATATCGTCCGAATATTGGTAATACAGGCGGCACGCTCAGCCGAAACGCTACCCAACAATTTGGGCAACAGGTAGCAACGTCTATGAATAGAGAAAAGCCAGAAAAAAGACCACATGGAAGTGACCAGCAGGCAGTACAAGAAATACAACGAGTAAATCACCTTACCCAAGAACAGGAAGAACCGGAAGGAGAGTATTGGACCGATGCTCAATATGACAGTTACTACCAGAACGAAGGGTATGAAGATAGAAGCGCAGAGGACTCTCAGGACGTACCAAAGGATGATATTAATTTTTTAGGGCAAATTCCCTCTTGCCCTATGTCGAGAGGACAATCGGGGGAAGAGGTATAAAATTCCTGTTTGATACTGGTGCCGGAAAGAGTTATGTCAAACAGCTCAAAGCCCTAAGGGCAATAAAACCTGTAAAGCATCCCTTTACGGTAAAAACAATTCACGGCACCACTTAAATTGACAAACAATGCACAATAAATATTTTTAATAAAAATACTAGATTCTTTATACTACCCAGCTTAGAAACATTTAATGGAATTATAGGGTTCGACTTGCTAAAGGAGTAAACGGTAAAATATATCTAAAAAGTGGATTTTTATGTTTCGACGGTGGGCACGAAAAGCTTTTGTATTATTCTTGCCCAGATGTTAATAAATTAATAGAAACGGATACACAAATCCCGAAAGACCAGTTAAATATTCATGCGGTGTTACAATGCCACGCTAGGGTTTTAGCTGATCCCAACGAACCGCTGCCCTATAATACCGATATCATTGGAACAATGACGACCACCGACGATCTCCCAGTTTACTCAAGGAGTTATCCGTATCCCATTGCCTCAGCTGAGTTCGTCAACAAAGAAATATCGAACTTGTTGCGTGACGGTATAATAAAGCCATCCCGTTCTCCTTATAATAACCCGATTTGGGTTGTGGGTAAAAAGGGCATAGATGAAGATGGCAACAAGAAGTAAAGACTCGTAATTGACTTCCGGAAATTAAATAGTAAAACAATAAGTGACAAGTATCCGATTCCTGATCCTTCTGTAATTTTAGCTAACATGGAAAACGCCAGGTTTTTTTTCACCATAGATCTGAAGTCTGGCTTTCATCAGATTAAGCTAGCGGAAAGGGATCGAGAGAAAACAGCATTCTCGGTCAACAATGGCAAATTTGAATTTTGCAGACTTCCCTTTGGCTTAAAAAATGCTCCAAGCATTTTTCAGAGAGCCATTGATGACGTTCTAAGGGAAGAAATAGGTAAAATATGCCATGTCTATATAGATGATGTCATTATTTTTTCTGAAAATGCTGAACAACATCTAAAGGACATTGACAGAGTATTAAACAAACTTTACGCTGCTAATATGCGAGTATCCGCTGAGAAGTCAAAATTTTTTCAAGAGAGTGTTGAGTTTATAGGTTTTACAGTATCCAGAGAAGGTATTAGAACATGCCCCGATAAAGTCAAAGATATTTTGGGCTGCGCTACCCCCAAGTCGTTAAGGGCTGGCTATTATAGACGGTTTGTAAGGGACTATGCTTCGATTGCAAAGCCACTTACAAAATACTTGCGTGGAGAAAACGTAAATGTCGGTGCTAACCAACCTCGGATAGTCGAAGTAGCCTTGGACGAAGAAGGTCGTAATGCATTCAATAAAATTAAAAGCATACTTGCTTCGGAAGATGTTCTGCTCCTTTACCCTAACTACAAACAACCCTTTGACTTGACAACGGATGCCTCTTCACACGCCATAGGTGCCATTTTATCACGAAACGGAAGACTTATCACCATGATCTCGAGAACCCTGTCTCCAACAGAAGAAATTTATGCAACTAACGAGAGGGAGCTCTTGGCGATAGTATGGGCTCTACAAAAACTTCGAAACTATTTGTACGGCGTAAAACATCTAAACATCTATACTGATCATCAGCCGCTTACCTTTGCTTTGTCCGACAAGAACCCAAACGCCAAATTGAAAAGGTGGCGCGCTTTTGTGGAAGAGTATTCCCCACAGTTTCACTACAAACCAGGGAAAGAAAACTTTGTAGCCGATGCACTCTCCCGGCAGCATATAAATGCACTGAATCACGAAGTGGACTCTGAAAGCATGGCCGCTAACAGTGAGGAAACACTTACTCAAACAATACCCACAGTAAAAAACCCCATTAATTGCTTCCAAACTCAGATTATTCTCGAAGAAGGCAACACATTACCAGTTACCTCAACGATAATCTTTAGATCACGAGTAAGGCATCAAATAACCTTTAACAGCCAAGGTGATTTAATGAAATCCATGAAACAATGTGTTAATCCGAACGTTGTTAACGGATTGCTATGTGAACTGCCAACTTTGGCACGCGAAGATCAACGCGAAATCCTCCAAACCGAACATAATCGAGCTCATAGGTCTCTTCGTGAAAATAAACAACAAGCCCTTGAGAGCTATTACTTTCCCGATTTACGGAAAATCCTAAAAGAAATAATTTCGAACTGCAAAATATGACATGAGGCTAAATTGCAACGACATTCCCCAAATCCTGAAATAGGATCAACTCCTATACCATCGTATCCAGGGGAAATCCTTCACGTTGATATATGTATACTCAACGGACAAAACACACTTCCTTACAGCAATAGATAAGTTTTCCAAATTCGCAATAGTTTTCCCAGTAAAATTTAGAGCCATAGTGGATATTAAAGAACCAATTTACGAGCTTTTTAATTTCTACAGGAATACTAGGGTGTTAGTTTGCGACAATGAAAGGTCGTTGAATTCAGAAACCATCAAAGCGATTCTCAAAAACCACTTCGGGGTCACGATCTACATCACACCACCTGCACATAGTACGACTATATACAACCGCACCATCTATTCCGTAACGAATAAGAGGCCCATCGATGTTATTCATGCAATACCGGATGAATTGATTGACGAAATAAAAGGTAAACTTATACGTAATACAAACCAGGGGATACAGTTTTTGTGAAAACTAATAAAAGGATTGGAAACAAATTCACTAAACTTCATACTGAAAAATTAGTCCAAAAAGATCTGGGTACGTTTGTTTTGATCGACGGGCGGAAAGTGCACAAAACCAATTTAAAACACTCCTCTTTTACTTTAGGGTTGCTTTACTCTTAATAAGCCATTGGGCTAACGTGAGGATACTTAACTACACCAGCTCCCACTACATCCCGATTACAGCAGGAAAGGTGGCTATCCACGAGCAATATAGGTTTCTACTCCACAAAACGAACTTGTCAGAATTCGTAACATAAGCTGAGGAGACGGACAGAATACTAGACCAATTTCCACAATCCCACATCAAGGAACTTCTTCAAAACGACGCAAATGAAATATTAAGATTACTGGACGCGGTCAAAATACACCACCGACATGCCCGAGGCATTAATATTCTGGGGACTGCATTAAAATACATAGCCGGTACACCAGACTTTGACGATTTTCAAAAAGTTGAGACCAGAGCTGAAAACTTAATAGAGGCAAACGAACAACAGATAACCATTAATTCAGCTACGCAGAGACAAATTAATGAATTGACATTGACAGTTAATAATATCTTAAATATATACGGGAAATCTCTTTTCTTTAACCACTAGTAGAAATAGAGCGGTGATAATGGAACTGGAAACCATTATATCATCAGTAACTCTAGGAAAATTAAATGTTTTCAACCCCGTACTGCTTAACGGTATGTAACTAAACAATTTGTTAGCTGCTGAGCACTCTACAAACACTAGTATAAGTGACTCACTTTCTGTTTCTAACGTTAAGATATTCCAAGATATGCAATCCATTTATTTTGTTATTAAATATCCAAAAATAGCAAGGATTTGTAATAATGTAAAGTTGCTGCCCGTTGTCCAACAAGGAAAGATTATTTCTTTAGAGACGAATCTCGTAGCTGAAGGCAATAGGGAATTCATTCCGCTCTACAATTGTAAGGAATCTATAATGAAGTGTCTGCCGACCGTTGAAGGAGAGCCCCTGTGTTCGACAACTACTCAACCAACACTTCGCAGAATGCAAATCAAAGTCCGCTGATCATGTTGTTGCTATGGAGGAAGCCGATGATGGCGTGGTTGTAATTAACGACCAAACCGCTTTAATACAAGACAGAAATTTGACACAGCTGACGAAAGGAACTTTCCTCATAACCTTCAAAGGTAATATTACGATTAACACCACTACTTACAACAACTGGAATGAGCTAGTTCGATCACATCCTGAAGCTGTACCAGCGGAACATATTAACTTCACTGAACATATCGATTTGCTATCACTGCCGTACCTGCAGAGGATTAATGTGAAGAACCTTAAGCACATAGCACACCTGCGGGATCTCATTGCTACCCGCTCTCTACAATCAGGAAGCGCCATACTCCTGATCCTATTAGCCATCGCTGGGAGCATCGCAATCTTTTTGAAGCAACAACGAAAAAATACAATAGTATTGAATAACGTTATAAAAGAAGCCGAGGACGCCTTAGTTTCAAGAGGGGGAGTAGTTAACACCAGCAAACTCGCATCCGGCCAAAATTCTGTTCTCACCGATATTGCTGACAGCGCAGAAGGAAGTTTGCGCGTGACAACAACCTAAACTCCTACAACAACTTCAGTCCCTCTGATATTGCTGACGGCGCGTCCACGGGTCTGCGTATGACAACAACAGTTAACACTAACAAGTGATCGCCGCGGCAGCAGCGAAAGCATTACACTTGTGCAAGCGGTAAATTGCCGAAATGCATTCACAAGTCACGCGGTCGATAACGTGCAGCAGCTGGCAGAGACTGTTTGAGTTTTCAGGTATTTAGGTGAAGTCGTCGAATTAATATTTCAGTTGTATTACCTCACCCGACTTGCTCTCTTGCAAGGGAAATAAAATATTTAAACAAACACCACTTGTTTCTCTAATTGACATGTCCAGCTCATCTTTATTCCACCAAAATTAGTTTTGAAAAAAGGAAAAGGGATTTGTAGCATTATTAAATCGATGTCCTGATTGTTAATGAAAAAATTGACTTAGGACATTTATTTTCTAGGCTTAGGGTAGAAGCCGACATGCATCAATAAATTAGAAATATCGTCTGACGATAAATTTTTTAAATACATTAATCTCGAAGATTTTAAAGTAATGGGCAAAGAAGTACTAAAGCAACTGATGATTGCGATAACACCAAAACAACCTATGTTACTGACAAAGAAGCGATAAACAAAATACTTAAAGATTACCACGATGATCCTGTTAATGGTTGCCACCCAGGCATTAATCGTTTGAGTAAGAAGATACGACAACGGTTTCAATGGAAAAATATGTCACGAGATATTAAAAATATGTAAAACAATGCGTACATTGCAATAAAAACAAAACTACTAGACACAACAAAGAACCGATGGTTTTGATAGAAACCCATTCGACAACATTCAGATCGACACAATCGGTCCATTGCCGAGGTCCGAGAGGGGAAACGAATATGCTATAACAATTGTCTGTAATTTAACAAAATATCTAATTGCAGTTCCAATACCCATCAAACACGCTAAAATTGTGGCATAAGCCTTATTCGTTAACTGTATACTTATCTACCGTTTCATCAAAACAATAATTACAGATATGGGTACAGAGTATAAAAATAACTTGTTCAATGAATTATGCAAACTTTTGAATATTGACCATCGAACTTCGACACTCTATCATCACCAGACATTTGGATCAGTGGAACAGATTCACAGAACTTCTAACGAATATGTACGATCATACAAAAATACTTTACATATTGTTATAACCAGTGTTTAAATTGCTGCAGTCGAAGCAGCAAAAGTCGTAAAATTTCTGCTTTTCGTTTCTTTGCCTTTTTGTAACTGCTGAAATTAAACCGTTGTTCTGCTTATGATTCTGAAACAAGCGGAAGTCGCTGTCACAGCAAAAGCAGAAAATGATAACTGACAAAATGAGCAGCACTTTCGGCAGTCGTCAATTTAAAATTTTCATTCAGTAGTCAGCAGTCGCAGTCGTAAATCAGAAATTAGTCCGGCTTTGCAAGTCGTAAACAGTAGCACTCTGTGAAGTAAAAATTCGTGTGCTTGCACAGTCGTCAGCAGTCGCAGTTGTAGAAACGAAAATTCTACTGATTTCACAGTCGGCAGCAGCAGATGTAAAAGCAAAAACTCGTTAGCTTAAGTAGCCTGTGTTTATTTGATTCGCTCTTGTTAAATAATAATGCACCTATATGTATGTATGTATATACATACATATATTGAAATATACATCCTTTATTAATTAATATTTTCCAATATATATATACACATATACATACTATATCATTTATTACAATTAATCAACAATAAAAAAAGGGAAATACACATTGGTAGGAACATAAGTATTTAAAAAATAAAATAAAATAGATTAATATTATGTTTCTAGTATTAATAAAATTAAACTTATTTAATATATATTATTCACTATCATCAACTTCATCTTCAAAAAGAGGCAATATTTTTATGGTGGTGTCAAGAAAACTTGGGTTCAATTTTACCAGCAAAATATTTTCAAGAACCTCTTGACTAATTCGATTGTGATAGTCAGTAAGCACCAGCCTTTATGTCGAGAATGCTCGCTCAATCGTGACCTGTGGCAAATGAAAATTATTAAACTGTGATCTACATAGTAATAATTATTACTATTAAAATATATTAAAGTATATTTACCTGTCTAGGTAGTACTGCAAAGCATACATTACTTATTTCGCACAGTTCTGGATCCGTGTACTGTTTTCTTTTCCAAAACATAATTACATCCACATCACTTCTTTGAAAAGGAAGTTGTAGATTTTTACGTCGAATGTTCCGCTTATATTTTCTCCCATCCCTTGCACCAAATACTCGTTTAAAAGTTAATCTTTCTCATCAAAAATTGGTTAAGGGATGTATTTGCAGTTGAAGTCGTAGTGGGACACAAAGAGCTAACAGGATTGAATTCACGAATTCTATCCCAAACACTCTTCAGGTGAAGAACGGCATCGTTTTTTTGTTGTGTCGTCAAAGTATGTTGGAAACGAGGGTCCAAAAACAAACACGAAATCAAGAACTTCGCTTGGCATTAGTGATATTGCGACCTCTGCATCTATAATGGCTTGCTCCGCCCGTCTCTTCCTGTTTTTATCCTTAATGTTGTGTTTGAGGCCTTTTTGTAATAGCTGTATTTATTCTTTGTTTAGTGGTACTTCCGTTAAATTTGTCAGTCTAGTATGAAAATTGTGTTGTTGGTGTCGGTCTGTTGATTCGCGCTGTTCCGCAAGTTTGTTTAACTTCCTGTTCAACGTTCTGTATTTCAGTGTCATTTCGTGTTCGATGTCATTCCTTATGCGGTCGAATATGTCCATTAGGGTGTTGGTTGGTATGTAGTCCGTTAGTCTTAAATGGATGTTTAAAATTTCTATGTTTGTCTGTTCTTTCTTGGCGTATAAGCTTCTCACTTCATTTTTGATGAAGTCCTTCTCAGCCTTTCTAATCGTTTTTCGGCTTGCCTCTGTGTTGGTCTTGATTTTGATTTGTGCAAATTTTGGTGTAACATTCGGTGTTAAACATTGTTTGTTAAACCAAATATTCGCCTTAATCGTATGTATTTTTAGTACGCGTCGTTTGTATACTGTCAATAGTCCGCTGGTTTCTGAGTTTAAAGCCTGACTAGCATTAACAGTTTTTTGTTGTTTTTTTACTCCGACAAGGTTGAAAGTTGATGTATTTTGGAACGATTTTCCGTCGATCCTTGTCAAATTTGGTTTTGAAACAAACCGGTGTCGGCGTTGTGCCATCTTCAGTGTTATTTTTCGTTCTGTTTAGTTTACGTCTGGCGGTCCCTATTTATTGTGTTTTGTCCTTCGTAGGTATCGGTATCTATCGTTAACTAGCAGCCAACAAATGTTTGTAGGTGTATGCTACCTTTAACACCAGAAGCACACAAGAGAGAGCTAAACATTATTTACAACATAGCGGCCAATAACGGATATAAAAAAGATCTGATAGACAAAATCAGAAGAAACAATGGGACCCCAAAAAGAAGCGATAAGGATAAAGACGGAAAGACATGTACAGTATTAATTTATACAGGAAAATCGACACATAAATTAGCAAATTTTTTCAAAAAACACAACATTCACACAGCATTTAAAACAGTAAACAACTTAGGACGAATACTACGGACAAGTACAAATACAGAGGACTCACTAAACAGCCAAGGCGTATACCAACTGACCTGCGAATGCCAATACAGGTACATAGGACAAACAGGACGTAAAGTAAGAACAAGGTTCCGCGAACACATAAGGGATTACAACAAGAAGTCACGGAAACCCACCACAACACCTGAATCTAACTTTGCAAATCACATGTTCCACAGCAAATGTACACCAGCAAACATTAAGAAAACCGTAAAGGTATTGCAAGTGCAGCAAAAAGATCGGCGCCTAAACGCACTGGGAAACATGGAGATATACAAACAAAAAACATTTGACGGAAGAATAATAAACGAACAGACGAACACCAACTCGGACGTAACATTTGAGCCATTGAAACTTGTTTACAAAAAACAAAGCACGAACTTAGGTACTACCAAAGAAACTAACGCACAGGACCAACACAAAACATCCCACAGGACAAAAATTACTGACTTCTACCTACCCATGCATACCACATAGGCAACCGTAAAAAGAAAAAAAAAAACTTCACGCTGACAAATAAACCCTAAACACAGGTAGCATACACCTACAAACATTTGTTGGCTGCTAGTTAACGATAGATACCGATACCTACGAAGGACAAAACACAATAAATAGGGACCGCCAGACGTAAACTAAACAGAACGAAAAATAACACTGAAGATGGCACAACGCCGAAACCGGTTTGTTTCAAAACCAAATTTGACAAGGATCGACGGAAAATCGTTCCAAAATACATCAACTTTCAACCTTGTCGGAGTAAAAAAAAAACAACAAAAAACTGTTAATGCCAGTCAGGCTTTAAACTCAGAAACCAGCGGACTATTGACAGTATACAAACGACGCGTACTAAAAATACATACGATTAAGGCGAATATTTGGTTTAACAAACAATGTTTAACACTGAATGTTACACCAAAATTTGCACAAATCAAAATCAAGACCAACACAGAGGCAAGCCGAAAAACGATTAGAAAGGCTGAGAAGGACTTCATCAAAAATGAAGTGAGAAGCTTATACGCCAAGAAAGAACAGACAAACATAGAAATTTTAAACATCCATTTAAGACTAACGGACTACATACCAACCAACACCCTAATGGACATATTCGACCGCATAAGGAATGACATCGAACACGAAATGACACTGAAATACAGAACGTTGAACAGGAAGTTACACAAACTTGCGGGACAGCGCGAATCAACAGACCGACACCAACAACACAATTTTCATACTAGACTGACAAATTTAACGGAAGTACCACTAAACAAAGAAGAAATACAGCTATTACAAAAAGACCTCAAACACAACATTAAGGATAATAACAGGAAGAGACGGGCGGAGCAAGCCATTATAGATGCAGAGGTCGCAATATCACTAATGCCGAGCGAAGAGCAGGAACACGCAAGACACATGTGCAGAGAAATAATAAGCAACCAAATACAAAACGACCAAGAAACAAAGAACAGCAAGGAAGAAAACGTTGCAAGGGAATTAAAACAGAAGCTCAGGAGGAACAATGTCGTAACAACCAAGGCGGATAAAGGCAATACAACAGTACTCATCGGCAAACAAGAATACATAGACAAGACAGAAGAACTCATTGAAAAAATGGGTTGCAAGAGAGTGGGGGAGGACCCAACGGACAAGTACCAAACGCAAATAAAAAGAGCCATAAAAGATGCAATCGGCATCATAAGCTCGGGGTTTGCACACCAACTAACCCAAATGAACCCAGCAGCCCCACCACTGATCGCATTACCGAAGATTCACAAACCGGACATTCCAATGAGGCCCATAATCAACTACAAGTCAGCACCTGGATATAGACGATACTGAAGGACACCCTAGAACTTGAGAACGAACACACAATAACTAACACAACGGAACTGATAGCAAAACTGACGACCGTTAACATCACAAAGGACAGTAAACTAGTATCGTTTGACATTAAGGACTTATACCCCTCAATACCACTACCTGAGACAATAGACATGGTATACACAAGAATACTGGAGAAAACCAAAAACAAAATCAAGGCTGCACAGATCGCAAGAATTCTAAGAACCACACTACAACAAACCTATTTCAAATTTAATAACAAGATATACAGACAAACGAACGGACTTGGAATGGGGAACCCAACCTCAGCCGTACTCATGGAAGTATTCATGCAGAATTTGGAAGAAAAATAGATGAAAGAACTTACAACCGAGTTGGGTGTTACATTTTACGCGAGATACGTTGATGACATTATCTGCATTCTAACCAGCAACAACGAAGAACAAGTATTGGAGTATCTCAACAAACAACACGGAAACATTCAGTTTACAATGGAAACAGAAAGCGAAGGAAGGATTAACTACCTAGATCTGGCAATTAGGGCAGATAAGACCACAGGAAAACTTGGCTATGAAATTTACAGAAAACCAACAGCCACAGACACGGTAATTCATAACACTTCGAACCACCCTCAGCAGCACAAAAATGCGGCGTTAAAGCAACTAGTTGACAGACTAGAACGAACACCTTTAACACCAGAAGCACACAAGAGAGAGCTAAACATTATTTACAACATAGCGGTCAATAACGGATATAAAACAGATCTGATAGACAAAATCAGAAGAAACAATGGGACCCCAAAAAGAAGCGATAAGGATAAAGACGGAAAGACATGGACAGTATTAACTTATACAGGAAAATCGACACATAAATTAGCAAATTTTTTCAAAAAACACAACATTCACACAGCATTTAAAACAGTAAACAACTTAGGACGAATACTACGGACAAGTACAAATACAGAGGACTCACTAAACAGCCAAGGCGTATACCAACTGACCTGCGAATGCCAATACAGCTACATAGGACAAACAGGACGTAAAGTAAGAACAAGGTTCCGCGAACACATAAGGGATTACAACAAGAAGTCACGGAAACCCACCACAACACCTGAATCTAACTTTGCAAATCACATGTTCCACAGCAAATGTACACCAGCAAACATTAAGAAAACCGTAAAGGTATTGCATGTGCAGCAAAAAGGTCGACGCCTAAACGCTTTGGAAAACATGGAGATATACAAACAAAAAACATTTGACGGAAGAATAATAAACGAACAGACGAACACCAACTCGGACGTAACATTTGAGCCATTGAAACTTGTTTACAAAAAACAAGCACGAACTTAGGTACTACCAAAGAAACTAACGCACAGGACCAACACAAAACATCCCACAGGACAAAAATTACTGACTTCTACCTACCCATGCATACCACATAGGCAACCGTAAAAAGAAAAAAAAAACTTCACGCTGACAAATAAACCCTAAACACAGGTAGCATACACCTACAAACATTTGTTGGCTGCTAGTTAACGATAGATACCGATACCTACGAAGGACAAAACACAATAAATAGGGACCGCCAGACGTAAACTAAACAGAACGAAAAATAACACTGAAGATGGCACAACGCCGAAACCGGTTTGTTTCAAAACCAAATTTGACAAGGATCGACGGAAAATCGTTCCAAAATACATCAACTTTCAACCTTGTCGGAGTAAAAAAAACAACAAAAAACTGTTAATGCCAGTCAGGCTTTAAACTCAGAAACCAGCGGACTATTGACAGTATACAAACGACGCGTACTAAAAATACATACGATTAAGGCGAATATTTGGTTTAACAAACAATGTTTAACACTGAATGTTACACCAAAATTTGCACAAATCAAAATCAAGACCAACACAGAGGCAAGCCGAAAAACGATTAGAAAGGCTGAGAAGGACTTCATCAAAAATGAAGTGAGAAGCTTATACGCCAAGAAAGAACAGACAAACATAGAAATTTTAAACATCCATTTAAGACTAACGGACTACATACCAACCAACACCCTAATGGACATATTCGACCGCATAAGGAATGACATCGAACACGAAATGACACTGAAATACAGAACGTTGAACAGGAAGTTACACAAACTTGCGGGACAGCGCGAATCAACAGACCGACACCAACAACACAATTTTCATACTAGACTGACAAATTTAACGGAAGTACCACTAAACAAAGAAGAAATACAGCTATTACAAAAAGACCTCAAACACAACATTAAGGATAATAACAGGAAGAGACGGGCGGAGCAAGCCATTATAGATGCAGAGGTCGCAATATCACTAATGCCGAGCGAAGAGCAGGAACACGCAAGACACATGTGCAGAGAAATAATAAGCAACCAAATACAAAACGACCAAGAAACAAAGAACAGCAAGGAAGAAAACGTTGCAAGGGAATTAAAACAGAAGCTCAGGAGGAACAATGTCGTAACAACCAAGGCGGATAAAGGCAATACAACAGTACTCATCGGCAAACAAGAATACATAGACAAGACAGAAGAACTCATTGAAAAAATGGGTTGCAAGAGAGTGGGGGAGGACCCAACGGACAAGTACCAAACGCAAATAAAAAGAGCCATAAAAGATGCAACCGGCATCATAAGCTCGGGGTTTGCACACCAACTAACCCAAATGAACCCAGCAGCCCCACCACTGATCGCATTACCGAAGATTCACAAACCGGACATTCCAATGAGGCCCATAATCAACTACAAGTCAGCACCTGGATATAGATTATCAAAGCATCTAAAGACGATACTGAAGGACACCCTAGAACTTAAGAACGAACACACAATAACTAACACAACGGAACTGATAGCAAAACTGACGACCGTTGACATCACAAAGGACAGTAAACTAGTATCGTTTGACATTAAGGACTTATACCCTTCAATACCACTACCTGAGACAATAGACATGGTATACACAAAAATACTGGAGAAAACCAAAAACAAAATCAAGGCTGCACAGATCGCAAGAATTCTAAGAACCACACTACAACAAACCTATTTCAAATTTAATAACAAGACAAACGAACGGACTTGGAATGGGGAACCCAACCTCAGCCGTACTCATGGAAGTATTCATGCAGAATTTGGAAGAAAAATACATGAAAGAACTTACAACCGAGTTGGGTGTTACATTTTACGCGAGATACGTTGATGACATTATCTGCATTCTAACCAGCAACAACGAAGAACAAGTATTGGAGTATCTCAACAAACAACACGGAAACATTCAGTTTACAATGGAAACAGAAAGCGAAGGAAGGATTAACTACCTAGATCTGGCAATTAGGGCAGATAAGACCACAGGAAAACTTGGCTATGAAATTTACAGAAAACCAACAGCCACAGACACGGTAATTCATAACACTTCGAACCACCCTCAGCACCCACAAAGCACGAACTTAGGTACTACCAAAGAAACTAACGCACAGGACCAACACAAAACATCCCACAGGACAAAAATTACTGACTTCTACCTACCCATGCATACCACATAGGCAACCGTAAAAAGAAAAAAAAAAAACTTCACGCTGACAAATAAACCCTAAACACAGGTAGCATACACCTACAAACATTTGTTGGCTGCTAGTTAACGATAGATACCGATACCTACGAAGGACAAAAAACACAATAAATAGGGACCGCCAGACGTAAACTAAACAGAACGAAAAATAACACTGAAGATGGCACAACGCCGAAACCGGTTTGTTTCAAAACCAAATTTGACAAGGATCGACGGAAAATCGTTCCAAAATACATCAACTTTCAACCTTGTCGGAGTAAAAAAACAACAAAAAACTTTTTTTCAGCTTTTTTTTCCACCTCAACAACATTCGGCATGCTATCTTTTTTTTGTTTGTGTAGCGTGGGCAAGGCGAGTGCAAAAGACCCACCCCAACCGACGAGCTAAGCCAGGGACCGCAAGCATGCCGACTTGTAAATCGACCCTGCCACAAATCTATGCATACACAACAATCCTTGACGGACATATCGTTTAGCTTCCTACTATCGATGCAGAGGCGAACCTTGCAAGGTTTCCTAACTAAAACGACAGGGGAAGAACAAGCACTAGACGACTCTTCGATGGCTATAAGCGATAACATTCTATTCAACTCATCGTACATTAGTTTCTCTATAGCTGGGAAACTGGGTAGTGACGTTGTTTTATTGGAGCGGCTTCATTCACATCAATCGTATGCAACAGCACATCTGTGCATCCTAGGCATGTTATAGCAAAAGGAAATTTGTTAATAACCAAACTTAATTGGTTACGCTGTTCAGAAGTTAGTGTTCCCAATAATGGCTCTTCGAAATTCAAAGAATCTAAACAGCTTCCTATCAAATGTTTTGTTAGTAATTCAAAGCAATTCCAAAAGTCAATTCCAAGATATAAGTTCTGAGATAAAGAAGGCACTAAATAGAATAATATTGTGCTATTCTACGCAACTGCGATGAGGACTTACTGATTGACACATCAGACAAATCATGGGTTGAAGATTTAGCATTACAAACTCTTGATTCGGTTTTTCTGAGTTTGTGAAGCGGACTATCAGGGTTCTAGGAGATGATAACAAATCTGCTAGTCCGTATTGGTCGCTTTCGATATAAATTGTTTGCGTGCACTTTCAATTGTGCAGTTCCGTGGGAGTTTTTTTACATTTGCAACAAGTGGGCTTATACGTGTATAATTTCCCACAACCATAACAAGAAACTCTGCGTTCTGCTGTACAATCTTGGTATCGATGCCCGAGTTTTCCGCAATTCCAACACTCTAAGGACACGGTAGCTAACTCTTGTTCTTATTCTTCAATAGTCTCGCTGACGCAGGCTTCTTGTGCGGAAATTTCAATTTCATTAACGTGTTTACGATTTACAACACGATAAGCGAATATTTGTGGTTTAGCCAAATTCTGTGAACCAGGTTTTCTGGAAGACCTCGAAATAAATATTATATATCGATCAATACATATTAAAAAAATATAAATGTTATATATTGTGCATAAAATTATTTTATTTCCTAACGCAATCCATTGCCTCAAACGGTATCTTACATGTATGTATTATCCTAGTGTTCCATTATTGGAACGGTTACAAAACTAAAAATCTAAATGAGGTATTTTTATAAAAAAAAGTCAGAGACTAGTGCCCATATTCACACTGTGTCGATGCATGGCTCCGTAATAAAAAAAAACTCAAATTAACACATGATTCGATTTTTACAAAGATTTAATTGAACTTAATTTCATTTCAAATTCTTTCTAAAAGATTACAAATACAATGTAGTTTTAATTCAAAATTACAATTTTTGTATATAATAAAAAGGAAAAAAAAACTTAAACGAAATATAAAAGAAAAAATTATGACTCAAGCGTATGAGATCATGCTGAAAAGCAAGATTAATGTTTATGTACATATGTATGTACGTACAATATAATGTAAGAATAAAAATTTATGTACATATGTATATACTAGTTATGTGAATATGTAAAGAATATATGTTTTAAAAATACTTATGTAGGCAGGATCTCTGTATTAAGCAGACAGGGCTTCCCGTGTCTATAATGAATTCTAAAAAGATATACATCTTTTTATTATTTGTATAAAAACTAAAATGGAAATACCTTACATATTTATTTTTGGGGGCAACCTTCCATTCTGGACACTCTAGGATACGATGCGATTTGCTTCCACACATATAGCAGGCACCTGGTTCTTGTTTCGGCTTAATACACAGGTTGACATAATGCAACTCGAAGTTGCAGTTGTAACATTTCTCTTCTCCTTTACCTGCCACTAATGCTTTAAGTTGAATTTTGCTGAACGCCTTTAACAAAACTCATGTTGTTGAGAAGCATTGAAGATATGCTTGGCCTTTTAGCTGATCATCGGGAATTCCATCTATTACGTACTCCAGCTTCTTCTGTTTGCAATGGCATACATAGCATGGTTTTTTCATTTAGGTAGTCGCCAAAACTTTCATCAACCGCCCATTTGCGGTTTTCGAATTTTTTACGCAACGTTAACTTGTTTTCGTTGGACTTAAATATATATAGTAACTCTTCAAGTAAGTTGTTGACGCCTTTTGTTGCGAAGTCAGCCTTTGCGTGCACCCATGCAGCCGCTCTGCGCTTCAACTTGCTCGTAAACAGCAACAGCTTAGTTTTTTCGTTTACTTCGTACGTGTCGGTGATTGCTTTAAATTGTGTTACCCACAGTTTGCAGTTCGACGTGCCGTCGAAATTGACTATAATATTTTTTATCATATCTAGTGGCACGTGTGTGTTTGTATACGGACTAGTCAAAACTTCTGGTGTTGTAGACTGCGTCGCCTGACTGGCAGTCTCAAACTGTGCCGCCTTTAGCAAAAGTCGATTTTCTTTTTCACCAACTGTTTTTCTCGCTGAAGTAAGTGGAGTTCCCGGCGAAGCAAAGCAACCTCGTTCAATGGTCCTGTTTCCACTTTAGGTGTGTCCTCATTGCCGCTTTTTTCTGGCGCGTTAGCTGCCTCTTCTTGGAGTGGTAGTCCAGGAAACTCGCCGCGTTCGTCAGCAGACAGCGTATTTAAACGGTATATAAATGCTGACTTTGTACCACTTGTTGGCAAACCAAGTTGCCGCCACCATTCACTCAGTTGCATAGTGGTGTACGCTTCTACGCACACATTTTCACCATATCGAATTAAAGTTTTTGGTGTTTTTTATTTTTTTTCCCGTGCCTTACTTTTTTGTTACTTTGTCTTACGTTTTTCACACTTTGTCTTACTTTTTATCACTTTGTCTTTTTGTTTTTTAAATCGATCGCAATTTTATGTGAGGTGTAGGATGTAGACCACGAAATTAAATTAATGTATCTTCCTCGACGATAGCATATATTCTGATCTTAAATTTTCAACTGCTCCGTTGAAGCGATGGTACAACTGTTTTTTCTTATGTGCTAATTTTTATGTCATACCATATGTATACATATGTATGTAACGGGTGTTTTTTTTAGGGGTATAGAACTTCGAACTGAAATAAAACACAAGAAAATCGTTTTAAGGTCCATCAATTTGGCTTTATTGGAAGGATAATTTTATGCCATTAATGTTTAAGTATGATTTCGGGCATGTGGCCGCCGCGGCTGGTTCGAATAAAGCCAATTCTACAGGTCCAATTTTCAACCACTTTTTCGAGCATATGGGGCCGTATGTCGGCAATAACGCCACGAATGTTGGCTTCCAATTCCCCTAACGTTTCTGGTTTGTTGGTGTAGACGAGCGACTTCACATATCCCCAAAGAAAATAATCCAATGGTGTCAAATCACACGATCTTGGTGGCCAATTGACAGGTCCATTCCGCGAATTTATGCGCTCAGCGAATGTTTCCTTCAATAAATCGATTGTGACGTGCGCTGTGTGGCATGTAGCGCCGTCTTGTTGGAACCACAACTCATCCACATTCATGCCATCCAATTCGGGAACAAAATAGTCGGTTATCATGGCTCTATACCAGTCTCCATTAACGGTAACTGCCTCTCCAGCATTATTGCGGAAGAAGTATGGCCCAATGACTCCACCAGCCCATAGAGCACACCAAACAGTCAGTTTTTGTGGATGTAATGGCGTTTCAAGGGTCTCATGTGGATTCTCTTCACTCCAAATGCGGCAATTTTGCTTGTTGACGTAGCCATTCAACCAAAAATGAGCCTCATCACTGAACAAAATTTTGCGATGAAAATCAGCATCGAGATCAATCTCATTTTCGGCCCATACACCAAAATCACGACGCATTGCATGGTCTCGCGGCTTTAATTCTTGCACAAGCTGGATCTTGTAAGGTCGCAAGCCAAGATCTTTGCGCAAAATCTTCCATAAAGTTGATGGACAAAGCTCCAATTGCTGTGCACGGTGGCGAATTGATTCATTCGGGTCCTCTTCAACACTTTGCTCTACAGCGGCAATTGTTTCTTCGGTGCGCACTGTTCGACGTCTCTGCGGATGCGTATTATCACATAGAGTAAACGTAGTGCGAAAACGATCCATGGTTAACCGAATTAATTGCTCTGATGGACGATTATGTCGACCATAAAATGGACGGAGCTCACGGTAAACTTCGCGAACTGAACCATTATTTTCGAAATAAATTTGCACGATTTGCAAGCGTTGTTCTTTTGTCAACCTGTTCATGATGAAATGGCAAACCAAACTGAACATAAATGACATTAGAGTTGCCAGATTTGACCACAAAATGCCAGTTTTATCTCTATTCGAAAAACAAACCCGTAATGTTAATTCTCTTTTCCTTTTCTAATACGAAAGCTTAAAATGAAAAGAGCGCGACTTATACGCATGTGTGTAAGTATGTATTTAACTAGCTATGGAAAATATTAGGTATGCATCAAAGAAAATGCTATTGACTTTGCAGGCGTCAACATTTGCAAAAAAAGAACCAAAAACAAACAATAACAAAACCTAAATCATGCCTACTAACTTCAAATTTGATTTTATTGTTATGTATGTAAGTATATGCATTTGCTAAAAAAGTTAAAGATCACTTACATTATTATGCTCCCACGACGAAAGATCTTTCGATGATAGGTTGATGCTGGAAATTATGTACATAGATATGTACATGAACGTACATACATATGTTTTGGCGCAGCATGCATAATTAGGTATGTATGTAAGTTTGTTTTAGTTGAACATTTGTTTGTACATATGCAATTATAACATTAAGTCGGTTCATACAATTGACTTATAAATTTAATTTTTTTTCCTGTATCATAATTATTTGACAACAAAAATTTTAGCGAACATTTTCTTTCTTTAAAAATTACGCTTTTTTTTAACTTTTTCTTAATTATCATTCCATGAATTTATATACGAATATTTTCACTAACTATTTGCTTATCCAAGAAATGTTAAATAAGAAAAGAAAATTAGGCCATATACATAATTCCCTTTTTTTATGGCTTTATGTCTTACTAATATGTAGGTAAATGTAAATAAAATTTTCTAAATTTGCATATGAGCAGTTATAGAGAAAAACAACACCGCGAAAAAGCGATAGGCTTTGCGGAGCGAGTACACGTGTATGGTAACTTCTCCACTTTTAAGGGCCGTACACATACAACTTTCCTCGCTTTACTTGACAATTCGAACTTTAACAACAAAGCATGAGGTGTAGAAGGTTTGCTACATAGAACGCTTTGACAGTTTCTGCGATAGTTGTTTGTTTTAAATCGCGATATGTGCTTATTCCGAGTATTTTCATTAATAAAAGAATAAGAAATGTGTTTTACATCTACTTATGTTTGTTTGAAATTCGCGAGTGTAATAAACTTTATTAAGACTAAGATGTAACAAGTCTTCTTGCAGCATCTTTCGACAAAATAAATAAAAACCGATCCAGGGGATTTTAGGAAAACGATGAAGGTGGTTAACTAAGAGGTGTCTCATTTGCTATTTGTTCATATTTCTCTTCTTTTCTCTTTTTAAAAGTAATTATATATGCAAAAATTATGAAATACAAGTAAATTCTCTAAATCGTGTGTATATGCACGCAGAAATAAAATGGAAATGTAAACAGTTGGTTGTCAAAGTGTACAAAAGTTGAGAGTTCGCCATGATTTTGCTTCGTTTTGCTTTGATTTACTTTTCTCGCCTTGTATTTAGCAGCACTCATATAACATCAGGTCTTCAACTTATCTGTCAAAGCGAAACTCTGAAGCAAAGCAAAGCGAAAGTATTATGTGTACGGCCCTTTACATATGCGATGCCCATCACTTCGCCGGGAATGACGGGTAATGTCCACGCGAGATGATAATGCGCTGATTGCTGTTCCCGAAATGATGTAGGTGGATAAAAAGAGCAGCTTAGCGCATATAAATATATGTATTTATGTTCGTATGTATGTAATGTCTTAGCACATGATGGCTTTTGTTATGGTTATCGGTTTTGGTTTTCAGTTAGCTTTAATTGCGAAAATAAAAAAAACAAGCACATTAAGAGAAAGCTCTTATTATGAGTAATGTAGAAGTCGATATGTCGCAGTGTTTGCTTATGAACTCCAGTTCGGGAGTACGTGTATGTATGTATGCATATACAACGTATATTCTTACATACTCGCGAAAGAGAGAACATTCATGAGCATACATAAGTACATAACATTAACGGTTGCTAACAAACTTACAAGCTAAACAGTATAAGACCGTATAAATGCAAAGCCTACTGCGATGCTTATGAGCGTGAAGTTAGCTAAGCACCCATCGCAAATCGAAACGGTATACTATTGTAATTTTGCCGCTAATTTGTTGCTAATTAGTTGCGCAAAAATTAATTTTGTCGCTCTTTTTGTTCTTAATTTTTCGGGGTGCTTTGCTAAGTTGATATGAAGTTAGCTAAGCACCCCCCTAAAAAATGAGTAAATGGCGATATAAAAATTTAAAAACTAGTCCCAATTTTGCCGCTAATTAGTTGCTCATTAGTTGCGCAAAAATTAATTTTGTCGCTCTTTTTGTTTTTGTTTTTTTGGGGTGCTTTGCTAAGTTGACGTGAAGTTAGCTAAGCACCCCCCTAGAAAATGAGTAAATCGCGATATAAAAATTTAAAAACTAGTTCCAATTTTGCCGCTAATTTGTTGCTCATTAGTTACGCAAAAATTATTTTTTTTGAAAATAATTATTTTTTTTTAATTGAATTTCATATGGAGTTGGCATACTTTGACCAAAAATCTGAAAAAGTTCAAAACGTCCTTGAAACGATTTTAACCACGTTTGCAATTTGTTGCTAATTAGTTGCTCAGTGATTACATTAAAATTTATTTTGTTGCTCTTTTTGTTTTTGTTTTTTTGGGGTGCTTTGCTAAGTTGACGTGAAGTTAGCTAAGCACCCCCCTAGAAAATGAGTAAATCGCGATATAAAAATTTAAAAACTAGTTCCAATTTTGCCGCTAATTGGTTGCTCATTATTTACGCAAAAATTAATTTTGACGCTCTTTTTGTTTTTGTTTTTTTGGGGTGCTTTGCTAAGTTGACGTGAAGTTAGCTAAGCACCCCAATAAAAACAAAACAAAAAGAGCAACAAAATAAATTTTAATGTAATCACTTAGCAACTAATTAGCAACAAATTACAAACGTGGTTAAAATCGTTTTAAGGACGTTTTGAACTTTTTCAGATTTTTGGTCAAAGTATGCCAACTCCATATGAAAATAAAAAAAAAAATTTTTCCAAAAAAAATAATTTTTGCGTAACTAATAAGCAACAAATTAGCGGCAAAATTGGAACTAGTTTTTAAATTTTTATATCGCGATTTTCTCATTTTCTAGGGGGGTGCTTAGCTAACTTCACGTCAACTTAGCAAAGCACCCCAAAAAAACAAAAACAAAAAGAGCGACAAAATTAATTTTTGCGTAACTAATGAGCAACAAATTAGCGGCAAAATTGGAACTAGTTTTTAAATTTTTATATCGCGATTTACTCATTTTCTAGGGGGTGCTTAGTTAACTTCACGTCAACTTAGCAAAGCACCCCAAAAAAACAAAAACAAAAAGAGCGACAAAATTAATTTTTGCGCAACTAATGAGCAACTAATTAGCGGCAAAATTGGGACTAGTTTTTAAATTTTTATATCGCCATTTACTCATTTTTTAGGGGGGTGCTTAGCTAACTTCATATCAACTTAGCAAAGCACCCCGAAAAATTAAGAACAAAAAGAGCGACAAAATTAATTTTTGCGCAACTAATTAGCAACAAATTAGCGGCAAAATTACAATAGTTTACCGTTTCGATTTGCGATGGGTGCTTAGCTAACTTCACGCTCATGCGATGCTTATATACTAAACAAATGCGCACACAGATGGGTACAATGCTATCTATGTACATATTATAGTGACTGAGAGTATGCGCACATAGAAACGGCACGAGCAAAATTGAATGATGCAATAACACTGTGTAACACTGAAAATAAACTTTGAAAGAGACCTAGCCTAGGCGTTAGGCCTTATAAAACTAAGAAAAACTGTATACTTGAAATTTGCGAAACACCCCCAAAATCTCATTTTAGGGCCAAAAAACTGTTTTTGAGGTCATTCGCTAGTCAATCATCAATATCTTTGCGAATTTTCATCCGATTCAAAAGTTGTTTATATATTTTGAAAGGTGACAAATCACTATTTTAATGGCGTATAACTCATCAAAATCAAACGAGAACTGACGAAGCTACAGAGAAAAAAAGTCGTAACTTAATTAAAAAAAATTAATTTTGAAACTTTGACTACGATTTTACGATAGTCTTAATTCAGAAAGGTACCTATGAAAGACAATATTATTAAAGCGAATTTGGTACTGCGTCGATTAAGCTATTTCAATCGAAAATCGGTTGGAAATTGACAGAGTTATTACTATTTAAATTATTTTAGATGATGACCATATTTAAAAATTCATACATTTTGATTATCTTTCAACTTCAAATTTTTATTGTGACTGAAAATAAAAAAAAATTAATCATTAAAATGCTAAATAACTTTATAGCTAAAAATGTTTGCTTGATCTTCTGCGTTTATAAGACGAGTCATCTGTTTCACGTTTGAGTGACCAGCAGTAATTAGCTATCATCCTAACTTGGTTCTTTCGTGTAAACCGTTTTTCAATGTTGGAGATTTCTTGGTGAAATCTTTCACCTTGTTCGTCGCTGAATTGACCAAGATTATCCGGGAAAAATTCCAAATGAGAATGCAAAAAGTGAATTTTTATAGACATGTTGCATCCCATTTCTCCATAAGCTTCCAAAAATTCATGGACCACCTCAACGTAATTTGAACTTCTCGTGTTGCCAAGAAAGTTTCGGCACAAAGAAATGAAACTCAGCCATGCTCTTTTCTCTACTGGGTTCAATTTTTTTATGAAGTCATCATCAGTCATAATCTTACGAATCTGCGGTCCAACGAAAACGCCTGTAATTCATGATCAAAATGTAAAAATAAATTAGGATGAATTCTTTTTGAAGAATTCTTGTTGGGAAATTTTTATAAGTACCTTCTTTAATCTTGGCGTCACTCAACTTGGGGAATACAAGTTTCAGGTGTAGAAAAGCCTCGCTGTTTTTTTCGAGTCGTTTAACAAACTGTTTCATGTACCCCAATTTTAAATGCAATGGCGGCAAAATTATATCATCAGGCTTAACTAATGCAATATTGAGAACATTATTTTTGCCAATTTGAAACTTTCTCGGTGGCCATATGTTACACTTGTAATGATTTTTGGCACGACTGTCCCATTCACAAAAGTAACAAGGATATTTAGTGTAGCCACCTTGCATTCCAAGTAGAATTGTCAGGACTTTAAGGTCCGAGACAATCTGCCAGCGAAATTTATTGTATTTAAGCAATCGTAGAATTTTTTCCATCGTTTGATAAGTCTTTTTCATATCAGTAGCGTATGCCACTGGAACTGATGGCAATTCATTTCTGTTGTGCAGCAATACTGCTTTCAGACCTACGATGTTAGTCAATTGAAAATGAATTGATAAATTGTATTCAAATTTAGTTCTCTCACACTCATAACACATTAAATACTTACTTTTGCAAGAACCGTCTAGAAATAATCGCCAATCTTGTGGACAGTGCACGTGATCGAGTGCAGCAAACAATTCATCCACATCAACGCAATAAACTAGTTTGTTATTGGTGTCATCAGCTTTGAAAATGTGTTCGAACGAAGATAGGTCTCTGTCTCGTGCAGACGTTACTTTAAAGTTACTGTCTACTATATTCCACTGCTTTAATCTGGAAGCCAGAATCTCTCTCTGTCTTATAGACAGATCCATATCCCGCGCAAGATCACAATAATCGTGATTTCACACGAAATGACGTTCCGTTTCTTTTGTTTTGGTTGGAAGGTACGGTTCGTCATTTACCTCATTAGAAGATTTGTGGCTTGAATCAGGAAATGTAGCTGGATTTTTGTCTTTAGTTCGCTGATCTTGTTTTCCTCTTGGAATCGGTTTCGATACAGTCAACACATTGGCATATTCTATGAGGTGGCGACTTTTATAGTGGTGACCAGTGATTTTTGTTTGGCAAAAGTAGCAATCCTCCGGCTTGTGATATATTTGATAATGCTAAGCCATAGGAGTCACAAACGGCAGACGCTGGTCATCGCATTTACCGGTTTTCCATTGTTTTAATGTTGTACAGCACATCGAACAAATATATTCGGGTTCATACCAAGCACTTTCCACGTATGAGGAACTGAAAAAGAGGTTGAACGCTTCAACCACAGCTTTATTTGTTCTTAAATCGAACCGATATTTCTTATCAACAAATAGACCGCAGGCGTAACAAAATTTGTTGCGCCTATCACACATTTTACCACACTTATTACACAATATAATTGCGAAGCGGTCGCAAGGTTGAATTGACGGCGTAAATTTATTAGATGACCACTCAAAATTTTTGGAAATG